>CM068960.1:71140966-71177625 GCA_035128595.1 Eptatretus atami | reverse complement strand
TCCATAACTCTAAAACTATAAAACCTAACAGCCTGAAACTTTGCATGCATACTAAGAAAACTCCATGGAAGTACAAGAGTCAAAATTGGGTGTTTGGGTTAATTAAAACACCCCTTTAGAAGCTAATTAACGGCCTCATTTAATTATATCCTTCATCAGGCGATCCTCGGCCACCTCGCTGTTTGGGGTCTGAAGCCGCCATGTTTTTTTGGCCTGCTCAACCTTACGTTGACTTGGAACAGACCACAACAATTTCCAAACAATAAAGTTTATTTTGAACGTTCCTCACTCACATCGAATGCCTGTTCATCATAGCTATGAATGTTTGTACAAGTCACTTTTGTAAGTGATATAAGTTTTCAAATGAGGACCTTGGAGCGATTTCATGCATTATATATGAGATTATTTTCCACAATCTACTCTCACGGACTCATTAAAGTATATCATTTCGCTTTTTAGGATCGGATATCATCCAGACTACATAAGTGTCGAAATCTGTTGTAAAATCTGATAATTTAAAGAATTAACGAGTCTTATAACTAAGCCGATGTACCTATTTACTTCAAGCAAGCAAGGCTATGTTCCCTCCTCCACACATACACATGAAAATGTGTTATTTCCAAAGCATTAAACTTATTTTTTCTTCTGTTTGGAGAATTGTTTTGAGTGAACAAAAATTTAGGAGCGTAAAAAAATTAACCAGCATCATTGAGCTGTGCGATTTAATGCATTCATTGCATAACTTCGTGCCCTGTCCCCTCAAGGGATTGCCTGTCCATATCATCTGCCAGATCTGTGTCTATATTTTCAGAGGTTTCGTGAGGTGCTCTTCAGGGAATCAAAGCAAATCTGGTTTAAAAAAAAACTGAAAACATTTGCGCGGAGCTCAAACTGATGTACCACGTGACACGTGCACAGACGAGCAGGCAAAATGGCGGATTTTCTGCAATGTTTATTTCATGTGTGATTGAACTTTGCGATGTCTACAGGGTTGTTCTGGATTAAGATGGAACTCTTTTGTGGTTAAGGTCATTTTATTTCATTAACGACTGTGTGCGTGGTGAAGACGGCTTTAAAGTTAAAGATATTCTTTATGGTATGCAGCCTGGCCAACCATTTCTTATCAAACATTTAATTTGCGTGCTTGCATGAGTGCTGTGCTTAAGCCATTTGCCGAGCAGCCATTGTCGATAGCAGTACCACACTACCTCATTCTGAGTGAACTGTTCACTCTCTGCGAACGCTTTTCCGTGCAACAGCATTCAGACGATGTTCGCTGCTCCTTACTCGCTAGCGATGTTTGTGCTCGTCACCACCTGAGCATAGTTGTGCCTGTATCACTTGCGATGTGATTTGGCGCTCGTCAACAACTGAGCGAATGTCGTTGTCTCCTAGAGCAAGTGCTCCTCACCTGAGGCGAAGTGTTTCTGCTCTGTCACCCTGACGGCGAGGTCCGTTGCTCCGTCACTCTGAGCGGTTGTTCGTGCTCCGTCCACCTGAGCGAGGGTCGCGTCCCCTGGAGTGTCGTGCTTCCGTCACCCTGATGGAGTGGTTCGTGCTCCTCACCCTGAGCGAGTTTGCTCCCCGATGGTTTGTGCTCATACCCTGAGCGAGTTTGATTCGTGTCCTTCCATCACATGAGCGATGATCGTGCTCCGTCACCCTCGAGCTTCAGTGTTCGTGTCCGTCCCCTGAGCAGTGGTATCGTCTCCGTCACCCGTCGAGCGATGTTCGTGCTCGTCACCCTGAGCAGTGTTAGTGCTCTGTCACCGTATGCAGCGATATTCGGCTCCGCACCCGAGCAGTGTTTCTCTCGTCACGATGAGCGAGTGTTCGGCTCCGTATCACATGACGATACTGGTTCGTGCTCCTCACCGTGATGACATGTCAGGCTCCACAACCCTGAGCAGTGGTTATGGCTCCGTACCCTGAGCGAGTGAATTCTGCTTCCTCAACCCTGAGCAAGTTGTTCATAAACGCAACGTTGTTTTTCCTGAAGCTACTCAATTTGGGTGCTACAGAAATAGTTATGCCGAATAATCATCTAACACTTGTGTTGTGTTTTCTTCATAAAGCATGACATATTCTTTCTGCTAACTCCCCTTCCCCCACCCTCTGTCTCTGTCTCTGTCTCTGGACATATCTGTACAGTGTTTGTCTCTGGACATGTGCTGGCGGTGTTTACGTCCAGACGGGAGTTTGTCTCTGCACAGCTTGGCTCCGGACGTGTCCGGGCGGTATTTATGTTTGGACAGGAGTTTGTCTCCGAGCCGTGTTTATAGAATGACCGGTAGAACATGGATTTCAGACATTATTTTGTTTCCATCTTCACTGTTATTCTATGCAGAATCATTGTGATGACACAGTATGAAATGTAATTAATGCTCCACCGCACGTCTGCCTTCCCTTCCTCTCACCTCACACAGATTTTCCCATCCCCACCCCTCACTCCCTTTCCCCTCCACCTCTACACTCTCTCCCTCTCTTTCTCTTTTTCCCCCTCTTTTTCTCCCTCCCTCCTTTTGTATTACCATCAGCGAAGCGACAGGTGGTTTGTGAGTATATTAATAAATGTGTGTGTGTGTGTGTGTGTGTCTCCTCCATAACTCCAACATGATAAAACCAAGCAGCCTCAAACTTTGCATGCATACTAAGAAAACTCGAAGGAAATGCATGACTGAAAATTGGGTGTTTGGGTTAATTAAAACACCCCTTTTGAAGATAATTAACAGCCTTATTTAATTTTATCCTTTATCAGGCGCATTCTTGGCCACTCCGCACACCTCGCTCACACGAGATGGGGGTCCTAATTCGCCATTTTGTTCGGCCTATTCAAACATGCTTCGATTTGGAAACACAATCTACCCTCACAGGCTAATTAAAGTATATCATCGAAATATTATGTCGGATTTGAGAATAAGTCGACAAAATGTGTTGAAATCTGGAGTGAAATTCGAAAATTTTAAGAAATCAGCGATTTTTACAACTAAGTGTATTTATTTTAGCAAAGCATCAAACTTAACTTTTTCTACTGTTCGGACGATTATATTGTTATAGATCCGGGTGGTGGCGGATTCGCACCCTACTCTTGACAGCCAAATGTTGAAGATTCGGCGTCACTTAACAGCACGCCGTCTCCGGGTTATAACGCCGGTGGTTCGGCACAGGCTCGGTTATGCGCCTCAGATCAGATACCAAAGTACACCTGTGCCTTGCCAGTGGGGAAATAGACCCTGGTTACAGACTGGGTTTGTCAGAGACCGAGCGAAGTCTGCCAGTCCGTAACCATTTTGTTTTAAATACAAATGAGCGAATTGTTCCTCAGCACGGCACGAATAAACTCAATGCACAACTTTCATATGAATCAGCCAGATTTATTGGGACACATGGGGAAACGACACAAGCAAAACATTCACGGACATAAATTAATTTATAACCCGCTCTTAACTATGGAGCTACGATTATGGGTTTGAAGGGACCTAGCGAGATAAACCTTAGACAACATGCAGACAAGACACAGAGTACTTGGTGATGCCTCATGACGAGAGGAAAATGTCAAAGGCACGAATGCGGCTCGTGACAAGCCGATGTCAACGGATTCGAGCACCCAGCTCGAGCATGCAGCGTGGCAAAATGCGCTCGTACTCCTTCTCCCGGACGCTTGCGCACCAGCTCGTGTTCAGCCCACGTAAGGTGACGCACAAGAGCGAAGATCCACGGTGTGCTCCAGCTGGCTTTTCAAAAGTCCAGCATACAAATCCAGGCTGGCCTGCTCACCAGATAGGCCAAATCGGGTGTTGGGCTCCACAGGCGATCGACGGATGGAAAAACGTGTCGAGCGCCGGGAGCAAAGACAGCAGAGGCTCGTGGTTGGATTCAGGATGAACCTGGGGACGACCTGCATGCTGGTCCATCGCCAGGAGGACAGTTGTCAAGTCACTCATCAAGCAGATCGCAGACTCGACTCTAGCAGCCTCTCATCCAGCAGAAGGCAGACTGACCTCATGCAGTTCCTCTTGCCTTTTTCGCAAGCAGATCGCAGAAAACAGTCGTTTCTCATCCAGCAGAAGGCAGCTCTCACAGTCGTTTCTCATCCAGCCGAAGCAGACTCTCACAGTCGTTTCTATCCAGCGAAGGCAGACTCTCACAGTCGTTTCATCCAGCCGAAGGCAGACTGACCTCATGCAGTTCCACCCTTGCCTTCCCGGCGCTCGCTTTTCTCGACACTCCCCCGGGACCCGTGATTGGTCCATCGCTCGAGATTGCAGCTGCCTCCACCAATCGGCTGCCAACACGTCTCGCCAACGACACTCTCAGAGTGCGGGCGGAGAATGGTTCGGAGGGGGAAGGAAGAAAAAGAAAACCACCTCTCGGCACACACCACTGTATGAACAATGGACAGCCTGCTACACCTCCGACACACATGTAATGTCCAATTACCAAACAACCTGGCTAAACTGCATTTAAGGGGGATCTTGGGCTAATCCTATATTTAATAACACACTAAGGGCCATTTCCGCAACAATATTGAGTGAAGAAAAGATAATAGAATGTGCAGAAAGTGTAAATTAATTGAGTGAAACGCCGTGCTTCATCACCTACTTTTGCAATCAATGACGGCACACTCCACAGGATTTCTTTTTTTCGGTAATTACATACTAAATTTGCTCTTTCCATTTTGGGCAATTTGCTTACATTACAAAATATTTACACAAATATACTCATAGTTTCTGCAAGCGAAGAGGTACTTCGACAGCACACATGGACGTGTTCGAAATGGGAACAAGTGATGCTCCGTGGGGTGTGTGCATGCCTGTTCTTGGTTAAATATGTGTGGTGCGCGAGTTTTGCGGGTACGCAATCTGAACTCGAACTTAGGCCCATGGTGCCTGCTGCTGTGGAGGAGGTTATGCACCCATCTCACGAACCATGCGCTTCTGCAGCACAGAAGCCTCGTGGGGAGTGGACATGTTGCAGCATCGAAGCCATGTGAGATGTGCCAATGTGCAGTGTGGGTGTGGGGAAATCTGTGCATGTGTGCGAGTGAAAAGTTGAGTGTATTGCCGGTGCGTGCACGTTTCGCATGGACCGCGAGGAGATTGGAGGCATGAATGTGTGGGGGGAGGGAGGCGGTGGGAATGCATGCAAGCAGGCAGGTCTTGGCCACATAGATAGCATTAGTTTTGATTTTTAAATGCTACCACCTGGTTTTATACAGAACACTGTGATTAGAAAGAAATTTTTGCTGTTTGGGCACGTTTTATCACCCCGGTAATGCCCTGGTACGCTGCGTTCCCATTTCTCTCCCCTCAAACTGCTTTCCCATCGCATTTCCTCATGCTTCCTTCCCTTTCCTTCACACTGCCTTCCCATTCTCTCCCCTCACACTTCCTTCCCATTCCCTCCCTTCACACTGCCTTCCCATTCCCTCCACTCACACTGCCTCCCCATTCCCTCCCCTCATGCCGCTTTCCCTTTCTCTCCCACTCATGGGGGGTTGTCAGTGTGTCCGCCATAACTCCAAAACCATGAAACCCAGCAGCCTGAAACTTTGCATGTACACTAAAAAAAAACTCCAAGGAAATGCATGAGTGAAAATTAGGTGTTTGGGTTCATTAAAACACCACTTTTCAAGCTAATCAATGGCCTGGTTTAATTATATCCTTTATCAGGCACATCCTCGGTCACCGGTCTCTATGGGGTTTTAAATAACCTTGTTGGGGTCTGAAGCCGCCATGTTTTTTGGCCTACTCAATCATGCCTTGATTTGGAACAGGCTGCAACAATTTCTCAACGATAAAGTTTTTTTCACTTTCCTCACTCATATTATCGAATGCCTGTTCATCATAGCTATGAATCGCTGGGTACATCACTTTTGTAAGTGCTGTACTTTTCAAATTAGGAGCTTGGAGCGATTTCATGCATTATATGATGCAATTTTCAGAAAACATCTTCATCACAAAGAAGGCACTACGTACATGAATCAAGGAAAAATAAACATCTCTGGGATAAGTACAAGGATGCCAGGGGTGATCCAAACCGTTTTCAATATGCCAAGCAGTAATACGTGAGATACGTCAAACAGAGGGAACAAACTCAGAGTAATCATGAGATCATTAAGCATCAAGTTTTTTTTGTACACACTGTCGAGGCTCGTATGAGAGCTAAAACACAGAACGTACAACAAGGGGATCAGGAGACAAGAGGGGCAGGGGAAGGAAGAAAAAAACAGTGGGGAACAGAGACATGAGGAGATCTGTGGAAGAGAGAGGGGTGTGGTGGGGTACAAGGGTAAACAAGATGGACACTACAGGGACTTTTGGGTCCTTACACGACAGAGGCTTTCAGAAAAGAAAGCAGGGAATTTGAAGAAGGTGGGTTTGGGGCAGATTATGTGGGGGGGGGGGGGGTTCATGGTTTTGGTTTTGGATGGGGGAAGATAAGAGATGGTGGTGAACAGCTGTTCTGAAGACCTGGAGGGAAGAGTGGGATTGAAGAGAGTGTGAGAGTGTTTCCAAAGGTGGGGAAAAAAGAGGAGAATGAAAGAGTTCGAAGAAGAGCTTGTTGACAGCCTTGGAGACAACCCCAAAAGGGTTCTGGAGGTACGTCAATAGCAAAGCAAAGGGGAGAAAGCGAGTTAAAAACCTTGTTCAGGAGGATGGTTCACTCACCACGACAAATGAAGAGAAAGCAGGGACCCTCAGCAACTACTTCGGGAGTGTATTCACCCATGAAGATCTCCACAACCTGCTTATATTGACACATATGCATTATGGATCAAACCTGAACAATGTTATCAAAACAGAAGACAGCATTGAAAGGACTGAAGAGTAGCAAGTCAGCTCTTCCAGATAATATCCATCCACTACTATCGAAAGAAATTGCAAGCTCTGTCGCACTTCCACTAACATTAATCTTCAATAAATCACTTGAGGAAGGGATCTTACCAGAAGCATGGAAGAAAGCAAACATAACACCAATCCACAAGAAAGGTAGCAAACAGAAGGCTGAGAACTACAGCCCTATTGGCCTTACATCAGTGGAAGGGAAAATCCTGGAAAGTCTTGTGTGGGATGCTGTAATGGAGTACATGGAAGTCAACCACCTGTTGATTACCTCCCAGCACGTTTTCACATGCGACAAATCCTGTGCTACTCAGATACTCACCATTGCAAATGAATGGACTGCATTTCCCTGGACTCAGGTACATAGCAGAATACCACAAGGAAGTGTGCTCGGGCCGACATTGTTTGTAGCCTTCATTAATGACCTGCCATTGGAAGTGCAGGCAAGGGTACAAATACTTGCAGATGACATGAAGATCTATGGACCCATATGAGATTCTGCAGACAAAGAAGCTCTCCAAGCAGACCTGGACAAAGTGGACGCTTGGGCTGACAGATGGCAATTCCCTTTCAATGAGTCAAAATGTAAGACCCTCCATATAAGCAGGAGTAATTCTAGTGCCAGGCACACAAAGTGAGGAACTGAACTCCAGAGTACAGCCACAGAAAAGGATTTGGGAGTGGTTGATGACGAGCTGAATTTTCACCATCATGTCTCAATTGTTGTCAGCAGGGCGTACCAAATCCTCGGGATTGTTAAGAGGACCTTTGTCCACCTTAACATCAGGACCCTCCCTCTGCTGTTTAAGACTCTTGTTCATCCCCACTTGGACTATGGTAATTACCTCTGGCAACAGAGGCTCAAACTAGATGCTGACAAGGTTGAAAGAGTGCAGAGAAGGGCCACCAAACTCATTCCAGTATTTACCATCTCAGCTATCAACAGAGAGGCTGGTTGAACTGAACATGTATGCCCTGCTCCAGCGTAGAAGAAGAAGGGACATGATCCTGGTGCACCAGATGTTACACGGAATAGTGAACTGGACCCAAACGACTTCTTTACCCAACAGCACAACACAAACACCAGAGGACACTCCTTAAAGATCTTCAAAGAAAGGAGCTGCCGAGAATACAGGAATAAGTTCCTCGCACATCAGATAGTGGCTGATTGGAATAATCTTCCGCAAAGTACTGTAGAAGCCTCCTCCACCCAGACTTTCAAAACCAGCCTTAACAAGCATTGGTGGAAAGAGTCAAACTACCCTGAACCCTCACACATGCATGCATATTTATAGTAAAGTTTACAGGACGCAGTGACCGGGAGCTGCAGGATTATCCTTTATCCTGTAGATGATGATGATTAATGCCAACCTATGGGAATTTTTTTTTTTAATTCAATCAAACAAAAAAATTGACCCCGGTGGTTGTAGAGGCAACATGACCATTGCCTCGATCTCTCCCAAATTTTTTTGTAAAACATCTAAAATCATCAATTTACATCCTATTAACTTGAAAGTTGAACAGGATTTGCATAGTCCATCACTGAATTTGGAAACCAACTATTTTTGAGGTCAAAAGGTCAGAGGTCAACTCAAGGTCAAACTTCTAAAATCATCAATTTCAATCTGAAAAATAATCAATTTTCATCCGATTGACCTGAGCTTTGATTAAGATTGTGAATTTTAATCTTCATGAAATGGACAATTTGATGTATCCATGGCAACCTTTGGAGAGGGGGGGGTGATTTTGCAAGTCTCGTGCTCTGCACAACGTCTTTTTCTTGTTTACTTATTTGTTTGTGTGTTTGTCTGTTTGTGTATTTGTGTGTTTGATTTTGATGAACTCTTGGAACCACTCGACTGCATTAGTTGGAAACTGGTGGTTGTACTTGGGGGGTACAAGGGAAAGTTTTTGGCAGTTAAAAAAAGAAGAGTTTTTGGGGTTCAGGGTGGGGTAGCACCAAAAATCCTCTATATAAATGTGGATCGTATAATGCTGCTCCTGGTGGGAGGGGGTATTATAAGTCTTAATAAAATATGCCAATTCTTGGTGAATTAACCCATTCATTTCAGTTGGATTCAATTCAACAATGAGCCAAACCAGTGTATTTTGTTGATTCCCTAAAGCTATTTCCCTTGAAATATTTTTTCACTTGAACAAATTTTCAGCTTTTTACATACAATAACAAGTTTGCAAGAAAATGATCCCATATTTTAAAATGTTCATGCTGGCATCTTGTCAGTGACTGTAAAATTATTCACTATCCAAGGGTACAGTGGTGTAAGCTGTGAGTGAAGCATAAGGTAAATAAAAGCAAGATTTCTGGGTTCTTTCAAGGTACCAATTACAAACATACCAATGGATTGCTTTGATTAAAAAGGCCCCAACTAAAATATATAAAGAACAAAATGAGACAGCTTGGCAATGAAAAAAACAATCCCAACAAAACCCCTTAAATACACTTAGTTAAAAAAATCGCTAATTTGTATACATTTTCAGATATCACTCCAGATTTTGACACTTATTTAGTCCACAAGATCCGATTCTCAAATCCGATATAATATTTTGGTTATATACTTTAATTAGTCCAAGGCATGTTTGATTCGGCTGAACAAAATGGCAAATTAAGACCCAAGCAAGCTGACAGAGGGCTGACCAAGAATGACGTCTTGAGAAAGGATAATTAAATAAGGCCGTTAATTATCTTCAAAAAAGGTGTTTAAATTAACCCAAACACCCAATTTTCACTCATGCACTTTCTTGGAGTTCTCTTGGGATGCATGCAAAGTTTGGGACCCCTAAGTTTCATGGTTTTGGAGTTATGAAGGTGACACACACACACTGACAATTATTAGTACAGATATGCTATTGTCATTATTCTTGTTCTTACTTTTGACATTTGAAGTGGCCTTGACAAAAATGGCACAATAAGGTGGAATGTCACAAGTTGCTATACATACACCTTTCCAATGTGGAAAAAGGAAATAAAACATGGAATTACTCTGATGTTTTTTTACAGTTGAGTCTAAAGCAACACAGACTAAGAGAGTATAAAAATAACACTGAATGCTCTTACTCATGGTACAATTGAGGGTTCTGAAGCATCACTCATAATACCCTCTCCCATCACCACCAGGAGCGGTGCTACATGGTACACACTTACCAAGACAATTTGCCTCACTTGGGATCTCCTGGTAGTGGTTGGAGGTGGGGGGGGGGGGGCGGAAGGTAAAGGAAGTCGCGGAAACCCTTGCCTTATGAACCGAAGTTCCCTTGGCAAGTTTAGTTAGTTGAGATTGCATAAATAAAGACCGAATACATCGACATCAGAGAGATGGATGTCAAATTGCATATTTTAGTGTGATGACAGATTGACAGGGCTTACGCGGTCCCCACTGGGCCACGATTGTGTTTTGCCGCCTGTGAGCATGAAGAAGATTTTGATTTTTAATCGCAAAATTACCTACTTCATAAATCGTAAAAAGACACATCATATCTATTTTAGGGTATTAAGGGATAGATAAGCGTCGAGGTGGTCTGGGGGCTTGGGGTCCACTTAAACTCGTTTTAAGGAGATGATCAGGAAGTACAGGGCTTAAAATAAAAAGGCAATGTCTGGCATATTATTCTCTCAATTTTTAACAGCAATGTTGTTTTTTGCAAGGAATTACTAGGAATTTTTATGCATAAGAGGAGGCCATTCGGCCCATCATGCCTGTACCACACCCATACCAGATTTAATAAATCCATCAATACCCATTCCCTTCGTGTGCAGCCTTTTGGCTGCGACACTGGTACTCATTTCACCGACCTCGGAAGGATGACAGGCTGAGTCAACCCCCCTGGTGTTAATTCAGCGGACAAGGGGCTTGAACTCAGGACCCGAGGATCCAAGCGCACCCTAACCGCTAAGCCAACACCAGGTTAAATTAATTTGGCTTTTCGACAGGACACACTCCATAATTGTTATACTGGAAGATTGTAGGTTATTTTAGGCCACAGACTTCTTGATCAATGCTCACAGCATTGCCAGACAGTCAGTGACCATTCAGTATAATAAGGTCCATTGTGAATTGATTTGGCAACTCGGAATTGTGTTTGCAAGTTGATGATGATGATGAATGAAGATAGCATCCATGATCTATAACAAACGCAAAAGAAAGCTTAAATAACCAAGTGTCGCTGCCTGGAAAACATGCAGCAATTGGTGCGCCGTGGCCTCTGGCCTTGGCCTGACACAAATTTGCGGCAGTACAATCAATTGGAGAAGTGAGTGATTGGGGGGGGGGGTAGGTGGAGGCGGGGGGGGGGGGGATTCACGGATATCTAGTCTGCACGGGGCTATATGAACATGCCCCTTGGAGTTTCACTTCCATCCAGTGGAAGTACGCAAAATTCTATTAGCCTCACTTTCCTACTGCTCGCGCTCTCCCACAGAGCTGGGATTGGAGCCCGCATCGTTTTCTCGGAGTAAAAGGTTGTGCGAACATTAGCAACATCAATTCCGATGTTCAGGGCCTCGGCTTGAATGAAAATGAGCTGACATGACCATCGCGACCTGGAGAAAAAAGTTTCTGAGACAAGGCCGGCCTGGGGCGAAGGGTCTGAAAAAAGGCAAAGAGTCTGGCGGCAAGGTTTTGAAGCCAGAAGGGCAGAGGGTCCACTGGGACACGGAGAGAGGCGGACAGCGAGTCACTTTGCTTCAGGCTAGAGTTTCAAAATGGCTCGTAAGAGAACTGTTTAATTTACTGCAAACCTTTCGTCTCTCGGCACAGTGGCTTTTTCTAATTTCTCTTCTGCATTCCAGCCCCTCGTTTATTTCATTTTTCAAATGTAGGGTCACCAGGTATTGCTATTTCGTGTGTGTAGTGTATGCGAGGAAAGTTAAAGTTTTTGAACTTCCGACAAAGACTTACGATGCTATGACGACCGTAAGCCCATAACCCTTCGGCCTTAGTTTAAGTCATGCTGTTGGAAAGGAGGATACAAGTCAAAGCTTTACATTAAATCCTGCTTTGAAAAAACGGTCTGTCATACCAAAATATATCACCCCAAGAAGATGTGATTTTCATAACAAAGCTTTCATTCCTCAAATCCAGATGCGTATAGTGGAGTCATTGAAGCCTGCCCATGCTTGCCTTATCAACAACAGTTGAAACTGCTTTAATGCAACATTTTGCTGGCGACGGAACGACAAAAAATATATGTACAGTATAATTGCTGACATTAAAGAGAACTGCAATTCTCAAGTAGGCCGATGATGATCCCTAGCTGTCCATTATGATGGAAATCAGATGGACACAACGTTTTCCAGAAACCAAACCCCAAATGGGCCAATAAGTCTGTCTGGAATCACTTGCAAGAAATTTTCTCTTAGGTTCTAGATGGTTGGCCAGACTCCTTGTCCACGATCTTCCCCAGCTTTGAGCCTAGCTCTCTGCTCTGCAGACATGAAGCCAGCACTCTGCCTTTTGACATAAGGAATAAAGGGTCACTATTGCAGCTTTGGCATTAAAACTGATTGTAAAGCCGTGTTGTTTGCGACATAATCGAGTAGTGTTTTGTGTTTGCTTGAAGGAGAGAAGCTCAAAGTCGAGCCCCCAAATCACAAGTGAACACGCATTTATAATTGCCATTTTACTTTCTGGCTCAGTGCCTACCTCATAAAGTCTACACCTGCACTACTTTATCCACAGTGCTCTTGTGTTTGATGTATGGGGGTGATTCAAGGGTAACCATACACTTTTTGTTCTAGATAATTGTAAAATAATTGCATATCTCTAAAAAGCTTTGTGGAGTGTTCGTGGCAACACCTGCCATCTCCTGCATGATGTCACAGCTGCGCAAAGAATTCTGGGGTTTTTTTCAGGATGGTGGAGATCAGGTGTGGGAATAGTGTTATGCAATGAAGTTTCTGGTGAAGGAAACTGTGTAACCATCTGAAATCTACAGGAGAGTAGATGACAGATCTTAGATATATGTGTCTCTTGCAGAAACATGTTTCAGTGGTGCAAATGGTTTGAAAGTGGGTTTGAAACAATGCCAGTTTCTCTTGAACATGCAAGTTAAATTTGAACAAATATTTCCAAATACAAACTGCATGTAGAAGTGTAGAATAACAGTGAACCACCTTAGTAATAGCATTTGTATACCATGCAAAGTTGTACTTCAAATCATGGACAATCATTGCAGGTCAATCTTAAACAATAAAAAAAAGTGAGGTTTGAAGTTTATCAACCTTGAAAATGTCTTGAATCGCTGCATGTGTTAACTCAAACGAGTAGGAGGTAGGTGAATTATATGACAATCCATGTACGACACCTGTACAAGGTAGAACAGTACCCCTCCATATATCTGATCTCGACTTAATGTCTTGTAGGGTTTGACCAGTTCATTCCAGAGAGGAGCTTCTGCTCCACACTGACATGGCCAACAAGCCCAAAACAGGAGTCCATGGATGTTGCCTCTCTGGGGTGTACCAGTCTATAAAATTGAGAATGAAATTATCTTCCCAGTTGCATCTCTCGGTACCAATTGGCTTCAGTACAATACGATGGAGAAGTACGGGGCTGCAGCTCTGCTAATCTCATGCCCAACAGGCAGATCCTATGCAACTGTTTAGCCAGAAGAGCCTTAAAAAATATATACATATAATCATATATATTGAAATGTAAATTAAAAAATATATATATGTGTGGAGTGTCCAGTGCGGCAGACGCTGCTCGCTCAGGCTGGCCTCACACAGCCGACACACCAGAAATGGTTGCAGGAGTTGAGCGCGTGCTCAGGGAAAACAGTCACATTATGCTGGATGAAGTGGTCTCCAAATTGAACATCGGCCATGGTTCAGCACACCATATCATTCACAATATGCTGGGGTTCTGCAAAGTGTCTGCAAGGTTGGTGCCTAGACAACTCACATCCAAACTGAAAGAACTCCACTTTTAAACTTCCTGTCCCAGTCATACACTTTCTGCAACGATAAACATGTCACCATATTGCATTTTCATTCTGCAATGGATTTCACTGGGATTCACACCCTAAATTCCCCCAAAAACGGATGACAGAACGTTGCTCCTCCCTGGTGCATGCTTCCAAGAGAGCCGCCATCTTGGAACTGTTCGACTGACGCCATAAGCTCAATGTTGCCAGATCCAAAACAGGCAAAACATGACTCTTACCTATCAATATAACATATGTCGGCTACAACTACACACATTACATTCTCGAATTTATATCACCATTTTAATTGACTGCCCCTTGTGTCCAACTTGGTCATCCGTCCAACTTGACACCCAAGGTGTGTTTTTTTTTTTTTGCAAATACCACTTGAAATTCACAGCCCTACGAAAAAAATAATAATTAAGCAACAGGTAACCACGCAGCCGTAAACAATGCAGCCCGCAAAGGGTTAACCAAATTTGGTAAAAACGCTATTCGATATGTTGATTAATCAGTAATGATAAGGAGGTTCCAAATAAGACAACACATTTGCATCCATCCATCCATCCATCCATACATACATACACACACATGACACATAACATTTCTCAAACAAAGAACATTTCCAAAAGTTTTATTTACTTTTTTTTGTTTTTGTTTCCAGTTGTCACCTGTGACGCGTGACACAAATTAACTGCAAATAGCGTCTCCACAATAAAGAGCAGTGTTTCCTGGTTTCTAGAGACCAAGTGATGATAAAGGGAGATGAATGCGATATGATGATCTTGACAAGTCTTGACAATAAAACTATGACAAATGTTCGTTTATGCACAAGCATCACACCGCATTATTGTATTCCATTTCGTTCATTTTATTTTTTTATGGTTTGAATTTGGAACGGTTATTTTGGGGACACCCTGTATACGAATGAAAACAATCCGGATCAAATCAAATCCTACCATTCAAAATACTTGAAAGTACCGATAAATATCACAGGAAGAAGTCGAAGAGCAAATTGGAAAGCAAACAGACCTACCTACGATCAGATTTTTAACCACGATGCACCTAAATAGGTATTTTAACCACTCATGATTAGGTCATTTGGCCCATTATTATAGTGTTGCACTCCAGAGTTAATTTATTTACTACAGCTTCACTCCTTTACACCCTGTAAGGCCTGTAGACCCCATTAGACCCTTTACACCCCTTAGACCCTTCAATACCCATTTAGACCCTTTTGAGACATATATACCATCTTCGACCCTTTTGACACTACAGAACTTTCAAGAGACCTACAGAACTTTCAAGATCCTTTGGACAATTTCAGACCATTTGGACACTTCAGACTGCTTTTGCTCTTTGGCCCTTAGACCCATTTAAGACATTCACCACATGGCGGTCTCCTTGGGTTAACCTGAGGCGATCCCTTCGGGTGGGTATCTGGAATGTCCTATCCCGAAGAGAGGATGATCACCTGTCTCTGTTATCATCTGAGCTCAAGCGTTTGAACATCGGTATTACAGCACTCTCTGAGGTTCGGAGACCGGATTGTAGTGAGATCATAGTGGGTGGTTACACCAACTATTGGTCTGGTCGCTCTGATGGTTACCATGCCAAAGGAGTTGCTGTCGCTGTGTTCAAAAAGCTAAATCCAATGATAATTGAGGTAACACCGTCGGTCAATGAGCATATTATGAGATGAAGGATTTGTCACTCCTTGGGTGTCGTTTCCCTGGTATCTGAACATGCTCCGCCTGAGTCGAGTGATCTCACCGTGAAGGACGCATTCTATGCCACGCTCGAGTCCGTGGCTGATCAGTGCCCCAGGTGAGATACTCTTCTAAATCCAGGAGATTGGTATCATCCCAGCCGAGGCTGGATCTTGGCAAGCTCAAGAATGAGAGAGTAGCTGAGAAGATTGTGAACAGGATGAGTGGGGATTTGGGGGGGTCTGGGTGCTTTTGCGAGTCCTGAAGAGTTGTGGAGCGCCTTCAAGGCCACCATCCTTGATGTTGCTGGTAGAAGTCTTGGAACTCAAGCGAAGAAGAATTTTGTCTCTCAAGGGACACTGGATACCATTGACCAGAGTCGCAGGGCCAAGTTTAATGGCAGAGTTAAGCTGTTCAGGAAGTTGAGGCGTAAAACTGTACGAACACTGATGGTGGACAAGTAGGCCGATGTGTTGAGAATCTTTGAGGAGGTAGAGCATCACCTGTGGTCAAGTGATTCTCGTCCTGCTTACAGGAGAATTCACACATTGCATTCCTCCAAGCCCGTCCCTCGGTGTACTGCAGTTAGAGTGGAGGGTGGTGGGCTCTTCACAGCCGAGTCCGAAGTGAAGGCCCGCTGGCCTGGTTACTTTGAGGAGCTGTCCCAGGCTGATCCACCACCTGTTGAGTTGGATTTCAGAGGTGCTACTATCCCCATTGCTGTCCCTCCAATCAAATGTGATCCACCTCAGTTTGTGGAAACACAAGCTGCAGTGAACCGGTTGAAATGGGGTAAAGCTCCTCGGATTTGTGGCATCCATATTAAACTTCTCAATGCTGGTGGAAATGCTGGACTTACATCATTGCATGCAATTCTGTGCTCTGCCTGGAACACAGGCATCATCCCAATTTACTGGAAGAGGGGGCCTTGTTGTCCCTCTCTGGAAAGGGAAGGGTGATTGCCAGGACTGCAACAACTACCGAGGGGTGACGCTGCTCTCAGTGCTGGGCAAGGTCTTTGCTCAGATAATTCTTGATTGCGTTCACCACCATCTGCTTGAGCACCAGCGTCCAGAGCAGTCAGGCTTTACACCAAAGAGGTCAACGATTGACCATGCCCTTGTTCTTATGGTCCTCACCGAACGCAGACGAGAGTTTCAGCAGGGGCTGCTTGCAGCCTATGTTGATCTCTGCAAAGCGTCTCGATTCAGTGAATGGGATGCCCTCTGGAGGATTGTTGGTCTTCTGTGGGTGCCACCAAAACTGATCAATCTGATGTCTGAATTATACTCAGTACTGATAGTGCTGTTAGATGTGGTGATACCATGGCGACTTATTTCCAGTTGTTGCTGGAGTTCGTCAGGGGTGTGTGCTGGCCCCCACACTTTTCAGTGCTTGTATGGACTGGATTCTGGGGAGGATGTCGAGAGATCAAGCTGCGGTGCATCGTTTGGAATGTCAAGATCTCTGACCTTGATTTTGCAAGATGATGCCGTCATCTTTGCGGAGACTCTGGATATCATTTTGGGGGCCTTTGAGGTGCTGATTGAAGAGTCTAAGCTGCTGGGATTATGGGTTTCCTGGGTAAAAACTAAGATCCAGACTTTCAATGACATCTTAGATGCTGCTATCTTGTCTGTACCCGTTTGTTGTGAGGATGTTGAGGTCGTGGAGAGATTCACTTACCTTTTCAGTGATATTCATGTCACTGATGGTTGTGAGCCAGAGGTCAGTAGACTTCTGGGTTGGGCCTGGGGAGTCAGGATTCACGGGATCATGGGGGTTTGGTGCTGTCGAGGTACCTGTGCAGGAGGACGAAAGTCGGATGTTTGAGGTCATTGGTGCTTCCAGTCTTGCTCTACGGATGTGAGACTTGGACTCTGACCAGGGATCTGAGACGGAGACTTAATTATTTTGGTACCAGGTCTCTGGACAATCCTTGGCTATCGCTGGTCAGACTTTGTGTCCAACGAGCGGTTGCTGAGAGAGACTGAGATGATATTTGTTTATGCAAATCTCAAGTCTGTGAGCGTCAGCTGCAGCGTATAGACATGTGGCTCATTTTCCTGATGCTAATCCTGCTCACCAGATTCTCTCAGGGAGGGAGCTCATGATTTGAGGAGGCCAATGGGGCCGAACCATTTGTTTCCTCGTGGTTGCAGCAGGTTGATCAGCATCTCAAAGAGATGGGGATGGGCCAGGCATCTGCCTGGGGGGTGGCCAGACGGAGGACCCTGGAGTACCGGCAGAAAGTGGGCGCAGCGACGTCCTGCTCCGGTACGTGCTCCCATACCTGACCTGGCCTGACATACAGACAGTCATGCTTTTTTATTTTGATACCAGTATAAAAGCCTGTCAAAAAATGACAGGTTGGAGAAATGGCAACAATATTTCAGGAGACTGGAATATATAATGTTTTATCACAAGAAGTGTTACTTTAAAATATGACATGTAAAAATGTTACCCTATTTTCTTTATCTTCTGGGATGTTTCATTTTGACAATACAGCCTCGTGAGTGTGCCAAAGTCTGATGTCTCGACCAAGCATCAGGTGTGCTTTCATCTTCCTTATTTGTTCGACATCCTACGGACGTAAAGCAACACTCGTTTTACTCTGTGTACGTTGCACATCATGTGGTGCAGTGAATTTCACCTCCCTGCGCCTTGTATTTGTAATTATTTTAAAAAAACGTTTCTGTAAACTGCCCTTGAGGCTTGGTTTGTAAGTCACCATCTACAATTCCAATAGAAGAGATGTAATTACTCTTTTATGAAAAATGTTTTTTGAGTTTTTATAATCCTAAAAAATAGACTCCAGTGAATACACAGTCGTGTCAAAAGATAGGCTTTCAAACCCCTACTCATATCATCCTTTTGAAGGTGGACAGACAAACACAGACTGTGATATATATCACACTCACACAAATACATCCTTTTCACAAGTCTGTTATTCACAAATCGAATCATTTATTCAACAGTAATGCCGATTTCTAAAGCATTATATTGATTAGATCAAGGGTGTTAGAAATTATGTTAATTCCACAACATTCTATGCGTTATTTTATGGTTACATACTTTAAATTCTTCGTCTTGTGATTTGTCCTGTCCTTACAAAACACAATTAGGTGGTCTTACCATTCATAAAATTTCCAATGGAAGCTCCATACAAGCAGACGATTTTAAGTATTATGCCGTATTAATGATTTGTAATAAGGGCAAAACATATCCGCAGCTATGCTATTTTTTTCTACTTGTGGCATGATGAACGATTGCCCCCAAAGGATTGATTCATGCTGCGAAACACCCCCTAGAGGTTACAGTATCGCACAACGTGACTGTGACTTCATAGTGTCGTTGTAGTTTGGATAACGGATTATCATCATATTTTTTCCCAACTGCAAAACTGTTTCCTCCAAACGGTACTGTAGTAATGCAACAGAGAAAGTGCTATGGCTTATTCACCATGAGGTGTGTAATATATATATATATATATGAGGGGCAGTCAATAAGTAACCTTAACATGGTGATATAAATTTGAGAATGTAATGTGTGTAGTTGTAGTCGACATATGTTATATCAATGGGTAAGAGTCATGATTTGCCTGGCTTAGATCTGGCAACATTGAGCGTATGACGTCAGAAGAGCAGTTCCAAGATGGCGGCTCCCTTAGAAGCATGCACCAGGGAGGAGCAACGTTCTGTCATCCGTTTCTTGGGAATTGAGGAAGTGAATCCCAGTGAATTATATCGCAGAATGGAAATGCAATATGGTGACACGTGTTTATAGCTGCAGCAGGTGTATGACTGGGACAGGAAGCTTAAAAGTGGAGTTCTTTCAGTTTGGATGCGAGTTGTCTTGGCACCAACCTTGCAGACACTTTGCAGAACCCCAGCATATTGTGAATGATATGGTGTGCTGAACCATGGCCAATGTTCAATTTGGAGACCACTTCATCCAGCATAATGCGACTGTTTTCCCTGAGCACACACTCAACTCCTGCAACTATTTCTGGTGTGCCGGCTGTGTGAGGCCGGCCTGAGCAAGCAGCGTCTGCCTCACTTCCCAAGTGAGGGATTCACACACTCACTTCACAAGAAACGAATGACAGAATTTTGCTCCTCCCTGGTGCATGCTTCTAAGGGAGCCACCATCTTGGAACTGCTCTTCTGACGACATACGCTCAATGTTGCCAGATCTAAAACAGGCAAAACATGACTCATACCCATTGATATAACATGTCGTCTCCAACTACACACATTACATTCTCAAATTTATATTGCCATTTTAAGTTTACTTATTGACTATCCCTCATATATCGTTACCAGTAGGATCACAGGATCACGCGGGGAGTTTTTGCATATCACGAGGGGAGTTTGGATTCACCACAAGAAGGGATCACGAGGTGAGTTCTCAAATCCATTATCCAGCTGACGAACATGAAGCCATTGCCCTGCAGATTACTGCGTGTGGCACTGGGCTGCTGAACAACCACGGACGCTGTCTAAGACATTTAAATCAGGTAGGGCCAAGCGTCTGAATCCGTTTTACCTTTCCAGTGAATTAAATTCCCCAGATAGAATGTCATGCTCTCAACTCCCTCGATGATTATCAGATGGCCCAGCAATACTGTAACTGGAAACGTTGGCGAAACGCCACTCATAACGGAAAAGCAGGGCAAACTCCATGTCTTAAGGGGCTGTCACACCTTGACGTTTTAGCCAGCGTATGGCATCGTATCAAAATGTATGTAAAACGCTGGCGTAACGCCGCTGAACTATTGATGTTTTTTTTTAAAAGTTTTTGGCGTATTCATAATGAGTTGGACGTATGCATAACGTATTAGTAACGTACACAGAACGTTTCGATAACTTATAGATAACTTATACCAACGAATGCTTAGCGTGTTGTCGGCGTTCACAACGTATGCCAACGATAGTCTAACGTATGCATAGCGCGCGCAGCGTATCGCCGACGATCACGTGGCGTAGCCTATTAAAAGGCTGCCGCTCGACGATTCAAATCATAACCGAACTAGACATCGAAGTGTCAAGGCCCTGTTACACCTTGACGTTTTAGCCAGCGTATGCCGACGTATGAAAAATTTGGCCGAATACGCTGGCACACGTCGAATACGTTATGGGTAAGTTTTATATACGTTAAGAGCACGCTGAGCTGCTGGCATACGTCATAGTACGCCGAGCAGGTACAAATTTTAAGCATGCTCAAAATTTTTCAACGTATGCCAGCATATGACTCACACGTTCCGCATACGCTGGCCATAAGTTGTAGGCACGTTATGCGATCGTTGACATAACGTCGACACACGTTACTTATAAGTTACTCATAAGTCGAAACAACGTCGAGGTAATGTTTAGCGTACCCGAAACATATTTCTAACCTATGAGTAACGTGCTTTGAACCTATGTGTAAGTATCTCCAACGCACATTGACGTATGTAGACGTATTTGATTGACATCTTCCGGATGACCACAGAACTTACTGAACGTGTTTCTAACTTACAGCTACCGTATAATGGCGTATAACAGTGAACGTCGGGCTGTCTCGGGCCCGTTCGGCGATTGGTGCCGAACGCACCGAGCCGCGAGCGCGAATGGCGGCCTTTCCGAGGGAAAAATTCGGATCAGAAACGCTACAGCCCCCCTCCGTCCAATTAGCGAGCGTGGGGCGGCTTGGCCCGCCTCCAAGCGTGTGTATGTGAAGTCCGTATATGCAAATTTTGGGATCAGGAGAGGTTCACGCCCATTTTGCCCGACCAATGGCTGACCGGGGGGGGGGGGGGCGGCGTGGCCCCGCCTCCAATCGCGTTCTGATCCTAAAATTTGCATATTGGCTGCTCCTGCCGCCTATAAAAAGGCGAGCGCAAGGCGAATTGAAGAGAGTTGGGTTTTGGAGTTTGCTGGAGAGTGTCGTCGAGAAGTGCTTTTGGGGACAAGGAGCGTTGCGTTGGTGGAGTTGAGTCGAGTGCGCGCGTGGAACTGCAAGCAAGGGAGCTCGGGTCCGAGGCAAGAAGGACGGCAGTCGGCGACGAGGCTGTGGTGTGGGGGATCGCTCGTCTCGTCGCGGGACCAAGCCAGCCAGCCACTCCCCTCCCCCAGGGCATCAACAATTTCCCCTTTCCCCCCCCCCCCGCTGAGATAGTGCGAAAGGGGGCCCCGTTCCTCCCCACCCCAAACGTGGTGCCAACAAGCACGCCAGGGGCCCGGAGTCGGGGCACAGCGGCGCGGACACTTTGCGGCTTGCCCGCCAACGCGTCACGAGGACGCGGGTAAGACCTCCCCGGTCTCGGCGACCTTGCCGCTCCTCTAGGTCCGCGCGCACATTTGGCCTACGGGCCTGTCTGCTCCTTGTCTGTGAGGGTGGCTTCTTTCTTTGCTTTTGTGTAAATGTGTGTTGGCGCCGTCTGTGAAGTAAAACTGTATAAGTGTTGCCGTGTGTGCGCGTAGTCGGTTTTAACTCTTACATTTGCTTTATGTGCATTTTGATTCTGTATGGCTGTATATACGTGCTTTCCGTGTGCCGGGAAATAAAATACTTGCTTGTTGAACTGTTCCCGCTCTGCTTCGTCTCCTTCCTTTTTAATTGACTCTCCATCCTGCTTTACGTAAGGGGTTCGTAGTGGGTGCAACATCCGGTAATTAATCGGAACTGTCGAGGCCGACGATAACACCGCTCGGTTATCACTGTAGCACGGAACGGACCGCTTAAGCGGTTCGTGTCCGGAGTCGGCCTGTGGCGTGGTACGTCGCCCGTCGACCATTCGCGCAGGTACTTAGGTAGATCGAATTTGGCGAGCAACCCTTCCTGCGTGGGTGGGCAATTGGCACAGATCGTGGTGAGGTTAAACCCCCACCCGTGACTAGCTCCCGGCGTTGTTCCGAGAGGGTCACGACTGAATTGTCCGTCCGGTGGTCGACGTGCCGCGATTCGAGTTACGTGGCCGTTCGCACGCCGGCGGGCGCGAATTCGCAACAATATATATATATATATATATATATATATATATATATATATATATATATACGTTTTGTATGTTCATATTTATGTGTATATATATATGTACATGTATATAATATTATATATATATATATATTTTTTTTTTGAAGTTTTTGTTTGTTTGTTTGCATGTGCTAATCTCCTGAACGGTGAAAGATAGGAGGAAACCTCTGAAACAAAAAATGTTGGGACGGGCCCCGGGAAGGTTATAGGCCAGGTGGCGAGGCCCCTCGGCTGGGGGAGGGGGTGTTTCCCCTCACCAACCCCCTGAGGCTCTGTACGCGCTAATCTGAACGGTGAAAGATAGGAGGAATCCTCTGAAACAAAAAATGTCAGGAGTACACCGGGAAGGTTATAGGCCAGGTAGCGAGGCCCCTTAGCCGGGGGGGGGGGGTGATTTTAGACGGTAGTTGATATTTAATGGGATTTTACGGCCGCGGCCATCTCTGAAACAAAAGTTGGGACGGGCCCCGGAAAGGTTATAGGCTAGGTGGCCAGGCCCGCGGCCGTGGGGGGGAGGGGGTGTTTCCCACTCACCAACCCACTTAGGCTATGACTGCCGTGGCCCAATATCAGACCTCGCATCAGACCTATGTACAGAAGGTTAAATAAATTCAAAAAGAACCGGGCAACTCTGGTGCATTCACCTTGTACATATATTATATATATATATGTTACACAAGCGGGGTGTGTTGACATATTATGTAAGCATACAAACCATGTTTCCCTGTTGTCTCGGGTTGGTCACCTGCATTTTAATTTTCATTTATTTATTTTCATTTACTTTTTTCATTTTTTATTTATATTTCATTTTCCGGATGATTTCCAATGGTTCTGTGATTTTTTTTCTGGTGTACTAGCTTTGATATCCATCATTCCGCAAAATTTCAGCATTCTATGTCTCCCGGAAGGCACCGATCTTTAATATCAGTCAGCCAGTCAGTGGTTAGAACGAGCTTTATAAGAGATATATATATAATATATATATATAATTATATATATATATATATATTATACTTCCCAAGCTGTGGGGTCATCCCAACTAAGAAGCCTATTATATTATATCAGTGTATATATATATATATATATATAAATTATATATATGTATATATATATATTCTTCTTCTTCTTTCGGCTGCTCCCGTTTGGGGTCGCCACAGCGGATCATCCGTTTGATCCGCATAGTGATTTGGCACAGGTTTACGCCGGATGCCTTTCCTGACGCAACTCTGGTTGCCTCTTACGACACAGGGATATGGTCACCTATTTTAACCGGGGCATACACCGGGCCCAGTACACTGGTCCAGTACAAATTGACCTGTAATAGTCGGCACGCATCAGCGGTTAAACGCTCGGCCATCCGAATTAAGATCTAATCAAGATAAGATTGGTGCTTTGCCGAGGGAACGCTCCAGTTCAAGGAAGCCACTGACCTCTAGTTAAACGGAAAAATTAGACGGTGGACACTGGAACTTATGGTTAACTGATTGGCGTTCGTGGTTCTAAAGCAACCCACCGTACCACGAAGTTAATTGTGAGCGGTGGCCCCAGGTCCGGCTCTTCCGAAGCAAACGGGGATTAACCCCTCAAAATACACTTGGTACCCGTGGCCATAACATATATATTACATGGTTTTTTTATGCGTTTTTCTACACCGAAGTATACAAGCAAGTGGCAGGCACTTGAAGTAGGCATACCAATGAGGTGTGTGATTTCACCGTTGCTGTTTGTTATGGTATGGAAGTAATTATTCGTGGGGAAAAAGGAGTATTGACTGGTGTAGTTCGAGAGGGGGGGGGGGGGGAATCCACAGCCACCAATAAGGGCCTTTGTGGACGACATCACCATTCTGTCTCCTGAGATGGATGCAGCTAAAATATTGCTGAATCAATTAGAGGAGCTCATTAAATGGAGCCGGATGGAATTTAAGCCAAAGTAGAGCAGGAGTCTTTCTATGAAGAAAGGTAAAGTGAAAGAGGTTCATTTTGTGGTGGCTGTGCATAGAATCCCTACATTGAATGAACAGCCAATTAAGAGTCTTGGCAGATGTATGCACAACCGTTAACGGATAGGCATCGAGGAATGCAGGTGCAGAAGCAACTTGTGCAGGGTCTGACTATAATTGATGGTTGTGGCTTGCCAGGGAGGTACAAGATATGGTGCTACAATTTGGGTTGTTGCATCGTATCTTATGGCCTCTCCAATATATGAGATTGCTCTAACAAGAGTGGAGAGGATGGAGAAGATGGTCAATTCATACATGCAGAAATGGTTGGGTTTGCCAAAAATGTTGGCTAGTTTGGTGTTATACAGCAGAAGTTCAAAGATAAAGCTGCCATTTAAGTCACTAGCTGAATAATATAAGATTGGGAAAGCCAGATTCCAAATGATGCTTCGAGATTCAAAAGACCCAGTGATCAGTGAACTGGGGCCAAAGATAAGAACAGGAACTAAGTGGGATGTTCAGAGGATGGTTGAAGATGTGGAGAGCTGGTTGCAAATGAAGGAAATCATTGGGCAGTGCAGAAAGATAGGAAAGGATTTTGTTGGAAAGAACAAACGGTGGCCACAAGTGAGTGCAGGTGGGAGACGAGAGATGGTTATCGAAGAGATTAAATGTATGGAAGAGGAGAGAAGAATGGTTCAAGCTACAAGTCAACCTCAGCAAGGAGCATGGACAGCATGGGAGATGGCTGTGCAGAAGAAGGTTAGCTGGGCATCGCTGTGGAAGATGGAGCACAGTGACTCATCTTTCACTTAAATCAATGTGTGACCAGATGCCAACTGCGGTATTCTGGCAAAATGGAAATTGGCTGAGTCAGTAGAATGTGCCAAGTGTGGTAGAAGAGAGACATTAGAGCATGTACTGTCTGGTTGCCCCAAATCTCCAGCCAGGTATACTTGGCGACATAACCAGGTTTTGCGAGTGATTGTCGAGGTTACGAGGAGACTATGTGATGAGGCAAACAAATCAGACATAAAAGAGAAGACCATTATCATGTTCATAAAGGAGGGGAGAAAGTAAGGTTAAGCAACATCAAGGGGGCAGCATGAATTTTGAAGCCAGGTGTGGGCTGGCAGGTAGATGCAGATTTGGACAGATCGCTGAGGTTCCCATCTCATATTGCAGTCATCCAACAAAGACCTGATTTAATTATTTGGTCTGATGTGATAAAAAGGGTTATCGTCCTTGAGCTGACAGTACACGGGAATGCAATACGGAATGGGTATATGAGAGAAAGTTGTGTCGGTATGAAGAGGAAAGAGAAGTGTGTGATGACCGTGGGTGGATGTGTGATGTGCTTCCAGTGTAAAGGGGTTGTAGGGGTTTTTGTGGAAAAGTCTATGCTGAAGTACCTCAGATGATTGGAGCATCATCTAAGCAAGACAAGAATACTGTGACGCAATTACAGGAGGCAGCAGAGATAGCCTCATTGTGGATTTGGAGGCAGAGGCGAGTGCAGCGATTCCATTCACATGTAAAGGCAGGTCTGTGGGGATCTATATCTGGTCAATGATATCTGGTGGTGAGCATGTGGGCTGATGTCGCTTGGTGGTGTGTGTGCTGCACTGCTGGGGCCGCCCATGAGGAGCTGTACTGGAGAAGCCCCGAAACAGTGATGATGCATGGGTTCCAGCTGAGGAGAGCGACATTGAGCAGTGTCCTGACACTGTATGTTCTGTTATATATATACATACATACATACATACATACGAGCAGGGGTACCAGCATTGCCAGGCAATGTCGGGTCCCTCTTCCCACCCCACCCTTCCCTGCCTCTCCCACCTCACCCCTTGAGGGACGAATGCTTCAATATGGCTGAAATAATGATGCTATAGATGTTTATCCTCATCGCCATGTCATGCATCTGAGGTGTGTTCAGTTACCAAGTTTCTTGTAGAGTGCTTGCCAAGTGGCTTAAGCACTTAAGCAAGCACTCCGTGAGAAACCATTGATAAGGAACGGCTGGCTTGGCAATCGCTAGCTAGCTGCTTGGTAACAACACGCCCGTGGACATCTCAACAGCATACAGTACATACAAAACACCGGCAAAAGGACACATTTTTTTTTCATTAAACACTTCAAATATTAATCATGAGTATTTTCATTGTCATGAAAAACGTCCTTGTTCAGACCCACACATCCAGCCACAGACACGAACTCAGCTCATATATGAGATTAGGCGACAGTGAGACCTCGCATGAAACTGCCATGTTTGCATGATACTTCTTACTCTTGTTTCATTTCTTCTTCTTCTTCTCCCCCTCATAGTAATCAAGCAAAAACTTTCTGTCCTCCATCTTATCATTTTTCCTTGAGTTTTAGTGTTATAAGAAAAAGGCTCCAATTATCGATTAAGTGCATTGCTGCGATTGCAGACATCGCTGCGTGATGACGTCAAGTGTCGGGACGTCTTTTTTCATACTTCGCAAGGAAGCAAACACGGGATAGTTTTGCTTGTAACAGTCATTTCAAATTCTCGTTAAGCAAACATTGAGTTATAAGTGATACGTCACTGTCTTGTAGACAGAGAGTAACTGCGTTTGACGTCCCACAAAGTTTTTTTTTTTTTTTTTTAATGAATATCACTATTTTTGTTTCCTCTGCGTAAGATTCGAATTAACGTACCGTCATTGGGCGGTGTACATTAGAAAGCTGCCATGATCGCTGTGGCCAAAACATGTACGACCTCATTTGAGTTGTAATCAAAATGTACCTTTGTTTCTTCAAACGGTATCTTAATTTAATGAGAGAAGATGTGTTGTTCAGTCTTCAAATGTACATGAGGCCTGTAAACAATCTGAGGCTACATGGAGAGAAAAAAGATGGCGCGATTTCTGGACGACTGGAGGGCGTGGCCCTGAAGAAAGGACGGTGCTTTGAACCACAGACGAAGAATCCAAGATATTGTTGTGGGCCAGGTCATGTTGGTTTAGCCATGTTGCGTTCCGGAATAATTTGAACCGTCTTAATTTAGAGGGAACGGGGGGGGGGGGGGGGGGGGGGGGTTGTCCGCACGCCCTGGTCCGATCCCGTGAACTTCTCTACGGAGGCGGAGGGGTTCAATCCCACTTCTGACACCAATTCGTTGTGGGGCCGGGTCTCGTGTTGAGCACGACCGCTAGATGGAGCAGTAGAGTCGGCTCCACCGAACACCGGATTTAGGTCGCACCTTCAATAAATCAAAAGGTCATGGGTCCCTTATCAGACCAGAAGATCGCCAATAGGTCGACCACGTGGGATAGGGTAGATTGCCAATTTCAATATACCTAAAATACCCACGTCGTTCAAACTACCGGGGAAATTCACCCTCGGCAGGATCTGCGGCGATCCGGGCCCGTTACGAGCCGGATCCGGAGTCGTACCCCGAGTGGAGAGTACCAGAATCCTGCCGGGCTGATTGCCACGTTTACGGCAGAATGAGGCCTCCTAATTCCCATTCACAGCGCGGCAAACCAATGAATAAAAGGACAAGGATGAGCTGGGACATTCAACAACAGGGGATTTATTTACAATGGGGGGAAGGGAACACACAAAGAGCAGAGTTATCCGAATAGATTCCAATGTACAATAACGCAAGTACTTAACGATTCTACTTAGAGACGGGCCCACACTCAGACACACACCCAAATAAATGGACCCCGTCGGGTCTTTATTGAAGGTTTCCAGCTCGAGGGAGAATGAGCTGGAAACCAGAGCTATCTGGACCTGTCCACCTCGTGTGGTCTTCGACGTCCTGGACCGGCGGGACTCGAACCCGCAACCACGATGCCACTCCCAAAGTACCAGGACAGAGGATGAAGGGCGGACGCCAACCACGCGAGGGCGGATGAGGCAGCGAGGCCAGCAGGCAGGCCAGGCGATCCGGGACGATCCGGCAGACAAAAACCAACTCCCACTGCAACTGCCTTCCAGTCGGATCGCCTGAACAATTAATTATTCACTCCTTCTCCAGAGGGGAGCCGCCTCCTCCGAACCGCTCTCCCTCACTGGACAATTTTGGCACGCAAATGCGCTCGTTGCCCCGGTGATTGGCCAAAAGGGACGCCAAGTCCGCTGATTGGACCGGGGGGGGGGGGGGCGACGGCGGGCATTCACGGCTGACCGCCCCTCAAACAGAAAAGGAGTAATATTGTCCTGCGTTGGAAACTCGCTCTCATCTCTCTGATTGGTCGAGAGAGACGACAAGTCCTTCTTGAACTCCGCCCACCGCGAGCGTTATGGCGTCAGGATGGAGCGAAGGTGAAGTTGTTGTAGTTGTAAGTGATGTAAAAATGTAAAAATCCAATCTATAAAATAACCCACAGCGCACGTACAAAATCCCCGTTAGACACAGGGGATGGATTCCTAACTAGAAACACACACTTACCGATATAAACTGAGCTATAAGGACTCTGGCTGTTGTGTGCAAGTGAGCTTCCAAATTCGTACAATATGAACTCAGATATATATGTATATATATATATTACATACACAGAGACACGGATATTGTGTAACTTTGATTAGTCCTATAAGCTAAAAGATGATCCAGTTGCTCAGATTACAGCACTGTTTTGATTTTGGATTTGCTCATGAAAATTTGCCAGGAGGTTGGTGGCTGTCTCCGAGGTAATGTAATATGCGCATTTTCTTTACTGTTATTTTATTTTCTCTCTGCTGCTACTTTAATCCACCAAGCTGCTTGCTTTCTCTCTCTGTGAAATGCTTTCTGCTATTTTTCTGATTTTATCTCACCCTTTTATGCCCCACAATGAAAACAAGGTTCTGTTGCTGCAGCTCAGATACATATCTTATGTTTTACATCACACCAACAAAATAAAGCTTTTCCATCAGTTTTTGACTGATATTTTAAAAATTCCACGGCTTTCATATTATTTTCACTCATTTCAATCCACTTTCTCTCATTCTTGGAAATCCGACTTCTCACCCCAATCAGTACATTCTTCACAACTTCAAAGGAGGCATGACTTAGCAATTTTATCTGAAAGTTCCATATCCATCTATTATCTTATATTCATGAGATTAAGGATCTGGCTCTGTTTTATGTACCACACACTTGCTGGACAAAATGTAAGTTTGAACATGACATTCAGTCTCTTCGAATGCAACCCTAACTGTTTTATATTTATCTTTAACGTATCTAAAAGCAAAACAAGAAATCTAATGTATGTTTAATGTATATCCTTTCCATAATTCTGCACACACTTTAACAGAGGCATATGGTGTGGAATTATTTGTTCATGTTCTACTTTCCTATCAATATTTGCAGGTTTGCATCTTTTTACTTCTGCCACTGAAGTGAAGGAGGTTATGTTTTCACTCCTTTCTGTCTGTTTGTTTGTTTCTTTGTCTGTTTGTCTGTTTGTTTGTTTGCGTGTAGGATATCTCAAAAAGTCTGGATGAATCCGGATGAAATTTTGTGGACAGATTCAGTGTGTGACAAGGCGAACTGATTAATTTTGGTGAAGATCCACATCCAGATCTGGCTACGAGAATTTTTTATTTATTGATTCTTTACCATTGAGGAGATTGGGACAAAAACGATACATAGCACGGTATCTCAAAAAGTTTGTGGACGGATTTGGATGAAACTTGGAAGACCAGTTGCATGTGTGGCAAGGACAAATTGATTCGATTTTTGGTGAAGATCCGAATCCAGATCTGGATACGAGATTTTTTTTTTTTTTAAAAGTGATTCTTCACCATTGAGAGATCGGGCCAAAAACGATATAGTACTGTATAGCATGATATTTAAAAATGTATTGGCCCGAATATGTTTTTCGTGGATCAGGCATTATGTGGCAGAGGTTTGTGCTCTACCAAGTGCCCTTCTAGTTCTCATAATAGTGGTCAGTCCCTGAAAGAGCTGATTACCAATGGAATGAAAAGCTTATAGCTGAACAATTAAGGAGTGCGGAGCAGCCAATGAAAAAGAGAGAGAGAGAGTTACGAAGAGAAGATTCAAAGATAGGCATGATCGTTGACATGAAATGGTGGAAGGTTAGGAAGGGAGAAGAAACTATATTAACAATGGGAGGAACAAGTGATTCAATAGACAAGAGAAACAGGAACAGTATAATCGAATTCAGAATGTGGGCAGGAAGTAGCTTTGAGGCAATGACTTTCTGCAACCCCGTGATACATAGAAGATTGGATAAAACAAAATAAGCAGATGGTGTAAAAGAGTCGACAGGGGATAGTCGAAGATTGAGAGGCACCAATCTGTCTGCAGTGAGAAAGCAGCACATACTCTACGTCGACATACTGTAGGAATAACAAAGTATGCCTCAAATTTTAGAGTTCATTGCATTCAGGGGTGCAAGGGGAACTAATAATAACGGTATAGAGCAGACACTCATCCTTCAATGAACACTGTACAAGTGCTTCATATGTCATGTGAAGCTGAGGATTGTCAAGAAAGAACTTAGCTGGTTTGAAGCACTTCCTGAACAAATCTACTTTTTTGAGGCCAATTTGGAGATTGTCTTGATAGGTTGTGAATGATGAAGGGAGGTGAAAACCCCCCCCCCCCCCAAAAAAAACAGGCGAATGTAGCTCTACAGACTTTTATAAAGGATAATTATTTTTCATTCAGTGTACACACAGGAAAAGTGTGGGATATTTGTGGCTAAGGGCAGCTGACTAATTTTTTAGGGGGTTTTCAGGTCCTGAACATGGATCCTGGTCCCTTGAAATGTAGCAATTATGTTCCTCGTTACCTGAGATATAAGTGACATTTCAAAAAAGTTGTTGGATTGAGATACTCACATTTTTTCCCAAAAATTAAATATACTTGTGTTATGAAAAATTAAAAAAAAAAAAACTTGGCGTTTCTTGAAATATTGTATTTCAATTGTGGAAATTTTTGAAAGATGCAAAAAGATTGCTGATTATAGACCAAGATCGATTAGCGATCCCAGGATGGTACTGTGGGGAATTCTTATTTTTAAAAAAAAAAGAGCCATAACTAAAAAGCAGCAATAACAAGTAGATAAACCTTAAGGACGGCACAAGTACTGGCATTCTCGGATGAGTTCGTGAGAAACTGTACACAAGTAGTGTACATCTTTTTCCTCAAAAGTTTTTTTGCCTTTAAAATTTTGTTTATTTTTTTTTCCCAATGAGCCAAGTGTATTTTACTGTAGAACTATTTCATTATTTTTTTTTTTTTTTACAAGTGCATCTGCAAATTTTGGCAAAACTTTAACTCACACAAGGGGGAGAAGTTCTCTTCACCTTCACCGTCGCAACAGGGAGAAAGGTCCTGCTGGGCGAAGCCATTATGAGAGCAGCGCTTGTAAGACTCTAAAGTCGAAAGCATGGACAACGACTGTTTGCAGTATAATACTTGAGCATCTGTAAGGGTGTCCATGGTCTTCCTGATTGACATGCAACGCTTATGCAGCAACAGGTTAATGACAGGGATCCCTAAGGATGGAAGCACACTCATCATTTCCCTCCTTGTGTTTATTGGCTATTCCTTGGGAATGTAATCTATTGCTATTCTTGGAATGTAATCTATTGGCTATTCCTTGGGAATGTAAACCTAAATGAAAACTACGCGGACAAACTTGCAACCCACGTCCTGTCTTCCCTCCCCCACTCCTTTCCCCGTAGATGTTTTGTATCTGTGTAACCTACAGGTTATGTGTTTTAGCTACCATTCCCATACATGAGTTACATAAGAGGGGTGTATGGCAACACAACAATGTTTGTCAGTGATCACGTGGTAAGAGCTGGTGTGGAACATGGATCCTGGTCCCATACAATGAAGATATGAATTACATTGCGTACTCCTTGATTTATATCTGAAAAAGAAAATGGTTGCATCGACGTGTTATTTTATAAAATGACAGTTGATCAAGTAACGATGCGTGTCGGTTTTAAGTTTCAGACAATTTAAAACCTGTTCAAAACCCAGTTGTCATGTCAGTTTGAACCCGAATGTTTTGCTGGCATGAACCAGCTGGAAGGACAAACAATCTCAGCAGACTGGATGCTGCTGCACGTAGAAACTTGAAGAAATTAAATAAGAACTTTCATTCCAGTACAACTAGTCTATCCTCTGAAGTTTTTGATCCACTAACTTTGGCAAAGTTTTATCTTTAGTGGTAGTATTGTTAATGAAAGGGAGGATCACAGCAGCCAGGTACGAGCAAATTTACTGCTTCACTCATAAGATGGCAAACCACTCAGTCCTTCCTGTGACTGTTTCACAACAAGCTGGTCATTAAGACCATTTCGATTGGTGGATAGTCCCTGAATTGCTTTTTTTTGTGCCAATGACCTGACCCTACATATACCCAGCAGGTATAATAATAAAAAAATTGCGGAGATTGGCCAAGCGCTTTCGATTCTATAATGTTCAGAGCCACCCCATTCAGAAAAATTGCAGAATTTTCGTATGAATAGCATAGCCTTTGGGACCTCTTGCTAGAAACAATACTTGCGATACGTTGATAGTTCGAATGTAAGCCATTGGATCTTCACCCAATCTATGCCCCTCTACCTCAAGATGCACTGAATGTGTACAGCCTGAACCACCCCTCTCCTCCACTAATCATGCGGACATAATACGGATTAGATTACCCCTTTGGCAAAAGCATCATAAGTTTCAAACTCGAGAGTTTCATAAGAACACCTTACCCACGCTGTCTTGAGAAACAAGGACACGAGTGAGAGCTACAACGACAAATTTGATTGGTCATGATGATGTAAAATGCCGTAATATTTTGTCCAAGTACTGCAAAACGGAAGGGTTTTTGAAAGTGTTAAAAGGCGATTTATGGTCTACAGTGTTGTTCAAGTATTGAAATAAAATAAAGATTTAAAGGTCGTAGAAAAAAAATTATGTAACTTTACCGCAGTTGAGACAGCATCTGCTCCATCACCTTATCACATGTTCCTACATAAGTTCTTCATGCCTTCATGACATCCTCAAAAACAGTGTTTCCTATTTTGGAATGATGTTCAATTCTGTTTGACTGCTTGGCAGGCAGACAGACTAAAAAATATATATAATATATCTCACTCCTCTCTGTAAATGGGCGATCGGACGGATTCAGAACCAAAGTACAGCTAAACTGCAGGTTCGTTGTCCGATTCATTCATGTTCAAATATAAAATCAATTGAAATGAAGTTGATCCCCATCATAAACTGTTTGTGGACAGAAGAACAGACAGACAGACAGAAGTGAACCAAATGGCTAACCCCCACTTTTCGCCGCAGGTGCACGGGCTCATAATTATCAGCAATAACCTAGGATGCATTCTACATCGCTTTCACATTAGAACAGGAGATCTGTAACTGTGCGTCTTGAAATAAAGTCATTGATGTGATATCAAGTAAACTTTTAACACAAATTTTCAGCTGCTACCTGATAAGCACCCTTATCGTATCACACTATTGTATGGTCACAGACTTACAAGGGGCGTTCAGAATGTTCTCGTAGAGATATTCAAATCAATCATCATCATCCATCAATCACCATCATTGGTTGTCTTTCTTAACTGAAGGCAGCCGCTCACATGTGTCATGCAAACAACCTGGTAATGTAAATGTTGTAGTTGAAGGAGGCTGTTGCTACATGGATAAGAAGCCAACAACCACACTCGTCGATCATAACATCTTTCAAGCCTGATGCACCCACACCGCTGGGCAAAGGCCTCTCCCATAACATGCCAGCGATTTTTTTCTCTCATGTTTGTCTCTTCCATGGCACCATCCATGTTCTCCTCACAAATATATACAGGTGTTTCTCTTCGTTTTTTTTTGCATACATAGTCGAGGTTCATGGAAGAGCTGTAAACTGAACGGATCAGGACATAGCAGGATGCAAAAGGAACAGTAGAGTGAAGGAGAGGGGGGGGGGGGGGGCATAAACAGAAGAGTAGAAGGCAAGATGGAGGGAGACTTGGACAAGCAAAAGGTGTTGGGAGGAATGGGGGGTCAGGAGAGGATGCATGGGGTCGACAAGATGGGTACTCCAAGGAGGGAAACTGAAAATTTTGATGGAGGAGGATTGGGTTATGGAGGTTAATGAGGGAAGAAAAGATAATAGTTTTGGATTGGGGACAATCTAGATGGTGGTGAACAGCTGTCTTGAATACCTGGAGAAAATGAGAATAAAGAGAATGTGGAAGTTGGTTCCAGTCAGGTGGGAAAAAAAGAGAGGAACGAGTGATGTGGGTGAGCAGTGATCCAGGAGTTAGGTCATTTCACGAGAAGAGGGTTGAAGGTGGACGCATGTGTGCCCCTGCAGAAACCTGGGAGGGGGGGGGGAGCACAGAAAGAGCAGAGGGTGCAAGACCAGGAAGGAGGTGGTAGAAGACAGAGAGACCACTGACCTGCTGTGATGGCAAAGTGATGCGCCCATAGACTCAACTTCATCATGGGAGATTCCAATAATCTTGAAGGGCTTGGTTTCCAATTGTGTCAAGCTGAGCAAGATGTGAGGCAGGGGAGCCAGCTCAGAGAGGAGAAGCATACACTATCAAGCTGTGCATGAAGGTCTTGTAAGTGGATAGAAGTTCAGACGTGCCAAAGAAGGACTTTGACGACGTATGATGTCAGTCGGTGTCTGACTTTGGAGGCCAACACTTAAATGTGGCTTGCCCAAGAAAGATCATGGCTGATAGTAAGACCCAGTCGTTTGAATGACTGAACTTCCTCAAGAGGATTGTTAAGAAAGTCGATAGGAGGGTTTGCCAGAACGGTCCTTTCCGGAGAGAGTGAGAGTGCGAGATTTGTCGTCTGCATTGAAACACATATTCCAGTGTTTGGCCATCTTGTGATTTTGTCAAGGTCTGAAGAGAGTAAAAACTAGAGGCAGCAGCCGTTATCTTCTCTCCTTCGTTAAGGGGCTGTCACACCTTGACGATTTAAGGGAAGTATGCCGTTTTTTTACAAATTTGCGAATACGCTGGCACACGTCGAATACGTTATTGGTAAGTTTTGTATACGTTAGGAAAACCCTGAAAAACACTGCCATAAGTCGTTGTACGCTGGCTTTAATCGTTGACTTTTGTGCTTGTTTCTCTTCTTTTTTCGAATGCTTAATTTACGTACGCCGATACTCGGCGTTTGGCTCACACGTTCCGCTACGCCGGCCATAAGGTTTAGGCACGTTATGGCGATCGTTGACACACGTTAATTGTATGTTACTCATAAGTCGAAACACGTAGAGGTAACATTCGCGTACCCGAAACTTATTTCTAACCTATGAGTAACGTTTTTGTAAGCACGCTACACAAACGTTGTTCACACTTCGCAACACGCTACTTTGAAAGTTCCTCATACGTCGGAACACATCAAAGTAATGTTTAGGGTACCGTGACTTATTTATAACCTATGAATAACGTGCTTGGGAATTATTACGCTATGCATACGCTAGAACTATCGTTGGGCATAGGTTGTGGACGCCTAAACACGATAAACAATCGTTGGTATAACTTATGTATAAGTTATCGAAGCGTTCTGTGTTCATTACTAGTACATTATGCATTTGTCAAAGTCGTTTTTAATCTTTAAAAGTAAAACAAAGAAATATTTCATCGTGGGAATGAGGAAAAAAATTAGCCGAAAGAACATTCGAACAATGGTGCAAAGTAGTCTCCTAATTCGTGGACGATAAGAGGATCCTCATCCCCACACCTCCCCCATCACGCTCACCTCACTACACTACTGACTGGACGCTACTACTACTACCTAATACATACGACTACAACTGACATAGACATACTACTACTACTATCTACTACTAACATAGACATACACTACTACTACTACTCTACTACACTGACATAGACATTACTACTCCTACTACTGACATAGACATACCACTACTACTACTGATGTAGAAACATTCTACTACTTACCAATGCTACTACTACGAACTGCTATACTATTACTACTGTCACGCCAATTACCAACTACTGCTAATAGTATTACTACTACTGATACTACTGGCATTGACATCTGCTCAACATGGAGTCTGGAACAATGATGGTTCCTCTTGTGAAGCCCATTTTGTATGTACCAATTCCCTAACGCTGCCAATACGTCAGTACAATGGTAGATGTAAGTTAGAAACACTTTCAGTGAGTTCTGTGGTTGTCCGGAAGACGTCAATTTTATTCGTCTACATA
>CM068960.1:71119335-71140941 GCA_035128595.1 Eptatretus atami | reverse complement strand
TGTCCGAATACTTTTGACCGGCGACAAAAGTGAAGATCCGTGTAAAGCAGTGTACTATACATGCTTGCTAAGATTCAGATGATGAACTAGGACTGAGTCAAAACTACTAGGTAGTCAATATATCAACACAGCTAAAGTTAGGATTGCACTCTAAGATGATAAGGATGCATACAAGCCATACTATCACTAGATACTATAACCGTTGAAAAATACATCACACAGAGACATCAACCACCAACACGAAGACCCACCACGGGACTACTCGAGATAAGGGGGTATTCTATATGACATCAACCCTCTGAATACTGTACCAGCATATATGGGGTTTGAAATCGTTGTTGCAGTATTAGTGTGTCGGTTCATCCTTTGGTGTTTCGAGGCCGTTAACTGCTTCCTCTCAAAGTGATGTATGGTGCCATCCCATGTTGACGAGAAGCGATAAAATTTGGGGTGCCTCCCCTCTGCGGAATTCTGGTTTGATGGCACAATGGAATGATTCGACATGCAGAGAAGTACTCTTACCGCATGATGTCCTTCTGTGCAACCCTGGTTCGCGCCAATGATGAGTGAAGAGCCACAGGGTGATAGCACTAATTAAAACTAAACCAATAATTATCTCAAAAATTTATCACTGCCATGAAAATTCTGTGGTGGTAATGTGACCATTATAATCCCAGGATGTAAGCTAGCATAGAAACTTATAGCTTCAGCATTATCCGACATACTCAGATATATATAGAAGCATATTGGTTCAGAGGAGCTTATTGTGATAAATATATTCGCTCGAATTTGCAGCACCCATGCGGATATATAAGGGCCTGCAGCGGTTGAGCATGTAGATCGATAGGTACATGTTAGTTAGCCCAAACCGTTGTATAGAGGGAATTTATGTGATTCATCCGGGCTGCGACGCTTTGAGTTAGCCATTTTTTCTTTCTGTCGTTATTTTGAACCAACCATGTCTCAACCGCCATCACACAACAACACTAAACACCACGCCAGCCATCGTCACCAACTACACACGCTCCAACCCTCAGACAACAACACAACGCAACCCTCACCACAGAAGACCTCCACCACCTTCGCCTTTACCTTCACGAATTCATACAAATCATCGCTTCTCAGGCCATTCCGCACCACCTGTGAACAGTGAACGTCGGGCTGTCTCGGGCCCGTTCGGCGATTGGTGCCGAACGCACCGAGCCGCGAGCGCGAATGGCGGCCTTTCCGAGGGAAAATTCGGATCAGAAACGCTACACGCCCACTCCCCTCCGTCCAATTAGCGAGCGTGGGGCGGCTTGGCCCGCCTCCAAGGTGTGTATGTGAAGTCCGTATATGCAAATTTTGGGATCAGGAGAGGTTCACGCCCATTTTGCCCGACCAATGGCTGACGGGGGGGGGGGGGCGGCGTGGCCCCGCCTCCAATCGCGTTCTGATCCTAAAATTTGCATATTGGCTGCTCCTGCCGCCTATAAAAAGGCGAGCGCAAGGCGAATTGAAGAGAGTTGGGTTTTGGAGTTGCTTGGAGAGTGTCGTCGAGAAGTGCTTTTGGGACAAGGAGCGTTGCGTTGGTGGAGTTGAGTCGAGTGCGCGCGGTGGAACTGCAGAAGGGAGCTCGGGTCCGAGGCAAGAAGGACGGCAGTCGGCGACGAGGCTGCGTGTGGGGGATCGCTCGTCTCGTCGCGGGACCCAAGCCAGCCAGCCACTCCCCTCCCCCAGGGCATCAACAATTTCCCCTTTCCCCCCCCCCCCGCGTGAGATAGTGCGAAAGGGGCCCGTTCCTCCCCACCCCAAACGTGGTGCCAACAAGCACGCCAGGGCCCGGAGTCGGGCACAGCGCGGCGCGGAACTTTGCGGCTTGCCCGCCAACGCGTCACGAGGACGCGGGTAAGACCTCCCCGGCTCGCGGACCTTGCCGCTCCTCTAGGTCCCGCGCACATTTGGCCTACGGGCCTGTCTGCCCTCTTGTCTGTGAGGGTGGCTTCTTTCTTTTGCTTTTGTGTAAATGTGTGTTGGCGCCGTCTGTGAAGTAAAACTGTATAAGTGTTGCCGTGTGTGCGCGTAGTCGGTTTTAACTCTTACATTTGCTTTATGTGCATTTTGATTCTGTATGGCTGTATATACGTGCTTTCCGTGTGCCGGGAAATAAAATACTTGCTTTTGAACTGTTCCCGCTCTGCTTCGTCTCCTTCCTTTTTAATTGACTCTCCATCCTGCTTTACGTAAGGGGTTCGTAGTGGGTGCAACATCCCGGTAATTAATCGGAACTGTCGAGGCCGACGATAAACCGCTCGGTTATCACTGTAGCACGGAACGGACCGCTTAAGCGGTTCGTGTCCGGAGTCGGCCTGTGGCGTGGTACGTCGCCCGTCGACCATTCGCGCAGGTACTTAGGTAGCATGAATTTGGCGAGCAACCCTATCCTGCGTGGGTGGGCAATTGGCACGATCGGGTGAGGTTAAACCCCACCCGTGACTAGTCCCGGCGTTGTTCCGAGAGGGTCACGACTGAATTGTCCGTCCGGTGGTCGACGTGCCGCGATTCGAGTTACGTGGCGTTCGCACGCCGGCGGGCGCGAATTCGCAATATTATATATATATATATATATATATAATATATAATATAATATACGTATTTATGTATGTTCATATTTATGTGTATATATATATGTACATGTATAATATATTATATATATATATATATTTTTTTTTTGAAGTTTTTGTTTGTTTGTTTGCATGTGCTAATCTCCTGAACGGTGAAAGATAGGAGGAAACCTCTGAAACAAAAAATGTTGGGACGGGCCCCGGGAAGGTTATAGGCCAGGTGGCGAGGCCCCTCGCGTGGGGGAGGGGGTGTTTCCCCTCACCAACCCCCTGAGGCTCTGTACGCGCTAATCTGAACGGTGAAAGATAGGAGGAATCCTCTGAAACAAAAAATGTCAGGACGTACACCGGGAAGGTTATAGGCCAGGTAGCGAGGCCCTTAGCCGGGGGGGGGGGGGGGAATTTTAGACGGTAGTTGATATTTAATGGGATTTTACGGCCGCGGCCATCTCTGAAACAAAAAATGTTGGGACGGGCCCCGGAAAGGTTATAGGCTAGGTGGCCAGGCCCCGCGGCCGGGTGGGGGGGAGGGGGTGTTTCCCACTCACCAACCCACTTAGGCTATGACTGCCGTGGCCCAATATCAGACCTCGCATCAGACCTATGTACAGAAGGTTAAATAAATTCAAAAAGAACCCGGGCAACTCTGGGTGCATTCACCTTGTACATATATTATATATATATATGTTACACAAGCGGGGTGTGTTGACATATTATGTAAGCATACAAACCATGTTTCCCTGTTGTCTCGGGTTGGTCACCTGCATTTTAATTTTCATTTATTTATTTTCATTTACTTTTTTCATTTATTTATATTTTCATTTTCCGGATGATTTCCAATGGTTCTGTGATTTTTTTTCTGGTGTACTAGCTTTGATATCCATCATTCCGCAAAATTTCAGCATTCTATGTCTCCCGGAAGGCACCGATCTTTAATATCAGTCAGCCAGTCAGTGGTTAGAACGAGCTTTATAAGAGATATATATATATATATACCAAGCTGTGGAGGTCATCCCCAACTAAGAAGCCTATTATATTATATACAGTGTATATATATATATATATATATATATATATGTATATATATATATTCTTCTTCTTCTTTCGGCTGCTCCCGTTTGGGGTCGCCACAGCGGATCATCCGTTTGATCCGCATAGTGATTTGGCACAGGTTTTACGCCGGATGCCTTTCCTGACGCAACTCTGGTTGCCTCTTACGACACAGGGATATGGTCCACCTATTTTAACCGGGGCATACACCGGGCCCAGTACACTGGTCCAGTACAAATTGACCTGTAATAGTCGGCACGCATCAGCGGTTAAACGCTCGGCCATCCGAATTAAGATCTAATCAAGATAAGATTGGTGCTTTGCCGAGGGAACGCTCCAGTTCAAGGAAGCCAAAGCACCTGACCTCTATTAAACGGAAAAATTAGACGGTGGGACACTGGAACTTATGGTTAACTGATTGGCGTTCGTGGTTCTAAAGCAACCCACCGTACCACGAAGTTAATTGTGAGCGGTGGCCCAGGTCCGGCTCTTCCGAAGCAAACGGGGATTAACCCCTCAAAATACACTTGGTACCCGTGGCCAATAACAATATATATTACAATGGTTTTTTTTATGCGTTTTTCTACACCGAAGTATACAAGCAAGTGGCAGGCACTTGAAGTAGGCATACCAATGAGGTGTGTGATTTCACCGTTGCTGTTTGTTATGGCTATGGAAGTAATTATTCGTGGGGAAAAAGGAGTATTGACTGGTGTAGTTCGAGAGGGGGGGGGGGGGAATCCACAGCCACCAATAAGGGCCTTTGTGGACGACATCACCATTCTGTCTCCTGAGATGGATGCAGCTAAAATATTGCTGAATCAATTAGAGGAGCTCATTAAATGGAGCCGGATGGAATTTAAGCCAAAGTAGAGGCAGGAGTCTTTCTATGAAGAAAGGTAAAGTGAAAGAGGTTCATTTTGTGGTGGCTGTGCATAGAATCCTACATTGAATGAACAGCCAATTAAGAGTCTTGGCAGATGGTATGGCACAACCGTTAACGGATAGGCATCGAGGAATGCAGGTGCAGAAGCAACTTGTGCAGGGTCTGACTATAATTGATGGTTGTGGCTTGCCAGGGAGGTACAAGATATGGTGCTACCAATTTGGGTTTGTTGCATCGTATCTTATGGCCTCTCCAAATATATGAGATTGCTCTAACAAGAGTGGAGAGATGGAGAAGATGGTCAATTCAACATGCAGAAATGGTTGGTTTGCCAAAATGTGGCTAGTTTGGTGTTATACAGCAGAAGTTCAAAGATAAAGCTGCCATTTAAGTCACTAGCTGAAGAATATAAGATTGGGAAAGCCAGATTCCAAATGATGCTTCGAGATTCAAAGACCCAGTGATCAGTGAACTGGGGCCAAAGATAAGAACAGGAACTAAGTGGGATGTTCAGAGGATGGTTTGAAGTGTGGAGAGCTGGTTTGCAAATGAAGGAAATCATTGGGGCAGTGCAGAAAGATAGGAAAGGATTTTGTTGGAAAAGAAACAAACGTGGCCACAAGTGAGTGCAGGTGGGAGACAGAGAGTGGTTTATCGAAGAGATTAAATGTATGGAAGAGGAGAGAAGAATGGTTCAAGCTACAAGTCAACTCAGCAAGGAGCATGGACGCATGGAGATGGCTGTGCAGAAGAGGTTAGCTGGCATCGCTGTGGAAGATGGAGCACAAGGACTATCTTTGCACTTAAATCAATGTGTGACCAGATGCCAACTGCGTGATTCTGGCAAAATGGAAATTGGCTGAGTCAGTAGAATGTCCAAGTGTGGTAGAAGAGAGACATTAGAGCATGTACTGTCTGGTTGCCCCAAATCTCCGAGCCAGGTATACTTGGCGACATAACCAGGTTTTGCGAGTGATTGTCGAGGTTACGAGGAGACTATGTGATGAGGCAAACAAATCAGACATAAAAGAGAAAGACCATTATCAGTTCATAAAGGAGGGCGAGAAAGTAAGGTTAAGCAACATCAAGGGGGCAGCATGAATTTTGAAGCCAGGTGTGGGCTGGCAGGTAGATGCAGATTTGACAGATCGCTGAGGTTCCACATCTCATATTGCAGTCATCCAACAAAGACCTGATTTAATTATTTGGTCTGATGTGATAAAAAAGGGTTATCGATCCTTGAGCTGACAGTACACGGGAATGCAATACGGAATGGGTATATGAGAGAAAGTTGTGTCGAGTATGAAGAGGAAAGAGAAGTGTGTGATGACCGTGGGTGGATGTGTGATGTGCTTCCAGTGTAAAGGGGTTGTAGGGGTTTTTTGTGGAAAAGTCTATGCTGAAGTACCTCAAGATGATTGGAGCATCATCTAAGCAAGACAAGAATACTGTGACGCAATTAACAGGAGGCAGCAGAGATAGCCTCATTGTGGATTTGGAGGCAGAGGCGAGTGCAGCGATTCCATTCACATGTAAAGGCAGGTCTGTGGGGATCTATATCTGGTCAATGATATCTGGTGGTGAGCATGTGGGCTGATGTCGCTTGTGGTGGTGTGGCTGCACTGCTGGGGCCGCCATGAAGGAGCTGTACTGGAGAAGGCCCCGAAACAGTGATGATGCATGGGTTCCAGCTGAGGAGAGCGACATTGAGCAGTGTCCTGACACTGTATGTTCTGTTATATATACATACATAACATACATACATACGAGCAGGGGTACCCAGCATTGCCAGGCAATGTCGGGTCCTCTTCCCACCCCACCCCTTCCCCTGCCTCCTCCCACCTCACCCCTTGAGGGACGAATGCTTCAATATGGCTGAAATAATGATGCTATAGATGTTTATCCTCATCGCCATGTCATGCATCTGAGGTGTGTTCAGTTACCAAGTTTCTTGTAGAGTGCTTGCCTAAGTGGCTTAAGCACTTAAGCAAGCACTCCGTGAGAAACCATTGATAAGGAACGGCTGGCTTGGCAATCGCTAGCTAGCTGCTTGGTAACACACGCCCGTGGACATCTCAACAGCATACAGTACATACAAAACACCGGCAAAAGGAACATTTTTTTTTCATAAACACTTCAAATATTAATCATGAGTATTTTCATTGTCATGAAAAACGTCCCTTGTTCAGACCCACACATCCAGCCACAGAACGAACTCAGCTTCTATATATGAGATTAGGCGACAGTGAGACCTCGCATGAAACTGCCATGTTTGCATGATACTTCTTACTCTTGTTCATTTCTTCTTCTTCTTCTCCCCCTCATAGTAATCAGCAAATAACTTTCTGTCCTCCATCTTATCATTTTTCCTTGAGTTTTAGTGTTATAAGAAAAAGGCTCCAATTATCATTAGTGCATTGCTGCGATTGCAGACATCGCGCGTGATGACGTCAATGTGTCGGGACGTCTTTTTTCATACTTTGGCAAGGAAGCAAACACGGGATAGTTTTGCTTGTAACAAGTCATTTCTAAATTCTCGTTAAGCAAACATTGAGTTATAAGTGATACGTCACTGTCTTGTAGACAGAGAGTAACTGCGTTTGACGTCCCACAATTTTTTTTTTTTTTTTTAATGAAATATCACTATTTTGTTTCCTCTGCGTAAGATTCGAATTAACGTACCGTCATTGGGCGGTGTACATTAGAAAGCTGCCATGATCGCTGTGGCCAAAACATGTACGACCTCATTTGAGTTGTAATCAAAATGTACCTTTGTTTCTTCAAACGGTATCTTAATTTAATGAGAGAAGATGTGTTGTTCAGTCTTCAAATGTACATGAGGCCTGTAACAATCTGAGCTACATGGAGAGAAAAGATGCGGCGATTTCTGGACGACTGGAGGGCGTGCCCTGAAGAAAGGACGGTGCTTGAACCACAGCAGAAGAATCCACAGATATTGTTGTGGGCGCCAGGCTTTGGTTTAGCCATGTTGCGTTCCGGAAATTGACCGCTCTTAATTGAGAGGGAACGGGGGGGGGGGGGGGGGGGGGGTTGCTCCGCACCCCTGGTCCGAATCCCGTGAACTTCTCTACGGAGGCGGAGGGGTTCAAATCCCACTTCTGACACCAATTCGTTGTGGGCCGGGTCTCGGTGTTGAGCAGCCGCTAGATGGAGCAGTAGAGTCGGCTCCACCGAACACCGGAATTTAGGTCGCACCTTCAAATAAATCAAAAGGTCATGGTCCCTTATCAGACCGAAGATCGCCAATAGGTCGACCACGTGGGATAGGGTAGATTGCCAATTTCAATATACCTAAATACCCACGTCGTTCAAACTACCGGGGAAATTCACACCTCGGCAGGATCTGCGCGATCCGGGCCGTTACCACGAGCCGGATCCGAGTCGTACCCCGAGTGGAGAGTACCAGAATCCTGCCGGCTGATTGCACTGTTTACGGCAGAATGAGGCCTCCTAATTCCCATTCACAGCGCGGCAAACCAATGATAAAAAAGGACAAGGATGAGCTGGGACATTCAACAACAGGGGATTTATTTCAATGGGGGGAAGGGAACACACAAAGAGCAGAGTTATCCGAATAGATTCCAAATGTACAATAACGCAAGTACTTAACGATTCTACTTTAGAGACGGGCCACACTCAGACACACACCCAAATAAATGGACCCCGTCGGGTTTATTGAAGGTTTCCAGCTCGAGGGAAGATGAGCTGGAAACAGAGCTATCTGGACTGTCCCCTCGTGTGGTCTTCGACGTCCTGGACGGGCGGACTCGAACCCGCAACCACGATGCCACTCCAAAGTACCAGGACAGAGGATGAAGGGCGGACGCCAACCAGCGCGAGGGCGGATGAGGCAGGAGCGCCAGCAGGCAGCCAGGCGATCCGGGACGATCCGGCAGACAAAAACCAACTCCCACGCAACTTCTTCCAGTCGGATCGCCTGAACAATTAATTATTCACTCCTTCTCCAGAGGGGAGCCGCCTCCTCCGACCGCTCTCCCTCACTGGACAATTTTGGCACGCAAATGCGCTCGTTGCCCCGGTGATTGGCCAAAAGGGACGCCAAGTCGCTGATTGGACCGGGGGGGGGGGGGGCGAGGCGGGCATCACGGCTGACCGCCCTCAAACAAAGAAAAGGAGTAATATTGTCCTGCGTTGGAAACTCGTCTCATCTCTCTGATTGGTCGAGAGAGACGACAAGTCCTTCTTGAACTCCGCCCACCGCGAGCGTTATGGCGTCAGGATGGAGCGAAGGTGAAGTTTTGTAGTTGTAAGTGATGTAAAAAATGTAAAAATCCAATCTATAAATAACCCACAGCGCACGTACAAAATTCCCGTTAGACACAGGGGAATGGATTCTAACTAGAAACACACACTTACCGTATAAACTGAGCTATAAGGACTCTGGCTGTTGTGTGCAGTGAGCTTCCAAATTCGTAACAATATGAACTCAGATATATATGTATATATATATATTACATACACAGAGACACGGATATTGTGTAACTTTGATTAGTCCTATAAGCTAAAGATGATCCAGTTGCTCAGATTACAGCACTGTTTGATTTTGGATTTGCTCATGAAAATTTGCCAGGAGTTGGTGGCTGTCTCCGAGGTAATGTAATATGGCCATTTTCTTTACTGTTATTTTATTTTTCTCTCTGCTGCTACTTTAATCCACCAGCTGCTTGCTTTTCCTCTCTTGTGGAATGCTTTCTGCTCTATTTTTCTGATTTTATCTCACCCTTTTATGCCCCCACAATGAAAACAGGTTCTGTTGCTGCAGCCTCAGATACATATCTTATGTTTACATCACACCAACAAAATAAAGCTTTTCCATCAGTTTTGACTGATATTTTAAATCCACGGCTTTCATATTATTTTCACTCATTTCCAATCCACTTTCTCTCATTCTTGGAATCCGACTTCTCACCCAATCAGTACATTCTTCACAACTTCAAAGGAGGCATGACTTAGCAATTTATCTGAAAGTTCCATATCCATCTATTATCTTATATTCATGAGATTAAGGATCTGGCTCTGTTTATGTACCACACACTTGCTGGACAAATGTAAGTTTGAACATGACATTCAGTCTCTTCGAATGCAACCCTACTGTTTATATTTATCTTTAACGTATCTAAAGCAAAACAAGAAATCTAATGTTATGTTTAATGTATATCCTTTCATAATTCTGCACACACTTTAACAGAGGCATATGGTGTGGAATTATTTTGTTCATGTTCTACTTTCCTATCATATTTGCAGGTTTGCATCTTTTTACTTCTGCACTGAATGAAGGAGGTTATGTTTTCACTCCTTTCTGTCTGTTTGTTTGTTTCTTGTCTGTTGTCTGTTTGTTTGTTTTGCGTGTAGGATATCTCAAAAAGTCTGGATGAATCCGGATGAAATTTTGTGGACAGATTCAGTGTGTGACAAGGCGAACTGATTAGATTTGGTGAAGATCCACATCCAGATCTGGCTACGAAGAATTTTTTATTTATTGATTCTTTACCATTGAGAGATTGGGACAAAAACGATACATAGCACGGTATCTCAAAAGTTTGTGGACGGATTTGGATGAAACTTGGAAGACCAGTTGCATGTGTGGCAAGGACAAATTGATTCGATTTGGTGAAGATCCGAATCCAGATCTGGATACGAGATTTTTTTTTTTTTTTTTAAAGTGATTCTTCACCATTGAGAGATTCGGGCCAAAAACGATATAGTACTGTATAGCATGATATTTTAAAAATGTATGGGCCCGATATGTTTTCGTGGATTCGGCATTATGCAGAGGTTTGTGCTCTACAAGTGCCCTTCTAGTTCTCATAAGTAGTGGTCAGTCCTGAAAGAGCTGATTAACCAATGGAATGAAAAGCTTATAGCTGAACAATTAAGGAGTGCGGAGCAGCCAATTGAGACAAGAGAGAGATTACGAAGAGAGATTCAAGATAGGCATGATCGTTGACATGAAATGGTGGAAGGTTGGAAGGGAGAAAGAACTATATTAACAATGGGAAGGACAAGTGATTCAATAGACAAGAGAAACAGGAAACAGTATAATCGAATTCAGAATGTGGGCAGGAAGTAGCTTTGAGCAATGACTTTCTGCAACCCGTGATACATAGAAGATTGGATAACAAAATAAGCAGATGGTGTAAAGAGTCGACAGGGGATAGTCGAAGATTGAGAGGCACCAATCTGTCTGCAGTGAGAAAGCAGCACATACTCTACGTCGACATACTGTAGGAATAAACAAAGTATGCCTCAAATTTTAGAGTTCATTGCATTCAGGGTGCAAGGGGAAACTAATAATAACCGGTATAGGAGCAGAACACTCATCCTTCATGACACTGTACAGTGCTTCATATGTCATGTGAAGCTGAGGATTGTCAAGAAAGAACTTAGCTGGTTTGAAGCCTTCTGAACAAATCTACCTTTTTTGAGGCCAATTTGGAGATTGTCTTGATAGGTTGTGAATGATGAGGGAGGTGAAAACCCCGCCCCCCCCCCAAAAAAAACAGGCGAATGTAGCTCTACAGGATTTATTAAAGGATAATTATTTTTCAATTCAGTGTACACACAGGAAAAGTGTGGGATATTTGGTGCTAAGGGCAGCTGACTAATTTTTTAGGGGTTTTCAGGTCCTGAACATGGATCCTGGTCCCTTGAATGTAGCAATTATGTTCTCGTTACCTGAGATATAAGTGACATTCAAAAAGTTGTTGGATTGAGATACTCACATATTTTTTCCCAAAAATTAAATATACTTGTTTTATGAAAAATTAAAAAAAAAAAACTTGGCGTTTCTTGAAATATTGTATTTCAATTGTGGAAATTTTTGAAAGATGCAAAAAAGATTTGCCTGATTATAGACCAAGATCGATTACGATCCAGGATGGTACTGTGGGGAATTCTTATTTTTAAAAAAAAGAAGAGCCATAACTAAAAAGCAGCAATAACAAGTAGATAAACCTTAAGGACGCACAAGTACTGGCATTCTCAGGATGAGTTCGTGAGAAACTGTACACAGAAGTAGTGTACATCTTTTTTCCTCAAAAAGTTTTTTGCCTTTAAAATTTTGTTTATTTTTTTTCCCAATGAGCAAGTGTATTTTACTGTAGACTATTTCATTATTTTTTTTTTTTTTTACAAGTGCATCTGCAAATTTTGCAAAAAACTTTAACTCACACAAGGGGGAGAAGTTCTCTTCACCTTCACCGTCGCAACAGGGAGAAAGGTCCTGCTGGGCGAAGCCAATTATGAGAGCAGCGCTTGTTAGACTCTAAAGTCGAAAGCATGGACAACGACTGTTTGCAGTATATACTTGAGCATCTGTAAGGGTGTCCATGGTCTTCCTGATTGACCATGCAACGCTTAATGCAGACACAGGTTAATGACAGGGATCCTAGGATGGAAGCACACTCATCATTTCCTCCTTGTGTTTATTGGCTATTCCTTGGGAATGTAATCTATTGCTATTCCTTGGGAGGTAATCTATTGGCTATTCCTTGGGAATGTAAACCTAAATGAAACTACCGGACAAACTGCAACCCACGTCCTGTCTTCCCTCCCCCACTCCTTCCCCGTAGATGTTTTTTGTATCTGTGTAAACCTACAGGTTATGTTTTTAGCTACCATTCCCATACATGAGTTACATAAGAGGGAGTGTATGGCAGACACACAATGTTTGTCAGTGATCACGTGGTAAGAGCTGGTGTGGAACATGGATCCTGGTCCCATACAATGAAGATATGAATTACATTGCGTACTCCTTGATTTATATCTGAAAAGAAAATGGTTGCATCGACGTGTTATTTAAAAATGACAGTTGATCAAGTAACGATGCGTGTCGGTTTTAAGTTTCAGACAATTTAAAACCTTTCAAAACCCAGTTGTCATGTCAGTTTGAACCCGAATGTTTTGCTGAGCATGAACCAGCTGAAGGACAAACAATCTCAGCAGACTGGATGCTGCTGCACGTAGAAACTTGAAGAAATTAAATAAGAACTTTCATTCCAGTACAACTAGTCTATCTCTGAGTTTTTGATCCACTAACTTTGGCAAAGTTTATCTTAGTGGTAGTATTGGTTTAATGAAAGGAGGATCACAGCAGCCAGGTACGAGCAAATTTACTGCTTCATCATCATAAGATGGCAAACCACTCAGTCCTTCCTGTGACTGTTTCACAACAAGCTGGTCATTAAGACCATTCGATTGGTGGATATGTCCCTGAATCTGCTTTTTTTGTGCAATGACCTGACCTACATATACCCAGCAGGTATATAGAATAAAAAAAAAATTGGCGGAGATTGGCCAAGCGCTTTCGATTCTATAATGTTCAGGCCACCCACATTCAGAAAAATTGCAGAATTTTCGTATGATAGCATAGCCTTTGGACCTCTGCTAGAAACAATAACTTGCGATACGTTGATAGTTCGAATGTAACCATTGGATAACTTCACCCAATCTATGCCCTCCTTACCTACAAGATGCACTGAATGTGTAACGCCTGAACCACCCTCTCCTCCACTAATCATGCGGACATAATACGGATATAGATTACCCCTTTGGCAAAAGACATCATAAGTTTCAAACTCGAGAGTTCATAGAACACTTACCCCACGCTGTCTTGAGAAACAAGGACACGAGTGAGAGCTACAACGACAAATTTGATTGGTCATGATGATGTTAAAATGCCTGTAATATTTTGTCCAAGTACTGCAAAACGGAAGGGTTTTTGAAAGTGTTAAAAAGGATTTATGGTCTACAGTGTTGTTCAAGTATTGAAATAAAATAAAGATTTAAAAGGTCGTAGAAAAAAAATTATGTAACTTTACCGCAGTTGAGACAGCATCTGCTCCATCACCTTATCCAACATGTTCCTACATAAGTTCTTCATGCCCTTCATGACATCCTCAAAAACAGTGTTTCCTATTTTGGAATGGATGTCAATTCTGTTTGACTGCTGGCAGGCAGACAGACTAAAAAATATATATAATATATCTCACTCCTCTCTGTAAATGGTGCGATCGGGACGGATTCAGAACCAAAAGTACAGCTAAACTGCAGGTTCGTTGTCCGATTCATTCATGTTAAATATAAAATCAATTGAAATGAAGTTGATCCCCATCATAAACTGTTTTGTGGACAGAAGAACAGACAGACAGACAGAAGTGAACCAAATGGCTAACCCACTTTTCGCCGCAGGTGCACGGGCTCATAATTATCAGCAATAAACCTAGGATGCATCTAACATCGCTTTCAACATTAGAACAGGAAGATCTGTAACTGTGCGTCTTGAAATAAAGTCATTGATGTGATATCAAGTAAACTTTTAACAACAAATTTTCAGCTGCTACCTGAATAAGCACCCTTATCGTATCACTATTGTATGGTCACAGACTTACAAGGGGCGGTTCAGAATGTTCTCGTAAGAGATATTCAAAATCAATCATCATCATCATCATCACCATCATGGTTGTCTTTCTTAATGAAGGCAGCCGCTCACATGTGTCATGCAAACAACCTGGTAAGTAAATGTTGTAGTTGAAGGAGCTGTTGCTCAATGGATAAGAAGCCAACAACCACACTCGTCGATCATAATCATCTTCAGCCTGATGCACACCACACCGCTGGGCAAAGGCCTCTCCCATAACATGCCAGCGATTTTTTTCTCTCATGTTTGTCTCTTCCATGGCACCATCCTGTTCTCCTCACAAATATATACAGGGTGTTTTCTTCGTTTTTTTTGCATACATAGTCGAGGTTCATGGAAGAGCTAGTAAACTGAACGGATCAGGACATAGCAGGATGCAAAAGGAACAGTAGAGGTGAAGGAGAGGGGGGGGGGGGGGCATAAACAGAAGAGTAGAAGGAAGATGGAGGGAGACTTGGACAAGCAAAAGGTGTTGGGAGGAATGGGGGTCAGGAGAGGATGCATGGGTCGACAAGATGGGTACTCCAAGGAGGGAAAACTGAAAATTTTGATGGAGGGGGATTGGGTTATGGAGGTTAATGAGGGAAGAAAAGATAATAGTTTTGGATTTGGGGACAATCTAAGATGGTGGTGAACAGCTGTCTTGAATACCTGGAGGGAAAAATGAAAATAAAGAGAATGTGGAAGTTGGTTCCACAGGTGGGGAGAAAAAAGAGAGGAACGAGTGAGTGTGGGTGAGCAGTGATCCAGGAGTTAGGTCATTTCACGAGAAGAGGGTTGAAGGTGGACCGCATGTGTGCCCTGCAGAAACCTGGGAGGGGGGGGGGGAGCCAAAAGAGCAGAGGGTGCAAACCAGGAAGAGGTGGTAGAAGACAGAGAGAGACCACTGACCTGTCTGTGATGTGCAAAGTGATGCGCCCATAGACTCAACTTCATCATGGGAGATTCCAATAATCTTGAAGGGCTTGGTTTCCAATTGTGTCAAGCTGAGCAAGATGTGAGGCAGGGGAGCCGCTCAGAGAGGAGAGCATACACTATCAAGCTGTGCATGAAGGTCTTGTAAGTGGATAGAAGTTCAGACGTGCCAAAGAAGGACTTTGCAACGACGTATGATGTCAGTCGGTGTCTGACTTTGGAGGCCAACACTTAAATGTGGCTTGCAAGAAAGATCATGGCTGATAGTAAGACCCCCAGTCGTTTGAATGACTGAACTTCCTCAAGAGGATTGTTAAGAAAGTCGATAGGAGGGTTTGCCAACGGTCCTTTCCGGAGAGAGTGAGAGTGCGAGATTTTGTCTGCATTGAAACACATATTCCAAGTGTTTGGCCAATCTTGTGATTTTGTCAAGGTCTGAAGAGAGTAAAAACTAGAGGCAGCAGCCAGTTATCATCTCTCCTTCGTTAAAGGGGGCTGTCACACCTTGACGATTTAGGGGCGCCGCGTATGCCGTTTTTTTTAACAAATTTGCCGAATACGCTGGCACACGTCGAATACGTTATTGGTAGTTTTGTAATACGTTAGGAAAACCCTGAAAAAACACTGCGCCATAAGTCATTGTACGCTGGCTTTAATGTTGACTTTTGTGCTTGTTCTCTCTCTTTTTTCGAATGCTTAAAATTTTACGACGTCCCGATAACTCGGCGTTTGGCTCACACGTTCCGCTATACTACGCCGGCCATAAGGTTTAGGCACGTTATGCGATCGTTGAACACCGTTAATTGTATGTTACTCTAAGTCGAAACACGTAGAGGTAACATTCGCGTCACCCGAAACTTGTATTTCTAACCCTATGAGAGTAACGTTTTGTAAGCGCAACATACAACGTTGTTCACACTTCGCAAACACGCTACTTCTGAAAAGTTCTCATACGTCGAAACCATCAAAAGTAATGTTTAGGGTACCGTGACTTTAATTTATCAACCTATGAAAGACGTGCTTGGGAATTATTACGCTATGCATACGCTAGAACTATCCGTTGGGCATAGGTTGTGACGTGCCTAAAACACGATAAACAATCGTTGGTATAACTTATGTTATAAGTTATCGAAGCGTTCTGTGTTCATTACTAGTACATTATGCATTTGTCAAAGTCCGTTTTTAATACTTTAAAGAAGTAAAACAAAGAAATATTTCATTCGTGGGAATAGGAAAAAAATTAGCCCGAAAAGAACAATACGAACAATGGTGGCAAAGTAGTCTCCTATTCGTGGACGATAAGAGGATCCATCATCACCCACACCCTCCCCACACGCTCACCTACTAACATGACATGACTCTACTACTACTACCTAATACATACAACTACAACTGACATAGCATACTACTACTAACTACTACTACTAAACATAGACATACTACTACTCTACTATAACTTACTACTACTACTGACATAGCATACTACATATACTGACATAGACAATACCACTACTACTACTGATTAGACATTCTACTATTACAATGCTACTATACTGTAACTGCTACTCTATTACTACTGTCACGCACACCACAACTACTGCTAATAGTATTACTACTACTGGATACTACTGGCATTGACATCGCTTCCAACATGAGTCTGGAACAATGATGGTTCCTCTTGTGAAGCCCATTTGTATGTACCATTCCCCTAACGCGTGCCAATCACGTCAGTACAATGGTAGATGTAAGTTAGAAACACTTTCAGTGAGTTCTGTGTTGTTCCGGAAGACGTCAATTTTAATTCGTCTACATACGACAATGTGCGTTATACATACGTTACAAATAGGTTTATAGCATGTTATTCAATGGTTAGATGGCACGTTTTACTTAGGTTCAAAACATGCTACGCATAGGTTAAAACGCACGTTACTCTTACATTCATAGCACGGTAGCCATTGGTTCAAGCCAGTTATACATAGTTTCAATGCACGTTACTCATACTTTCCAAGCACGTAAACATAGGCTAAGCTGGACATTACTCATTTGTTCAAAGCACGTTACTCAAACGGTTATAAATTGGGTTTCAAGTATGGTTGGCCATTAATCGCGATGCTTCGACTATGAGTAACCTACCAAGTAACGTGTGTTCGCCGTGTTTAAACGATCGCGGAACGTGCAAAACAGATGCAACCGCATCGCTAAACGTGTGCGCCTTACGTCCGAGTACGTCTTAAATTTCAGCATGCTTGAAATTTCCACGACCGTATCGAACGGACTAGTTAATATGCCAGCGTACTTCAATGATTTCGAGCATAATCTTAACGTAACTCAACTTTCCTATTAACGTATTGAACGTGTGCCTAGCTTGTAAACTCCATTTTTTCATAGAATGGCATACCCTGGCAAAATCGCTCAAGGTGTGACTGCAATGTTGACAATTCCAATCTCGAGGCGCAGTTTTGATTTCACATCGGCGTCCGCAAGTTTCTCAACAGGCTACGCCACGAGTTTCGCCGGCGATACGTATAGCGCGCAAAGGGTAAGTTGAACATATCGCTTGTCTTAGGTTTTGAACGCCGATCACAAGGTAAGCATCCGTTGGTAAGGTTATGTATAACACACGAAACGGTTCTGTGCCCGTTACTAATATGTTATGCAACGACCAACACGTTTTGAATACGCCAAAAACTTCAAAAAAACCATCAAAATTTCACGTACGTCAACGTTTTTAGATCAATTTTTTATACGTTGCCATTGCTGGCTTAAAACGTCAAGGTGTGACAGGGCCCTAAAGAGAGGGAAGAGGATGCCATGCTTCTTCATTTCCGGATGCCAAATAGCGTTGTCCAAATGCTATTAAATGAAATATTCCTCCTTTCATCTTCTCTTCTCTTAGTCAAATGTCTGGTTCTAATCTTCAATTTCACTGAATTCCTAACCCTATAATAATAATTTTTTACATCAGTTAATTATAATTAGTAAATGTTTTTTCTTACTGATAATACAGCACGTATATATATATACTGGACTTCAATTTGAAAAAAATAAAGATAAAGAGCTTGGCATGTTCAGACAACTGTGAGGAATCAAACTAGGTAATAAATTTATAGTACCAATCCCAAATTCAACCCAACTTCCTCCCAAAAGGAACTATGTTTTCCAATTGCGCATCAAGATTGATTCATTTCAGTGCATTACCAATTCTTACATGATCAATCAGTGTCATGGACAGCTGTTTGGGATTTATCACCTCTGCAATATGTTAAATATAAACTGAAACATTTTTCCAGCTCAAGATGCAGCATTTCGGGCCAAAATTCATCATCTTAAACGGTCCCAACACCACAACAATTTCCAAGTGCATTGCGTTGAGAGAGCATTTTAGAGGAGAGAACCGAGACAAGTAGCTGGTTGGAAACAGCACAAGCTCCATGAAACGAGTCCCAATTGCCTGCACCGAACAGCTTGCATCCCATAAATGGAGCCAGATGTCGGTGGGAACAGCTGGACGTGCTAATCCGCAAAGTTCATGTTTTTTTTTTTCTTTCCTTTCTTTGGTCGAGGCTTTACCCAGCGCAGTAAATCCACCGTTCTTTTCCCCGAGCGTCTCCACGCTAGACCATATTTCCAACGCAATGCTTGCCAAAATAAGCGCACCGTCCAGGCAGACTACAACAGGGCGCTGTTCTGCTCAGTGCAGCACATCACACCAGATCGACCTGATGAAATGAATAAAGAAAAACCCCAAAGTCCGATCAGAAAAAGTGGCATCACTTATTATTATTATTATTATTATTATTATTATTTTCATTATTTTTTCAACCTTTCCATGCCAAGCATGTACCTGATTCACAACTTTATATTCATATGTTAAAGACAATGATTAGAGCAAAATAAGCAGTAATTAAAGTCACAAAATGAGCGTCATTAAAAAATTGAGTTAAAACTTGTGCTGTGTGGGAGTGACTTGAACTTTGTCAATCACACGCATGTTGTTGTGAAGAGTGGTTGAACTGAATTATGTTCACATGTCTTGTGCCAGCCATTGCCCTGAAACTTGATGGCATCACACAGCAAATCGGAGTGCGTCGACTGAAATAAACTGACATGTTGGAAAACCAAGTTGTGGAAGCAATCAATCTCTCGGACTTAAGTTGGATTGTCCTTTTGTTGGGCAATCCAAGCAATGGTGGAGTGGGTACGTTTTTCCTGTTTTAACGAGAAGAGTATCGCTCTATGGGAATCTTGTTACATACATCAACACATTTTCTGAACATCAACTTTGTTTTGAGTGGTGTACAGCAACAGAACCCATTGCCTCAATCGTCCAAATAAAAAAATAACTCGGGGTTACGTACATGAAGCAAAAACATGCCTTTGCTTATGGATAATATATATATATATAATATAATATATATATATATATATATTGTTTTTTTTACATATACGTTACATGCAAACTGCTGCGCAGCACGCACGCACCCAACAACGCGCTGGTTGTTGGCCTCATGGTTAGGGTGTTGGCTTGGGATTGTAAGGTCTCCTAGTTTCAAAATCCCGCCTCACTGTTGGTTTTGATTAAATACACGTGGGGTTTGAGAACACCTGCCTGTCCATCCCTCCTGAGGCGGGCAAAATGAGTGCCAGCTGCTGGTATACTGTGTCGAGTGGTCGACCACGTCCAGGTTGTACCCCATAGCTCTAGGGACTGTGCTTTCAGCAGCACCACACTCATACTAAACCTTATCTGGCGCAGAGAGTTTGTCCCGATGGATGGAGAGAGAGAGAGAGAGAGGAGAGAGAGAGAGAGAGAGAGAGAGGAGAGAGAGAGAGAGAGAGAGAGAGAGAGAGAGAGAGAGGAACCATATACACAACACACACACACACACACCAGACACACACACACACACACACACAACACACACACACACAACAACACACACACACACACACATTGCAGTGTATTATAATATAATACGCTTCTCAGTTGGGATTTACTCCACACTGGTAAAGTTCAGAGAATTGGTTTTAAGAAAATGTGACCTGTCGGCGGATTGACAGATAGACCAACAGAAATAACAAATCGACTGAAACCAATATACTTAAAAATCTTCCGATTTTGGCAAAGTAACAAAAAAGACCAGACAGACAGTGGTGAAAAACATAACATCCTTCACCTCAAGTGATGGAGGTAACAAGTTTTCTTTAACAATCAATAAATATGACACCAAATATAAAAACAAAGAACAATCAGAGATTGCAAGACCCTCACCTGGACTTGGTTTGTGTGTGTATTTGTAGGCAAATAAATGGAAGAATGTAACTAAATGAAAAGGTCATTGATTTGCAAATTAATTAATTATTTTAATATAATGTGAAAGGTATAAATGGTTCCTCGTTTTGTATATTGTACAGGTCAAGGCCTGAAAAAAGTAGCAAAAGTAAATGGTCTGAAGTCAAAAGGTGAAGGTCCTGAAAATGTCTAAATGGGATCTAAAGTCGAAATGGGTCGAAAAAGTGTCTCAGGGGTCTAAAAGGTCGAAGGTCCAATGGGTTAATTTAAGTCTACAGGGTCGAATTGGTCTGAATGGGTCTCAAGGATCTCACAGAAATTGTCCTGAAGAAACGGCATAAAAGGATCTCAAGTCAAAGGGAGCCACAGGGTAATTAAAACATCTGAAAGGTGTGAAGGTCTAAAGAAAGGCATCCAAAGAGTCTTTAGGGGTCTGAGAGCAAGAGGTCTTAAAACGTGTTTGAGGGTGTCAATGATCATAAAGGGCCTTAGGGATTTGGAAGTCTTAGGGGCTGTTGGGGTTTTTTTTAAATGGTCTTTGGGTTATAAGGGTCCTAAAAGATTTAAGAGGGGCTTAGGTTTTGTGGTTCTTAAGTGTCAAATGGTAAATTCATTACCAGGGTTCTCACTTTCGTGTGGACAAACAAACAAACAACAGAAAAAAACAAAGAAATATAAATCACCATTGAGTGAAAAACAACGAAGCGTTCACTCTAGAGCAAACGTTCCTTACCAGACTGTGTGGGAACAGTTAACGCTACAATTTTGTTACCACTGATAGGCCGGATTCTGAATCCGGACAAAGACCAAAATTGGAATCGGCTTCTTCTTGTGATCCTACACACCATCCACCAGTATTCATCATGTTCATCCACACGTTTCTGACATATCATGATGTTTTTTTTTGTTTTTTTTTTTTTTTTTGGCCCCATCTCTCATGGTGAAGAATGCTCTGCCGATATTCCAAAAAAAATGTATTGTTATTCAATCCAGAATTGTTTTCCCCAAATCGAATTCCATTTGGCCTTATGCACACACCTAACCTGTCGCCAAATTCCAGTCCGAATCATGCACAACTTGAGATATCTTGTTCAGACCAAAACAGAGAGGGTGAAAACAACCTCCGACAATGTCCGTGGTGGAGGTAACAATAACGTTTAAAGAGGCGCAATGAGCAAAGCGCCAGTGCAACAGCACACTTCCCCAACACGTGATTGACATCATACCAGAGCCATGGTGTTTAGGCTTCAGTGGTTAGAGGTGGCGGCTTTGGATCCTAGGGTCCTGAGTTCCAGCCCGTCGGCCCCTGAAATGCATAACACCAGGGGGTTGACTCGAGCCTGTTCATCCTTCCGAGGTCGGCGCAATGAGTACCGAGTTTCCCCAAGTGTTGTTATCT
>CM068960.1:71109243-71119310 GCA_035128595.1 Eptatretus atami | reverse complement strand
GGGGGGGGGGGAATCCACAGCCACCAATAAGGGCCTTTGTGGACGACATCACCATTCTGTCTCCTGAGATGGATGCAGCTAAAATATTGCTGAATCAATTAGAGGAGCTCATTAAATGGAGCCGGATGGAATTTAAGCCAAAGTAGAGCAGGAGTCTTTCTATGAAGAAAGGTAAAGTGAAAGAGGTTCATTTTGTGGTGGCTGTGCATAGAATCCCTACATTGAATGAACAGCCAATTAAGAGTCTTGGCAGATGGTATGCACAACCGTTACGGATAGGCATCGAGGAATGCAGGTGCAGAAGCAACTTGTGCAGGGTCTGACTACAATTTGATGGTTGTGGCTTGCCAGGGAGTACAAATATGTGCTACCAATTTGGGTTGTTGCCTCGTATTCTTATGGCCTCTCCAAATATATGAGATTGCTCTACAAGAGTGGAGGGATGGAGAGATGGTCAATTCATCATGCAGAATGTTGGGTTTGCCCAAAATGTTAGCTAGTTTGGTGTTATACAGCAGAGTTCAAGATATAGCTGCCATTTAAGTCACTAGCTGAAGAATATAAGATTGGAAGCCAGATTCCAAATGATGCTTCGAGATTCAAAGACCATGATCAGTGAACTGGGCAAATAAGAACAGGAACTTAAGTGGGATGTTCAGAGGATTGGTTGAAGATGTGGAGAGCCGTGCAAATGAAGGAATCATTGGGGCAGTGCAAAAGTAGGAAAGGATATTTGTTGAGAACAAACGGTGGCCACAAGTGGTGCAGTGGGAGACGAGAGATGGTTATCGAAGAGATTAAATGTATGGAAGAGGAGAGAGAACAGTTCAATACAATCACCTCGCAAGAGCATGGCAGATGGGAGAGGTTGTGCAGAAGAAGGTCAGCTGGGCTCGCTGTGGAAGATGGAGCTCGCGACTATCTTTGCACTTAAATCAATGTGTGACCAGATGCCAACTGCGGTGAATCTGGCAAAATGGAAATTGGCTGAGTCAGTAGAATGTACCAAGTGTGGTAGAAGAGAGACTTAGAGCATGTACTGTCTGGTTGCCCCAAATCTTGAGCCAGGTATACTTGGCGACATAACCAGGTTTTGCGAGTGATTGTCGAGGTTACGAGGAGACTATGTGATGAGGCCAACAATCGACTAAAAGAGAAGACATTATCACGTCATTAAAGGAGCGAGAAAGTAGGTTAGCAACATCAAGGGGGCAGCATGAATTTTGAAGCCAGGTGTGGGCTGGCAGGTAGATGCAGATTTGGACAGATCGCTGAGGTTCCCATCTCATATTGCAGTCATCCAACAAAGACCTGATTTAATTATTTGGTCTGATGTGATAAAAAGGGTTATCGTCCTTGAGCTGACAGTACCACGGGAATGCAATACGGAATGGGTATATGAGAGAAAGTTGTGTCGGTATGAAGAGGAAAGAGAAGTGTGTGATGACCGTGGGTGGATGTGTGATGTGCTTCCAGTGTAAAGGGGTTGTAGGGGTTTTGTGGAAAAGTCTATGCTGAAGTACCTCAAGATGATTGGAGCATCATCTAAGCAAGACAAGAATACTGTGACGCAATTACAGGAGGCAGCAGAGATAGCCTCATTGTGGATTTGGAGGCAGAGGCGAGTGCAGCGATTCCATTCACATGTAAAGGCAGGTCTGTGGGGATCTATATCTGGTCAATGATATCTGGTGGTGAGCATGTGGGCTGATGTCGCTTGGTGGTGTGTGTGCTGCACTGCTGGGGCCGCCCATGAGGAGCTGTACTGGAGAAGGCCCCGAAACAGTGATGATGCATGGGTTCCAGCTGAGGAGAGCGACATTGAGCAGTGTCCTGACACTGTATGTTCTGTTATATATATACATACATACATACATACATACGAGCAGGGGTACCCAGCATTGCCAGGCAATGTCGGGTCCCTCTTCCCACCCCACCCCTTCCCCTGCCTCCTCCCACCTCACCCCTTGAGGGACGAATGCTTCAATATGGCTGAAATAATGATGCTATAGATGTTTATCCTCATCGCCATGTCATGCATCTGAGGTGTGTTCAGTTACCAAGTTTCTTGTAGAGTGCTTGCCAAGTGGCTTAAGCACTTAAGCAAGCACTCCGTGAGAAACCATTGATAAGGAACGGCTGGCTTGGCAATCGCTAGCTAGCTGCTTGGTAACAACACGCCCGTGGACATCTCAACAGCATACAGTACATACAAAACACCGGCAAAAGGACATTTTTTTTTCATTAAACACTTCAAATATTAATCATGAGTATTTTCATTGTCATGAAAACGTCCCTTGTTCAGACCCACACATCCAGCCACAGATACGAACTCAGCTTCATATATGAGATTAGGCGACAGTGAGACCTCGCATGAAACTGCCATGTTTGCATGATACTTCTTACTCTTGTTCATTTCTTCTTCTTCTTCTCCCCCTCATAGTAATCAGCAAATAACTTTCTGTCCTCCATCTTATCATTTTTCCTTGAGTTTTAGTGTTATAAGAAAAAGGCTCCAATTATCGAATTATTAGTGCATTGCTGCGATTGCAGACATCGCTGCGTGATGACGTCAAGTGTCGGGACGTCTTTTTTCATACTTTGCAAGGAAGCAAACACGGGATAGTTTTGCTTGTAACAGTCATTTCAAATTCTCGTTAAGCAAACATTGAGTTATAAGTGATACGTCACTGTCTTGTAGACAGAGAGTAACTGCGTTTGACGTCCCACAAAGTTTTTTTTTTTTTTTTTAATGAAATATCACTATTTTGTTTCCTCTGCGTAAGATTCGAATTAACGTACCGTCATTGGGCGGTGTACATTAGAAAGCTGCCATGATCGCTGTGGCCAAAACATGTACGACCTCATTTGAGTTGTAATCAAAATGTACCTTTGTTTCTTCAAAACGGTATCTTAATTTAATGAGAGAAGATGTGTTGTTCAGTCTTCAAATGTACATGAGGCCTGTAAACAATCTGAGCTACATGGAGAGAAAAAGATGGCGGCGATTTCTGGACGACTGGAGGGCGTGGCCTGAAGAAAGGACGGTGCTTATGAACCACAGACAGAAGAATCCACAGATATTGTTGTGGGGCCAGGTCATGTTGGTTAGCCATGTTGCGTTCCGGGAATAATTTGAACCGCTCTTAATTTAGAGGGAACGGGGGGGGGGGGGGGGGGGGGGGGGGGGTTGCTCCGCACCCCTGGTCCGAATCCCGTGAACTTCTCTACGGAGGCGGAGGGGTTCAAATCCCACTTCTGACACCAATTCGTTGTGGGGCCGGGTCTCGGTGTTGAGCACGACCGCTAGATGGAGCAGTAGAGTCGGCTCCACCGAACACCGGAATTTAGGTCGCACCCTTCAAATAAATCCAAAAGGTCATGGGTCCCTTATCAGACCGAAGATCGCCAATAGGTCGACCACGTGGGATAGGGTAGATTGCCAATTTCAATATACCTAAATACCCACGTCGTTCAAACTACCGGGGAAATTCACCCTCGGCAGGATCTGCGCGATCCGGGCCGTTACCGAGCCGGATCCGAGTCGTACCCCGAGTGGAGAGTACCAGAATCCTGCCGGGCTGATTGCACGTTTACGGCAGCAATGAGGCCTCCTAATTCCCATTCACAGCGCGGCAAACCAATGATAAAAAGGACAAGGATGAGCTGGGACATTCAACAACAGGGGATTTATTTACAATGGGGGGAAGGGAACACACAAAGAGCAGAGTTATCCGAATAGATTCCAATGTACAATAACGCAAGTACTTAACGATTCTACTTAGAGACGGGCCCACACTCAGACACACACCCAAATAAATGGACCCCGTCGGGTCTTTATTGAAGGTTTCCAGCTCGAGGGAAGATGAGCTGGAAACCAGAGCTATCTTGGACCTGTCCACCTCGTGTGGTCTTCGACGTCCTGGACCGGCGGGACTCGAACCCGCAACCACGATGCCACTCCAAGTACCAGGGACAGAGGATGAAGGGCGGACGCCAACCAGCGCGAGGGCGGATGAGGCAGCGAGCGCCAGCAGGCAAGGCCAGGCGATCCGGGACGATCCGGCAGACAAAAACCAACTCCCACTGCAACTTCTTCCAGTCGGATCGCCTGAACAATTAATTATTCACTCCTTCTCCAGAGGGGAGCCGCCTCCTCCGAACCGCTCTCCCTCACTGGACAATTTTGGCACGCAAAATGCGCTCGTTGCCCCGGTGATTGGCCAAAAGGGACGCCAAGTCCGCTGATTGGACCGGGGGGGGGGGGGGGGGGGGGGCGAGGCGGGCATCACGGCTGACCGCCCCTCAAACAGAAAAAGGAGTAATATTGTCCTGCGTTGGAACTCGCTCTCATCTCTCTGATTGGTCGAGAGAGACGACAAGTCCTTCTTGAACTCCGCCCACCGCGAGCGTTATGGCGTCAGGATGGAGCGAAGGTGAAGTTGTTGTAGTTGTAAGTGATGTAAAAATGTAAAAATCCAATCTATAAAATAACCCACAGCGCACGTACAAAATTCCCGTTAGACACAGGGGATGGATTCTAACTAGAAACACACACTTACCGATATAACTGAGCTATAAGGACTCTGGCTGTTGTGTGCAGTGAGCTTCCAAATTCGTAACAATATGAACTCAGATATATATGTATATATATATATTACATACACAGAGACACGGATATTGTGTAACTTTGATTAGTCCTATAAGCTAAAAGATGATCCAGTTGCTCAGATTACAGCACTGTTTGATTTTGGATTTGCTCATGAAAATTTGCCAGGAGGTTGGTGGCTGTCTCCGAGGTAATGTAATATGCCATTTTCTTTACTGTTATTTTATTTTTCTCTCTGCTGCTACTTTATCCCACCAGCTGCTTGCATTTTCCTCTCTTGTGGAATGCTTTCTGCTATTTTTCTGATTTTATCTCACCCTTTTATGCCCCCACAATGAAAACAGGTTCTGTTGCTGCAGCTCAGATACATATCTTATGTTTTACATCACACCAACAAAATAAAGCTTTTCCATCAGTTTTTGACTGATATTTTAAAATTCCACGGCTTTCATATTATTTTCACTCATTTCAATCCACTTTCTCTCATTCTTGGAATCCGACTTCTCACCCCAATCAGTACATTCTTCACAACTTCAAAGGAGGCATGACTTAGCATTTATCTGAAGTTCCATATCCATCTATTATCTTATATTTCATGAGATTAAGGATCTGGCTCTGTTTATGTACCACACACTTGCTGGACAAAATGTAAGTTTGAACATGACATTCAGTCTCTTCGAATGCAACCCTACTGTTTATATTTATCTTTAACGTATCTAAAAGCAAACAAGAAATCTAATGTATGTTTAATGTATATCCTTTCCATAATTCTGCACACACTTTAACAGAGGCATATGGTGTGGAATTATTTGTTCATGTTCTACTTTCCTATCATATTTGCAGGTTTGCATCTTTTTACTTCTGCCACTGAAGGTGAAGGAGGTTATGTTTTCACTCCTTTCTGTCTGTTTGTTTGTTTCTTTGTCTGTTTGTCTGTTTGTTTGTTTGCGTGTAGGATATCTCAAAAAGTCTGGATGAATCCGGATGAAATTTTGTGGACAGATTCAGTGTGTGACAAGGCCGAACTGATTAGATTTTGGTGAAGATCCACATCCAGATCTGGCTACGAGAATTTTTTATTTATTGATTCTTTACCATTGAGAGATTGGGACAAAAAACGATACATAGCACGGTATCTCAAAAAGTTTGTGGACGGATTTGGATGAAACTTGGAAGACCAGTTGCATGTGTGGCAAGGACAAATTGATTCGATTTTGGTGAAGATCCGAATCCAGATCTGGATACGAGATTTTTTTTTTTTTTTAAAGTGATTCTTCACCATTGAGAGATCGGGCCAAAAACGATATAGTACTGTATAGCATGATATTTAAAAAATGTATTGGGCCCGATATGTTTTCGTGGATCAGGCATTATGTGGCAGAGGTTTGTGCTCTACCAAGTGCCCTTCTAGTTCTCATAAGTAGTGGTCAAGTCCCATGAAAGAGCTGAATTACCAAATGGAATGAAAAGCTTATAGCTGAACAATTAAGGAGTGCGGAGCAGCCAATGAACAAAGAGAGAGAGAGAGTTACGAAGAGAAGATTCAAAGATAGGCATGATCGTTGACATGAAATGGTGGAAGGTTAGGAAGGGAGAAGAAAACTATATTAACAATGGGAGGACAAGTGATTCAATAGACAAGAGAAACAGGAACAGTATAATCGAATTCAGAATGTGGGCAGGAAGTAGCTTGAGCAATGACTTTCTGCAACCCCGTGATACCATAGAAGATTGGATAACAAAATAAGCAGATGGTGTAAAGAGTCGACAGGGGATAGTCGAAGATTGAGAGGCCACCAATCTGTCTGCAGTGAGAAAGCAGCACATACTCTACGTCGACATACTGTCAGGAATAACAAAGTATGCCTCAAATTTTAGAGTTCATTGCATTCAGGGGTGCAAGGGGAAACTAATAATAACCGGTATAGAGCAGACACTCATCCTTCATGACACTGTACAAGTGCTTCATATGTCATGTGAAGCTGAGGATGTCAAGAAAGAACTTAGCTGGTTTGAAGCACTTCCTGAACAAATCTACCTTTTTTGAGGCCAATTTGGAGATTGTCTTGATAGGTTGTGAATGATGAGGGAGGTGAAAACCCCCCCCCCCCCCAAAAAAAACAGGCGAATGTAGCTCTACAGACTTTATTAAAGGATAATTATTTTTCATTCAGTGTACACACAGGAAAAGTGTGGGATATTTGTGCTAAGGGCAGCTGACTAATTTTTAGGGGGTTTTCAGGTCCTGAACATGGATCCTGGTCCCTTGAATGTAGCAATTATGTTCTCGTTACCTGAGATATAAGTGACATTCAAAAAGTTGTTGGATTGAGATACTCACAATTTTTTCCCAAAAATTAAATATACTTGTGTTATGAAAAATTAAAAAAAAAAAAACTTGGCGTTTCTTGAAATATTGTATTTCAATTGTGGAAATTTTTGAAAGATGCAGAAAGATTGCTGATTATAGACCAAGATCGATTACGATCCCAGGATGGTACTGTGGGGAATTCTTATTTTTTAAAAAAAGAAGAGCCATAACTAAAAAGCAGCAATAACAAGTAGATAAACCTTAAGGACGCACAAGTACTGGCATTCTCAGGATGAGTTCGTGACGAAACTGTACACAAGTAGTGTACATCTTTTTCCTCAAAAAGTTTTTTTGCCTTTAAATTTTGTTTATTTTTTTTTCCCAATGAGCAAGTGTATTTTACTGTAGACTATTTCATTATTTTTTTTTTTTTTTACAAGTGCATCTGCAAATTTTGCAAAACTTTAACTCACACAAGGGGGAGAAGTTCTCTTCACCTTCACCGTCGCAACAGGGAGAAAGGTCCCTGCTGGGCGAAGCCATTATGAGAGCAGCGCTTGTAGACTCTAAAGTCGAAAGCATGGACAACGACTGTTTGCAGTATATACTTGAGCATCTGTAAGGGTGTCCATGGTCTTCCCTGATTGACATGCAACGCTTATGCAGCAACAGGTTAATGACAGGGATCCCTAAGGATGGAAGCACACTCATCATTTCCCTCCTTGTGTTTATTGGCTATTCCTTGGGAATGTAATCTATTGGCTATTCCTTGGGAATGTAATCTATTGGCTATTCCTTGGGAATGTAAACCTAAATGAAAACTACGCGGACAAACTGCAACCCACGTCCTGTCTTCCCTCCCCCACTCCTTTCCCCGTAGATGTTTTGTATCTGTGTAAACCTACAGGTTATGTGTTTTAGCTACCATTCCCATACATGAGTTACATAAGAGGGAGTGTATGGCAGACACACAATGTTTGTCAGTGATCACGTGGTAAGAGCTGGTGTGGAACATGGATCCTGGTCCCATAACAATGAAGATATGAATTACATTGCGTACTCCTTGATTTATATCTGAAAAAGAAAATGGTTGCATCGACGTGTTATTTATAAAAATGACAGTTGATCAAGTAACGATGCGTGTCGGTTTAAGTTTCAGACAATTTAAAACCTGTTCAAAACCCAGTTGTCATGTCAGTTTGAACCCGAATGTTTTGCTGAGCATGAACCAGCTGGAAGGACAAACAATCTCAGCAGACTGGATGCTGCTGCACGTAGAAACTTGAAGAAATTAAATAAGAACTTTCATTCCAGTACAACTAGTCTATCTCTGAAGTTTTTGATCCACTAACTTTGGCAAAGTTTTATCTTTAGTGGTAGTATTGGTTAATGAAAGGGAGGATCACAGCAGCCAGGTACGAGCAAATTTACTGCTTCACATCATAAGATGGCAAACCACTCAGTCCTTCCTGTGACTGTTTCACAACAAGCTGGTCATTAAGACCATTTCGATTGGTGGATAGTCCCTGAATCTGCTTTTTTTTGTGCCAATGACCTGACCCTACATATACTCCCAGCAGGTATAATAGAATAAAAAAAATTGCGGAGATTGGCCAAGCCGCTTTCGATTCTATAATGTTCAGCCAACCCACATTCAGAAAATTGCAGAATTTTCGTATGATAGCATAGCCTTTGGACCTCTTGCTAGAAACAATAACTTGCGATACGTTGATAGTTCGAATGTAAGCCATTGGATAACTTCACCCAATCTATGCCCCTCCTCTACCTACAAGATGCACTGAATGTGTAACAGCCTGAACCACCCCTCTCCTCCCACTAATCATGCGGACATAATACGGATATAGATTACCCCTTTGGCAAAAGACATCATAAGTTTCAAACTCGAGAGTTCATAGAACACCTTACCCCACGCTGTCTTGAGAAACAAGGACACGAGTGAGAGCTACAAACGACAAATTTGATTGGTCATGATGATGTAAAATGCCGTAATATTTTGTCCAAGTACTGCAAAACGGAAGGGTTTTTGAAAGTGTTAAAAAGGCGATTTATGGTCTACAGTGTTGTTCAAGTATTGAAATAAAATAAAGATTTTAAAGGTCGTAGAAAAAAAATTATGTAACTTTACCGCAGTTGAGACAGCATCTGCTCCATCACCTTATCCAACATGTTCCTACATAAGTTCTTCATGCCCTTCATGACATCCTCAAAAACAGTGTTTCCTATTTTGGAATGATGTTCAATTCTGTTTGACTGCTGGGCAGGCAGACAGACTAAAAAAATATATATATATATCTCACTCCTCTCTGTAAATGTGCGATCGGGACGGATTCAGAACCAAAGTACAGCTAAACTGCAGGTTCGTTGTCCGATTCATTCATGTTCAAAATATAACAATCAATTGAAATGAAGTTGATCCCCATCATAAACTGTTTGTGGACAGAAGAACAGACAGACAGACAGAAGTGAACCAAATGGCTAACCCCACTTTTCGCCGCAGGTGCACGGGCTCATAATTATCAGCAATAAACCTAGGATGCATTCTACATCGCTTTCACATTAGAACAGGAGATCTGTAACTGTGCGTCTTGAAATAAAGTCATTGATGTGATATCAAGTAAACTTTTTAACAACAAATTTCAGCTGCTACCTGAATAAGCACCCTTATCGTATCACTATTGTATGGTCACAGACTTACAAGGGGCGTTCAGAATGTTCTCGTAAAGAGATATTCAAATCATCATCATCATCATCATCACCATCATGGTTGTCTTTCTTAACTGAAGGCAGCCGCTCACATGTGTCATGCAAACAACCTGGTAATGTAAATGTTGTAGTTGAGGAGCTGTTGCTCATGGATAAGAAGCCAACAACCACACTCGTCGATCATAATCATCTTCAGCCTGATGCACCACACCGCTGGGCAAAGGCCTCTCCCATAACATGCCAGCGATTTTTTTCTCTCATGTTTGTCTCTTCCATGGCACCATCCATGTTCTCCTCACAAATATATACAGGTGTTTCTCTTCGTTTTTTTTGCATACATAGTCGAGGTTCATGGAAGAGCTAGTAAACTGAACGGATCAGGACATAGCAGGATGCAAAAGGAACAGTAGAGTGAAGGAGAGG
>CM068960.1:71081524-71109233 GCA_035128595.1 Eptatretus atami | reverse complement strand
GGGGCATAAACAGAAGAGTAGAAGGCCAAGATGGAGGGAGACTTGGACAAGCAAAAGGTGTTGGGAGGAATGGGGGTCAGGAGAGGATGCATGGGGTCGACAAGATGGGTACTCCAAGGAGGGAAAACTGAAAATTTTGATGGAGGAGGGATTGGGTTATGGAGGGTTAATGAGGGAAGAAAAGATAATAGTTTTGGATTGGGGACAATCTAAGATGGTGGTGAACAGCTGTCTTGAATACCTGGAGGGAAAAATGAGAATAAAGAGAATGTGGAAGTTGGTTCCACAGGTGGGGGAAAAAAAGAGAGGAACGAGTGAGTGTGGGTGAGCAGTGATCCAGGAGTTAGGTCATTTCACGAGAAGAGGGTTGAAGGTGGACCATGTGTGGCCTGCAGAAACCTGGGAGGGGTGGGGAGCACAGAAAGAGCAGAGGGTGCAAGACCAGGAAGGAGGTGGTAGAAGACAGAGAGACCACTGACCTGTCTGTGATGGCAAAGTGATGGGCCCTAGACTCAACTTCATCATGGAGAGTCCAATAATCTTGAAGGCTTGGTTTCCATGGTCTGTCAGACTGAGCAAGATGTGAGGCAGGGGAGCCAGCTCAGAGAGGAGAGCATACACTATCAAGCTGTGCATGAAGGTCTTGTAAGTGGATAGAAGTTCAGACGTGCCAAAGAAGGACTTTGCACGACGTATGATGTCCAGTCGGTGTCTGACTTTGGAGGCCAACACTTAAATGTGGCTTGCCCAAGAAAGATCATGGCTGATAGTAAGACCCAGTCGTTTGAATGACTGAACTTCCTCAAGAGGATTGTTAAGAAAGTCGATAGGAGGGTTTGCCAGACGGTCCTTTCGGAGAGAGTGAGAGTGCGAGATTTGTCTGCATTGAAACACATATTCCAAGTGTTTGGCCATCTTGTGATTTGTTAAGGTCTGAGAGAGGAAAAACTAGAGGCAGCAGCCGTTATCTCTCTCCTTCGTTAAGAGAGAAAGAGGATGCAGCCTTCTTCATTTCCGGATGCCAAATAGCGGTTGTCATGCTATTAAATGAATATATTCCTCCTTTCATCTTCTCTTCTCGTCAAATGTCTGGTCTATCTTCAATTTCATGAATTCTAACCCCTATAATAATAATTTTCATTACATCAGTATCAATTATAATTAGTAAATGTTTTTTTCTTACTGATAATACAGCACGTATATATATATACTGGACTTCAATTTTGAAAAAAATAAGATAAAGAGCTTGGCATGTCAGACAACTGTGAGGAATCAACCTTAGGTAATAAATTTATAGGTACCAAATCCCAAATTCACCCAACTTCCTCCTCAAAAAGGAACTATGTTTTCAATTGCGCAATCAAGATTGATTCATTTCAGTGCATTACCAATTCTTACATGATCAATCAGTGTCATGGACAGCTGTTTTGGGATTTATCACCTCTGCAATATGTTAAAATATAAACTGAACATTTTTCCAGCTCAAGATGCAGCATTTTCGGCCAAAATTCATCATGACATTAACGGTCCAACAATTTCAAGTGCATTGCGTTGAGAGAGCATTTTAGAGAGACCGAGACAGTAAGCTGGTTGGAAAACAGCACAGCTCCATGAAACGAGTCCCAAATTGCCTGCACCGAACAGCTTGCATCCCATAAATGGAGCCAGATGTCGGTGGAACAGCTGGACGTGCTAATCCCGCAAAGTTCATGTTTTTTTTTTTCTTTCTTTCTTTGGTCGAGGAGCTTTACCAGCGCAGTAAATCCACCGTCTTTTCCCGAGCGCTCCACGCTAGACCATATTTCACAACCAATGCTTGCCAAAATAGCCACCGGTCAGGCAGACTACACAGGGCGCTGTTCCTCAAAGTGCAGCACATCATCACCAATCGACCTGATGAAATGAAAATAAAGAAAAACCTGCAAGTCGATCAGAAAAAGTGGCATCATTATTATTATTATTATTATTATTATTATTATTTTCATTATTTATTTCAACCTATCCATGCCAAGCATGTACCTGATTCACAACTTATATTTCATATGTTAAAGACAATAGATAGAGCAAATAGAGCAGTAATTAAAGTCACAAAATGAGCGTCATTAAAATTGAGTTAAAAGCTTGTGCTGTGTGGGAGTGACTGAACTTTGTCATCACGCATGTTGTGTGAGAGTGGTTGAACTGATGATGTCACATGTGCTTGTGCCATTGCCTGAACTGATGGCATCACACAAGCAAAGTCGGAGTGCGTCGACTGATAACTGAACATGTGGAAAACAAGTTGTGGAAGCAATCAATCTCTCACTTGAGTTGGATTGTCTTTTTGGCAATCAGGCAATGGTGGAGTGGTACGTTTTCCTTGTTTTAACGAGAAGAGTATCTGCTCTATGGGAGATCTTGTTACAAGCATGCAACACATTCTTCTGATACATCACTTTGTTTGAGTGGTGTACAGGCAACAGACCATTGCCTCAATCGCTCCCAAAAATAAAAAATAACTCGGGTTACGTACATGAAGCAAAAACATGCCTTCTGCTTATGGATATATATATATATATATATTAGTTTTTTTACATATACGATACATGCACGCACGCACGCACCACACGCCTGTGTTGGCCTCATGGTTAGTGGTGAGCTTGGATTGTAGGTCCTGAGTTCAAATCCCGCTCAGCTGTTGAATTAATACCACGTGGGTTGACTCTGCCTGTCATCCTTCCGAGGTCGGCAAAATGAGTGCCAGCTTGCTGGTATACTGTGTCGGAGTGGCGACCCGTCCAGGATTGTACCCCATAGCCTCGGAGACTGCTTCGGCAGCACCAACACTCTGCAGAAAGTATGGTCCAGAGAGAGAGAGAGAGAGAGAAGACAGAGACAGATTGCAGTGTAATAATATAATACGCTTCTCAATTGGGATTACCTCCACAGCTTGGTAAATTTTTCATGCATGATTGGTTTAGAAATGTGACCTGTCGGCGATTGACAGATAGACCAACAGAATAACAAAATCGACTGACCAATATACTTAAAATCTTCGATTTTGCAAGTAACAAAAAGACAGACAGACAGTGGTGAAAACATAACATCCTTCCACCTTCAGTGATGGAGGTAACAAGTTTTCTTTAACATCATAAAATGACACCAAATATAAAAACAAAGAACAATCAGAGATTGCAGACCCTCACCTGGACTTGTTTTGTGTGGTGTATCTTGTATGGCAAATAAATGGAAGAATGTACTAAATGAAAGGTCATTGATTGCAAATGAAAGGTATAAATGGTCTCGTTGTATATGTGTAAAGGTCAAAGGCCTGAAAAGTAGCAAAAGTCAAATGGTCTGAAGGTCAAAAGGTTGAAAGGTCTGAAAATGTCTAAATGGATCTAAAGGGTCGAAATGGTCGAAAGTGTCTCAGGGGTCTTAAAAGGTCGAAGGGGTCCAATGGGTGTAATTTAAGGTCTACAGGGTCGGAATTGTCTGAATGGGTCTCAAGGATCTCACAGAATTGTCTGAAAACGCATAAAAGGATCTCAAGGTCAAAGGGATCCACAGGGTATTAAAACATCTGAAAGGTGTGAAGGTCTAAAGAAAGGCTCCAAAGAGTCTTTAGGGTCTGAAGAGTCAAAGGGGTCTTAAAACGTGTTGAGGGTGTCAATGATCATAAAGGGCCTTAGGGTTTGGAAGTCTTAGGGCTGTTTGGGTTTTTTAATGGTCTTTGGGTTATAAAGGGTCTAAAGAGTTTTAAGGGTCTTAAAGGGTTTTGTGGTTCTTAAGTGTCAAATGTAATTCATACACACTCACTTTCTGTGTGGACAAACAAACAAACAAAGAAAAACAAAGAAATATAAAATCACTCATTGAGTGAAAACAACGAACGTCACTCGGTAGAGCACGTTCCTCTACCAGACTGAACAGTTTACATTTTGTACCCACTGATAGGCCGGATCTGAATCCGGACAAGACCCAAAATGGAATCGGCTTCTTCTTGTGATCTACACAACTCATCCACCCAGTTTCATCATGTCATCCACAACTTTCTGACATATCATGATGTTTTTTTTGTTTTTTTTTGGCCCCATCTCTCAATGGTGAAGAATTGCTTGCGATATTCAAAAATGTATTGTATTCAGATCCAGATGTTCACCAAAATCGAATCCATTTGGCCTTATCACACACCTAACCTGTTCGCCAAATTCCGTCCGAATCCATGCACAACTTGAGATATCTTGTTCACAGACAAACAGAGAGGGGTGAAAACAACCTCCGACCAATGTCCGTGGTGGAGGTAACAATAACGTGTAAAGAGGCGGCATGAGCAAAGCGCGTGCACAGACTTCCCCAACACGTGATGACATCATACCAGAGCCTGGTGTTGGCTCAGTGGTTAGGGTGGCGGCTTGGGATCCTAGGGTCCTGAGTTCAAGCCCCGTCGGCCACTGAATGAATACACCAGGGGGTTGACTCAGCCTGTCATCCTTCCGAGGTCGGCGAAATGAGTACCAGTTCCAGTGTGTGTACTGGTAGAGGGGCACTGCATCAGCGACACAGTCGTGCTTCAAGAAATGATAGCTACCCCAGCAGCTAAGCTGCCATACGACCACCACCACATCATACCGCCGGTGAGATCCCGTCCCCAGCTCACAACCCCCCCCTACCCCCACCCCCACCCACGTCATCCGTCCCGGATCCCTCCCTACGAACTGTTTTAGTGCTCAAGTATATAATTCAGTTGAGATAAAATATAAGTTTTAAAGGCTGGAGAAAAAAAATTCCTGTTTAGTTCCGTTGATGCAGTCTTTTACACAAACTTATTTAACACATTACATTAGTTATTCATGCCTGTTGTTTGTGCCCTTTATGAAGTCCTGGAAAACAATAAGTTCCCTGGTTGGAATGATTTTCAATTTTGCTTGTCTGCCCAACAGGTAGGTGGCAGGTGGCGAGGTAAGAATATTATCTCACTTGTCTGTGTGCTTGTGTGCTCGGGATGAGATTCAGTACAATTTGCTAAATTATTGCTAAACTGAAGGTTCGTGTCCGATTCATGTTCTACATTATTCAAAATATAACATTCAACTGAAATTGAGTAGTTCCTCCATCAAAGGCTGACGTCCAAGGACAGATAGACAAAGTGAACCAATTGCTTCATCCCGCTTTTCGCTTTGCGCACGTGGGGTAACAACGGTACAAAATGTCAATAAACACCGGCCGAATACACGATTGCGTAGTGGAGATCCACTCCAACACAACTGACTGACATTTACCGAAAAGCATTTAAATGCTAAATTATTTCAAAAAAGGTACACTTAATTTTATGCTCTAAATCACATTCTTAACAAATTATATAAAACAAGCAGAGTACCCTCCTTACGGGCGATCTTGTTCCAAGCATGCAACACGTTCTTCTGACGCATACCTTTATTTTGGCGGTGTCTAGGCAAGTGACAGCTCTGTATCGGCAAAAAAAACCAGGGTTACGTGCATGGAATAAAAACATACCTACTGCTTATAGTTAAAATCACCTCACTGCACTGGAAAACGTGGACAGGAATACTGAACTGTAAATAGTGGGGACTTGTAATACCCTCCCCCACCTGGAGGCGGTGCTACTCGACACACACACACACACACACACACACACACACACACACACACACACACACACACACACCTCCCCCAAGACCACCGGCAAAGATTAAAAAAAAACCCGTATGCACTAATTGCACTACCCAAACAGATCCCTGTTGAACTTCCAGTTCTGCTTTTGGAGCGTCGGCAGGTCTCCTTCAGGGCTCTCTGCCAACGATCTCAAAGTTGTTTTCGGTCGTTATTTGTCCCGTTTTAACTGTTTATTTTCTCACCTTCATGTACTGTGTGTTCCTAGTTCGGTTTTGTTTCAAAAATCGTGCTATTTTGTGAGTTTTCGTCGACCTTGTCTTACCGGGTGCTTGAGGCCTACCCATCCCTCCCCTCGGTGTACGATTGTGTTTATTTGTATTTTCTCCCCATTACCTTCAATTTCTATCATCCCCACTTTCCCAACGTCCCCCATCCCTCCGAACTAAACACTCTATTTCTTGTCTTAAATCCAAAAAATAAAAAATAACTACCTTTCTCCTTGCACACTCACGAGTCTCGATCCTTCTTCTCCCTCTTCTTCTCTTCTTCTTTCCTCCTCCCCTTCCTCCTCCTCTCCCAGCACACCATCTTATTCTACTGAGCTGACCCTCTCTCGCCATTACCTCACGATTTCTTCCTACAACCTTCCATTCCCGAATCTTACCTGTTCTTTAAAAATACATCAAAAAATAATAATTTCCTTGTTACCTTTTGAGCTCTACACCTGTAACCAGTGTCTCTCTCCGTCTTCCTGTATTTTTCATCGACCCAGCAGCTTCACACTGCGTTTACCGTCCAATTCACCACACACTTCCACGATTTTACTTCAACCTTCCCTTTTCCAAATGTTACGCAATCCTTATTTAAATAAATAATTTCACTTTGACGATACACCTCAGAGCCAAGTGCTTCTCTTACCACGTGATCTGTTTCGATCCCTGCGTTTACCGATCCATTTTAACCATTCCCCTCACGATTTTTCGACAACACTTCCATGACCTAATCTGATGAAAACTCTCTCAAATAATAATAATAATAATACAATAATAATTTAAAACGATCTCTTATAATGCTTCGTCTTCCTCTATCACACGTGTGGTACTCTTTACTGTATCAGAATGCACTACTCTTCTAGCTATTTAAACAGACTCTCTCAATTCGCCTTTCTTCATACCTTGCTGAAAAAATCCAATTGTTACAGCGTTTCTTCTCTCCATTCTCTGAATTAGCCTTTATTGCATCCATCAAGAATTGTGTTAATCGCATCTCTGACCTAAAACTTAAAAAAAATAAAACGTTTTCTATGAATGTTCATTTCTATCAACCATTCTTTTTTTCCATTTCAGTGCCAACTCACCCCTCTCACACCTCACTCTCTAAGCAACCATCACACTCTTCTCCTCCAAGCCTCCTCAGTCTTTGGGCTCTTCTCCCTCTACCTCTCTCAAAAACTCCCCCTCACCCTTTCTCCCTCAACTCTCCCCACTCACCCTTCTCACCATTCACCCCCTCCTCACTCACCTTCTCAAAGTTGCCCCCCCTTCTCATCACAAAGCTGCCTCCTTCCCCTGCCCTCTCACCTCCATCTCTCACTCACCTAAATCCTCAACCGCTTCTGCCCTCTCTTGTCCCCCTCTCCCCCAGCACCATAGAGCTTTTCTCTTCTCATCTGGCCCCTCTCCCTAGGCTATTCTGCAATCCCCACACTCTTCAACAACCCTCCTTACCTCCCCCCCTCGTACGTTGTCCTACCCCTCCCCTCCCACCCCCTGCACAAAGCCTCCTCCCCTCCCTCTTCATAACAGTGTGGACCTCAAATATCCGAGGCCTTCGCTCAACCTTTCAGATTTTCCATACAGGTTACCACTGCAAACCAGACATAATCTGACCTAACAGAAACTTTCCTCCCCAAGACGGTTCTGACTCCCAAGTATCTCCCCTGGTTACTCCATCCTCCGGTATGACAAGACCTGAGCCTGTGAGCGACTCATTGGGACTGACTCATCGTCAACTTCCCACCCGGATCTCAACCAATTACAACTCTGTTTGTTTAACACAGATTTAATTACAACAAACGATCCATCTCTTCTCAACTGAATTTTGACAACTTTCCCTGAAAGTATCTGCTGCTCTTCCTTCACGCTCAATTGGTTCTCCAATTGGACCACGTCTTGTCAAATGTGGCCATCTCTCTGGCTATTATCAGAGACCCACCTCACTGGGCCGTCGAGTCTGGCCATTTCACTCAAGCCGACTGGCAGGGTCCCAAGCAGCCATCAAACTTCTTGACTGGTCTCCTATCGCTACTTCTCCCAACATCACTATCCTGGGAATTCTTTCAAAGAAACTTGCTCTCCTCATGCACAGATTTATCCCTCTCGTCTTCAGTTGTCCTACCTTCCTCCCCCTTGGTTCATTGAAGCTTGTGGCGAGGCAGTTTGTACTGAAACAACTTGCCTTTGCTTCATGGAAAGCTAACCCAACTAAGGTAATGTCAGTTCTTCCATAAGCTCGGAAAGTGTGTATCTACCCTCAGGAGAGCCAGAAAACAACATCTTTCTAAGCTCAAGTCCGAACTTTCAAACTTCTCTCCTCTCACCAAAATCCTGGTGGCATCTAATCAAATTTGTTTTCTGGTGTATGTTCCCCTCCATCCCTCCCTTACCTCAAATGGCCGCACTGCTGATACCCACGTGAAAAGGCTGAATGCCTAAACTTGGTGTTTGCAGCTAAATCTTGTGTCCGAAACCCATCGCTTTCTGCTACCCACTTACCCAGTCGCACCAAACTGTCCCTGACTCAGTGTCCTTTTCTCCTGACAAGGTGGAGAGCTTGCTGTCAAACTTCGACTCGATTCTGCAACCGGTCCAGACCGGCATCAGCCCACGTGTCCTAAAACCTGCTCTTCTGCTCTTGTTCACCTTCTCTCTGTTCTTTTCACCCTCATTTGCTCAAGGTCATCTGCCATCTGCTTGGAAATCAGCAAAACATTACTGCCCTGCATTAAAAAGGTGCAAAAACAGATTCCCTGCAACTACAGACCAATCAGCCTTCTGCCAATCATCAGCAAGGTTATGGAATCCATCATCAGCTTCAGACATTAAATCTTCCTCTTCTCCATGGCTTGATTTCCGATTCAATTTGGTTTCAGACCAGGTCACTCTACCCTGGATAGCTGCTTCTGCTCTCCAACAATGGATGGAGGTCCCAATGCCGACATGAAATCAGAGCCATATCCCTGATATATCGTGTGCTTTCGACACAGTCTGGCACCGCTGCCCTGCTCCACAAACTCTTCCTATGATATCCAAAGCCATCTCAATCATGGCTCTCAGACTTCCTCTCCTGTCGCAGTCAACGTGTGCCTTAAATGGAGTTCTTTCATCCCCTCTTCCTATGCAGGCTGGAGTTCCTCAAGGTAGCGTTCTGGGCCCTGTTCTTTTCCTGGTTTCATCAAAGATCTCTCCAACTCCCTGGAGAATCCTCTTTATCCTCTTGCTGATGACTCCACCCTCTGCCGTACCATCTGTCATCCCTCAGACCGGCAGCAGCAGCTTCTTCGCTCACTGCAGATCTGGGTAAAATCAACAAACTGGTCCAACACGTGGAACATGTCTTTCAATCCGGACAAATCTCACACTCTATGTCTCTCCGAAAGGACCGTTTAGAAAAACCCCATCCACTTCTCAACAATCCTCTGGAAGAAGTTTCTTTCTTCAAGCTTCTGGTCTCACTATCTGCCATGACTTTCCTGGGAAAGCCACATTTCAAACCTCGCCTCCAAAGCCAGTCGCCGACTGAGATCCTCCGTCATGCAAAGTCCTTCCTCGGCCCACCTGAGCTCCTGACCATTACAAAGTGGCTCACTTGTCTCTGTTCCCACTGTTTTTGTCCTTCCCACTCCCGCCCCTCTTGTCTCATGCCCCCTTGCTGTGCGTTGTGTGCTCACTCTCATACGAGCTTCGACAAGGTATACAAAAATATATATAAAATGAGTGTCATGTTGATCCTATGTAACAAGTCTGGATTAATTGGCCAGAACTGTTGGAGTTGCGTGACAAACAAACACACACACAAACACACACCGGTTGGTGAATTATTGCAAGGATATGAAGAAGATTCAGTATTGAATGAAGAATAAAAAGAACAAGTAACTGTGGTTTAACTAGCACTCTCCTGATGCGATTATGGAAAATAAAAATGGCATTGTAGAGCCACAGTGGACTATCATTTGCGTGGCTTGTCCGTCGGGTTTAGCACATCTTTACATCTGCGTTGTGTGTGGATTAGTTTAAGTACGGGGTTTATGTGCAAAGGCGTGCCAGTCAGAATAGTTTTAAATGCGGTACGAATGAGGCATTATTTTCTAAACTTCCTCAATAACTTTCCCTTCCTTCTCTTTTGTGTCGAGGACACAGGGTCTCATACCGACTGTGGAATACTGATATGACATGAACAGTAGGCATGGCGAGACGATGGCAACACAAATCAACTCCCTTGATTCCATTGACCCCTTCTTCCACCATCTCCTCCAGGTCTGGTGGGTCAGGGCAATGAGATGCCTATGAAACATGATTAACATTTCTGTGTGCTGAAGTTGGAGACAGATCTGCATCTGCATGCTCAATGAGGCTATGCATGAAAAAGTAAATTAATTGACAGGACAAACTCCTTTATGAAGTTTGACATTAGGGCCAAGCCTGTTATTTAAAACACACACTTACACTACTCTCAGGCTCACAGAGGAGCTGCTAATATATTTCATGCAAGACGAGCACATTAGGAGACATCAATGTGTTTCTTCACGTGTTACAAGGACAATATCGTTGACAACAGACAAAATAAATGATCACAGTGTATGGAATTGAATTTCAAATCATGAGATATTATTTGATATTCAGGAAGGTGAAACAAGTCAACACCTTTAGTCCATGAGCCAGGCCAGATATCGGTACCACCTGGGGTGACTAAACACGAATGGTACTAAATGTTTATAGAGTGATGTAAATACATTAAGATATGATAGCCTTCCCGCACTGGTAGCTTAGTCTGATTTTGTGATGCAATGGGGTGCTACCCATAAAAACAGATTTTCAGCGTGACGCTCGGGGTTTTCCTCATTTTTTAAAATCAATCACACAGATCAACGCGAAACTTTGGACACCTATGTAGAATTTGATTCTCTACAAGAGTTGTTCCTAGGTATTTTTCAAATTCCTCATATTTTGGGATTTACCCTAAAAAAATTTAATTTTGGGTATTTCCCATAAATCTGAATAATCCCTAATAAATTGAACACAGAGGTCCATGAACACTTCATGCAAGGTGGCTTTTCGGTCCAGATCGGTAGCAAGAATCCTTTGGACGGAATTCCTGTGACCAGACCATCGAAGAGACGATCAACAAAGACACCCAGACACCAGGGGGCACAAAGGCTTCAGCCTGAAAGGTGGAGCTGTCGCCAGGTACTACCTGACATCGGAGTTCGCAGCAGATACTTGAGGCAGCTCAGGGCCATGGTAGTAGGCCAAAAGTATACTGACTTCAGCACCCAGACCTACAGATGCCCAGGATTAGAAGAAGATGAGGCGATGTCAATCTTTAGTTTCAACTGATGGAGACCAGCTGGTTGAACCCCCTTCAACGCAGAGCAAGGAGATCTTTGTCAGTTTGTAACTGCGACTACAGCACCAACCAGAAGTTGCCAAAGCCTTCTAGGGGCCTACAGATAGGAGTGGATGCATATCAAGCCTTCAAGAAGAGCGCCTGGAGACCGATACGCCAACTATAACAGTTTTCATGACACGATGACGAAGACGAAACTGAGAACGTTCACTAACATCAGAAATGAAGCCACGCTCACAAGGCCATGCAAGGAGGCTATCTTGAAGGCTGACAGGACCTATTTGGCCAGATATCCTTGTTGCTGAAGAACAGAAAGCTCAAATGAGTGATGTCTTGGCTCATCCCTGGGGCTTTGCCATGGGCACTTGCCAGCGTTAATGGTCTCTCCGCAAGACCAAGGCTGCCCTAGCAATGGAGTTGGAGAGGAATGTTTCTCCTGCAGAGGTGATCCCCGAGCCCTCTGCTACCATAATGATGGATGAGCCTGGTCCAGAAACTGAAGGGAAACGACAAAACTTTTTCACAGCTTGCAGGCACAGCACTGAGTCACGTTGTCCATGAGGGTGCTAAGAGCAGGCGCATTGATGTTGTGTTTGACGTCTACAAGGAGACATCCATCAAAGATGCAGAACGAGCCAACAGAAGTGCAGCACAGGGATCCATTTCAAGAACATTCAACCTGGCACAACATCAGCAGTGGAGAAAGTTACTCGGTAGTTCCTCCAACAAGGCAAGTCTCATCAAAGTTCCTGGTAGAAGAATGGAAAACACAGCACAGGGACAAGCTCGAGGGCAAGGAGCTGTATGTCACATGTGAGCAGCTCTGCTTCAAGATCACCAAAGAAGCAGTGGGAAGAGGCTCCTGAGCTAAAGTCAAGTCAAGAAGAAGCAGACACACACCTTCTCCATGCACTTCATGCAGCAGAACTGGGTACAAGTCTGGTCATCATCATGCAGAGGATACAGATGTCATGGTCCTGTGTCTGGGCATGTGTCCACAAGATCCCATCCCCACCTGTTCCAGAAGTGCGGACGAAGAACCGGACAAGATTCCTGGATATACCACACTGAGCCGTACACTGGGAGGCAGCATGTGTGATTCATTGATTGGTATGCATGCCTTTACAGGCTGTGATACCGTCAGTGCATTCGCTGGCCGGGGAAGATGACGACACTCAAGGCAGGTGAAGATGGACAGAGACATACCAGGATGCTTTCCACGACTTGGGCGCTCCAGGAAGTGTCTCCTAACTTTTTGAGAAGCTACAGGAAATCACCTGCCACATGTACCTGCCATCTACCCACACAACTGAGGTGAACAGCTTCGGTATGAGCTGTTCTGTGCGAGACGTGGAGAGGTGGAGTCAAGTCAACTCCTCCTTGTGAGGACTGCCCTCTCATGCATGCACTACGTGCAAACTACGCAGGCTGCGATCTGGAGGAGAAGTCTGCAGAGCCAGCCATTTGTTGCGAACCCAACAGACTGCGGCTGGATGACAGATGAGGACGGCAAGCTTGCTGTCAACTGGATGCGAGGCTCACCAGCACCAGATGCTGTTATGCAGCTACTGTCCTGCAAGTGTGTGCGGTCAATGCGAACTCCCTAAGTGCACTTGCCTCAGCAATGGCTGAAGTGTCGGACATTGTCCAGGTTCAAGACATGCCAGAACAAGGCTATTGAAGAGAGCCGGTAGCACAACACGTCAGATTCCGAGTCTGACGTAGATGATATTGAGGAGGAGTAATTTGCCATAAATAGTAAGTACAACGCCATGGCAATGCTTATTGTATTTTACAGGCATTGTATTAAATGTGACAATTACTATATTCATTTTAGTGACATTTAGGCATTCTGTCCCAAATTTGACATTTTAAAATTTTTCTGAATTTTCGGTAGGTGTGTCTATTCAAGAAGTGATAAGACCATTAAGCTACCAGTGTGCAAGGGCTATCATATCAAAACATAAACTAGAGACATGTAGCAACTAAAAACCCTAAGAGAATTAGTCACCCCGGGTGTACGATATCCAAAATTCGGGTCTTGGCTCATGGACTCATGGACACGATACTTTCTGAATATCTTCCAATATATAATCACGAACATTCCTACCTGCTAAGGTCTCAAAACTCCATCTTGCACGATGTGTTTGAGACTCAATATTAAATATTTCAGTCAGAATAAAAATATCACACGATGTTAAAGTGAGGGGAGGTCAACCCTTTTCCTGGACATGACATGGTATTCAAGGGATTGGCAAGCAGCTGGGAAAAAAAAGAAAAATCCACAGGGAAGAACATTCACTCAAGCAGCAGAGGTTTGGACTCAGGAGTTTCCGTCAGCACACTCACCACCAAACTGCATGTCGTCCTAACACATAGTAAAAACACTGAAATTTACTCCAGGATATTCCTTGTATCATCAGTTACTTTACACTTTACTTCAAATTCAAGTTGCTAGGAAACTTGAGTGAGAACCAGAATGTATCTTTCAGAGAAGCAACCTGATGTTGGTATTTTTCGTCGTCATGTTTTTTGTTGTTGTATACAGTATTGGTTTAAGCAAATGTCTTCCAATAAAATAAGATGTCGTGCGGAGCACGATACTTGCGAATCCCTAAAACAAATTTGACCATAAAATAATGTGGAGCTGAATTATTGACCTGATATGCAAATCCTCTTCAATTTCAAGTCAATCGTGAAAATTGAGAATTTCAGAATGCAACCTTAGTTGTTAACCTTTGGCCTATTTTGAACTTTTTGCCTATGCTGACTCAAAAATAATGGGGCGTTGAATAAAATGACCTATATCCAAACCCTGCTCAATTTCGAGTAAATCGGATGAAATTGACGATTTTATAATCTGGCCTGTGTTGACTTTTGAGCTTGAGATTTGAAAAATAATTGGTGGTTGAAAGCACTGACTATATGCAAATGATGTTCAACTTTCAAGTCAACGGATGAAAATTGAGGATTTTAGAAATACCACCTTAGTTGTTGACTTTGACCTATGTTGACCTTTTGACCTAAAAGCAATAGGCTTCTGCTTATGACCAACTCTAGAATGTGGTAAGTTTTGTGAAGATCGGTTTAAAATTGTGCCTGTAGGCGATAGGACATACAGACAACACACAAACAGACAGACAGGGCGAATCACAGACCAAACCAACCAATTTACAGTACTTGCAAATATTCGATTTTAAAGGAAAAGTCTGAAGACGACGATGGTTCACGAGCGGTATTTGACGATGTGATTGTTTCAGAAGTCAAGGATGAGACAATGTGACAATTTTTTACCAAGTTATAAAAATGATCAACATGATGTGGTACGAGTGACGGGTTATTAGCTGCAAAATGTCGAAAACCCGGTTTCGTTCAACAACTTTCAAAATTACCTTTGCAAAAACCTTTAAAGGTCACAAAACAATGTTGTGGACATTAAAATAAGGAAACAGGATACGTGCTATAGTTATTGGAGTTAGTTCGTCGAAGAAGGTCGAAAACCCGGTTCGATTCCCACAGCTTTGAAATTTGACCTTGTGAACTTTAAAGGTCAAAGGTCAAGGATTATGACCTTTGGTGCAAAACTTCCTTGAAACATTCCAGAACATATAACGTCATATGGCTATATGGCATTTCCACTCCTGGATTATCCATACTTTTGATGAAATCAGCGTAAAAACAAACTTGAATGGGGCGTCACGGGAGGTGTTCGAGATAGTGCAAAATGGTTTCAAGACTTTAGGTGGGGAATGACCTCAAGTTTGCATAAAAAATATTGTCATCCTAGTTCTCAAAGTTTTGGCGGTCGTATGATTTTATTGTCAAAATTCGCAATTTTCTAAGTTCGTGACTTGTGACTTGACCTTGGGATGAAAATGAAAATCGAGTTCCGTGGGCTATGCAGGTGCATCTTGGCTAACCAAATACGAAACCCCTGCCAGATTCGACGAACCGCCTCGAGAAGATGTACTTGAAATCGGCTACCCCCTAAAAAACACATGTTTGGGCGTGGCTCCACCCATAATGGGTGCAGCACGCCCATTCTCAGGAAAACACAACTAGATCATGATATAAACTCCCACCCAAATTTTTACAGGATCGGATCAAAACCCACGGAGCTATGCTCGAGACAGACAGACAGACAGAGAGACAGACACCATAACGATATAGTGGTCACTTACTAACTCGTGAACCAATATTAGAGCCTCGTATCTCTTCACAAAGCTCCAGGCATGTCAGAACAAGTTGAGAATGTTTCTAAGCTATGAATTGACCTGGTGCATAGCTTGAGGTTGCATATTCACCTCTGAGCTGTCTAGCCTGGGTTTAAATTCGACTACCCTGTAAACTGTCATCCTGGTGTTTCACATGCAAGACAAGGCATCAATGTGTGTGTCATCCATTGGAAGGGTATTATGCTGGAGGACCGATCTGCCAACCTTGTTGCTGTGCACGATAATAACCCAGTCGACCCGGAACGTTTTTTTCCCCAAGCCCTAACAAACTGCTGGTCAGGCTGATGTTCATTGAAGGTAGCAGAAATTGTATAATTTATTCAGCGTCTGATGATAACTCACATACACTTTTTGAAGCCACCGTGGGATTTTTAACATCCACCAACTCCCCAGTGCTGGTAGACAGTCCTCCAGCTTAACATCATTCCGATGAATGGGGAAATATCGCTGGTCGCCTGTATGCGAAAACCAGGATGACATTGTATTGCTCGGTTAAGATTTGAACCCGGCGAAAGGGGTGCACATAACCCTACTCATAATGCTGCATTATGAGGAGCGCAGGATAATAAGCTTTTTGTCAACCCTACGCATAATGCTGCAATTGTACAATTAATATGACAGCATTGTGGCAGCAAAGATAAAACAGGAAATGGAAGAATACACCCAGATTGGTCACACAAATCCACCAAAAGTCAGTCCAGCAATGGCCCAATTGCATGCAGAGACTCAGCAACCAAACACCAGTTCTCAGCACTGATACCACTGGCTTCTGGGAAAGGAGGCGCAGAAAGGAAAAATAAAACTGTATATTATCAGGCATGACTTCTGGGCTGATCTTTGGTGAATCGCCTCAAGGTACAGACTCTGTGAATTTTCTCTGCTTTCCCACCGGGGTGCAAACATATCCACCTTTTTGACGAGCAGATGCGCTTGGTGGTCTCGGTTTCTTCTACTGCAATGTTCATGACCGAATGGTTTTTGTGCCGTTATTTGTCTGACTGAGGCTACACATTTGGTTGCTATGTAACATTGTGCAGGAGCTCTCCAGAGCCAACATGTATAATATCTGACTACTAATGCAAGCTGGTTTGGGGGGGGGGGGGGGGAGAGAAAATCCTGAAAATTACTCATAGGCCCTAACATATCGAAATAAAAATTTTCATCGTCCTTCTGAACATGACCTACATATTAACCGCGCTGTGCACGACAATCTGCAGTAACCATTTAGCAAGATCTTTATCAAAATCTGATATGCTCACAGCTTTTAAATAGGCCAATCATAAATGTAATATCAACATGAGCCCTTATTGAAGTCTTAGTCACAATGCCATCACATGAAGCATAATTTTGACCATTGAATTGCGCATGATAATGAATGTAGACTGTCAAAAAGCAATTTCCTTACTACCCTGGAGACTTCGAGCAGCTTTGGCGGCAAAATGCCCAACATAAACATCGAAAGCTACCTCATCCCAACAAAAATGGAGAAATTCCAGGTTCCTTTCCAACCGTGGAATTCTCACCCGAGGCTAGTAAAAACAAGATTAGGGGAAAATACCCAGAAAACACTAACACAAGATTCCCTTCCCCAATGCACTGTTTATTGACATGGATTCAAATGTCAGGGAATGTCAGACATTTAGAACACAATACATCACCAGATTATTACGCTGAGTTGCAGGGCGGCAGGAAAAAAAAATGAATGAATCACGTACGGGGACTTGATAACGCAGCTTTTGTTCCTTAAACAGGAAGTCATGCCTCTCTTGTTTTCTTCTTGTTTCAACCTTTTGCATTGTCTGCATCACATGGATTCCACGCAATGAGACACGAGCAGTGTATCCGTGTGACATGGGATTCCGAGTTGTTCATTGTGCGAAAAGATAGCTGAAGAAAATGCCTATTTGTGTTTTTCTTTTTTTAACTTCAACCCTCCCCTCCTATTATTATTATTTTTTGGTCCGATTCAAAACCTCCTCCTCTCCATTCCTTACCCCTGAGCACTCTTATTCCTCTCTCATCCTTCTCCACACTCCATACACACTCCTTTTATCCTCAAGGATTCCACCTTCCACTTTAATTTCTACAATTTATTTGGAGAAATTTACAACCTCTTATTCCCAGCTTTTATAATGTAATATACGTTGACTCTTTACTGTTTCCTAATATGCTCATCATTTAGGTAATATATGTCCATAAGCAAATATGCTCGTCATATTTTATTTATTTATTTTGTATTGATTACACTGTTACTAACCACAGTTATTATACACTGTTACTGATCAAGATTACCCTATATTAACATTGTACTGAAATGAGTCATCAGTCATAAACAGACTGAGTTTGTCTTCAGGGTTAAAGTTTACTTGTCCTTTGTTCCCAATTTCAACGACACACTAACATCTGAAACATTATTAGTTTACATTAGCTCGGAGTGATCAGGAAAAGAAAATCAATGTTTTGGGTTTTTTTTTCAAGAAAAAATTCGCATTTGGTTGGCCATTTATATTCCATCTGAGCAAACTAACCTAATTAGAGTTGTGGTTCCCAAGTTTCAAATCCCAAAATTACTTTGATTTGCCTAATTTCTGTTGATTCAGCAAAAAAAAGGCTCTCCTCATCTCTGCCAAGTCCATGGTTGAGCTGCATATACACACATGGATCATTCTAAAGAAATCTCTACACGACAGATAGAGGAGGAGACTAATACACAAAGGTGTTTGTTGAAATAAATATATTGCATTTTCCTACCGTGTGATATTTCTAAGTCCAAAAGGGCCTACTGAAAATTGACGAAACGCCTGGGGAACTTTCGACGAACTCTTTCGTAGATAACTTATATAAAGCCATGTAAGCAAGTTTCGGTTTTAATTGTAAAATGGTATGGGAAAAAAAGTCCTGAAAAAACCACAGTAACGGACGGACGTACAAGATGAAGAGCAAAACCTTTGTCCCTTCGTGAAACCGAGTAGGAGACTAATAATAATCAGACACGTAAAAGTGAAAGCCTTGTGGGGAAATACTGCAAAGTGCATTATTTTCGTCCAATTCTGTAAAACTCTCATATTTCGGATATGTGCCACTTAAACCCCGGAAGTGATTTTGTACTAATAAAGTTATCAGGTATGCAAAACTATGCTGCCAACATCACTGCTTTCAATCTTTGCCTTTGGTAGTTTTTATTGAAAGTTTTTCAGAGCCAAAATAAAGTTAATCAGGAGACTCTCTCTTACTCGGGAGACTTAAAAGTAAAAGTTGGGGAAAATAAGCCAAGAGCTAAGAGCGGTTTTCACCAAGCAAGAAAAATGGTGGAAGACACGGTAATGCAGGTATAGTGAAAGATGGTTCTGTTTGCCCACAGAAGAACATCCACGGGGTAATTGTGAAATTGCAGCAGATACAAGAACGTAATCCGCCTATGAAGCAAACTTCCAACTTAGGTCCAACCACTTGGTTCGTGGATATTACAGATTCCACACATGGAGGTCGCAATGGGGCAGAAGAACCTCATGCCAGGAGTATCATCCGTTTGAATCTCAATAATGGAGCGAGTGATCTATGCATAACAGTATTTTTTCTTCTAGTAGACACTCTCTCAGAAGGACACTGTGGGAAGGAGAGTTGCACCATACTCTTGTGCAGAGCGTTTGGTGTCTGCTAAGCGTCTCCTTGCTATTGGCACAATCTGGATGGGTCGCACTCGCGACACGTATACCAGATCTGCGCACTCATTTTGCCACGCTTGGATAATGACAGGCAGTTCAACACTCACCTGTATTAATTCAACAGTCTGAGCCAAGGATTAGAACTCAGGACTCTAGATTCAAGCCCCACCACCTACCATTACGCCAACACCAGGCTATGTGCCGCAGCGACGCTGCTCATATATTTCTGGAGGTGGCTGCTTGGAAAAATATTGCGTCATCGTGGAGGATTTCATCTATTAAAGCCATTGATAAGTGGGGTAAACTGTATAGCCTTCCCAGCCTTCCAAGGGTTTTCCAGGCCAGGCAACAATCAGCGAGGCAATGAGTTTTAAGCCTTTGGAGTTATCCTAAAATGGAACTCTTATTGTGTGCAAGAGTATCGTTGCGCAAGTTCCAAGGTGAGAGAATGCTATTTTCCATCCTTATAAAGAGATTCTCCATACTTTAGTATACCTTGAGACAAGAGTTTTCTCCTTGAAATGGAAACTAAGCATCAGCTTAGAAGTGGTTCAAGAAAAGCGTTCTTCCAGCAGTCTCTCCCTGATGAGGTCCATATTGCTCTTCATTCATATGCCACACCAGAACTTCAGCATTTCTTGATAGAATGAAGCAATGAGTCACTCGCAAGGTTAATGAGGTGATGATGATATTGCCTTTTCTCCACTAAACGCAGCATTTACTTGAAAGGTATGTCAGAGTGCAGCATTGTATTGTGTAGCAATAAAGTATCACTGAACCTGTTCTGCAGTCGCTGAAGTGTAAAATGGCTAGAAGCAGGAAAACCCCTGTCCCACTTGCAGAAGAGGCACACTCAGGATTCTATGGAACACAATGCTTCCGCTTCCCAAAAAGGGCAGTTAACAACTTCTTTGCATCTTAGCAGAACTCATCTGGAATATTTATGTAAGAAAGTTTGAACAATTTTCGATTGACATTGTTTCAGAAAAAAGAGTTGCAATATAGGCACAGTGGCACCAACAAGTGTTACCATGGACGCAAGGGAACATTGATCTTTGTGAGAGATTCTGCTATTGAAGGTCAAAGAAATCCGCCTGTCGATTTCCAAGAACTGGGTGATGCTCAAACCTCATCTGGTTGGTTGGTGCAATCTACTTCTGGAACTCAAGCTCTGCCTACATCATATGTGTAAGGCACAAACTAACTGAATGGCATGGCAAGCCGAGTAACATTTGTAATTGGTTTCAGTGACCGATGAAAGCATCCAAATTGGATGCAAACTCCTTGTGGTTCAGTGATGACCGCACACAACTTCCATTTGAATGGGGCTAATCAACATCACAACAACTCTTTTGGGGTGCTGGGCCTCCTGAGGAATGTTCTGAGATGTTTTCAAAGAGCGCCCAAGTTCACTTGCCTCTGTATAATTGATGCCAGATGGGGTATCGCTGGCACACACGTATTGGTTCACGGCGCCAATGGTAAGATGGTAAAGTCAACCTGTGGGAGTGGTTACCAGCAAGGTCTTCCAACCGGATTTCCACACTGATCTCTAACTCAAACTACTGTCTCCCAAACCAATTCAGACTTGCATGGTTCATGCAGGACGGTGCCCACGCCACTGCATGGTGAACGCCATTACTTGCTCGCACCAGCTGTTTGAAAAATCATGTCATCCCAGCCTGGCACGTGCATGAGTAGGGATTTCAAAGCCTGGATTTCAATCCATGATTGTTTATTTTGGGGGTGCTGCAAGTCAAGTTTTACTGCCAACTAATCTCGAACCCTGGCTGTCCTGAAGCAGGAGGCGGAGGAACTTCCATCATGCTACCACTCCCGCCATTTGCAAGATGAAGTTGTGGAGAATTTCCGAGTCAGGATCAAAGCCTGCTTGAACAGAGGCAGAGCACACTTGGAAAATGTCAATTACAAGCAGAATAATTTAATGAACGATTTGAAATGGCATGGGTGTATTCTTTTCCATCAATGGATTACTGATCATGAAGTGAATGTCTTACACAGATGTATAAAATCATAGATTGAGGAATATGCCTGCTCCGCTTTTGCTTCCTATCCAAACCGTTGGAGTTCATTCAGTTGTAAAAACAAGGTGATGAGTTGTTGCAGACAAAATAAATGAGCAAACAAACAAATAAATAAAGCTGGCATCACAAAAGCATTTGCAACAGCATTTTGGAACAATGCAATCTTAAAATGATGTCCACAATACAAAGCCTTTCGTTAATGGAAAAAAAGGATGAAAAATCTGATTATGGCATCTGGGCTGAAAGATGGGTAAGTGACACAGCCGATTCAATCTTTTGAGAAGGGCTTGGATGTCGTCGAGGCCTATATTAGACCTGACATTGTTATGGTAAAGGAAAAAACATTTCCCCGGCATATCCATGGAGGTGCAGTTCTCCTAATAGTTCCTTGGTTTTTTTTTTTCGTGTCTTGTATAATGCTTTCGACTCAATATTGCCATCCTGGGCATTAATGCAACGATGGTGATGCCCTAATGTTCAAGAATAGTCCCAGCGCTACTTGCAAAGCAACGTCTTCATTTTCATCCTTTACCAGAAACTCTTCATCATGCCCCTCCAATTACAGAGGGCCTCATTTTTAAATTAATCCACGAGGCTTTCAAACCATCAGTGCTCGATTGCTGCTCACTCCTGCCAACTGTCGAATTTTGGTGAAAATATCAGGGATGTAGAACATTTCGACGAATGCACAAAGTGCAATTATGATTTGGGAAATGATGACATTACAAGTGTATTGGTTGGTCTGGTCTGTGATTCTGTCTGTTTTGTTCTGCATGGAATCGCCTACGAGTCACAATTTTAAACCGTTATTTAAGAACAACTTCACCAGACTGGTAGAGTTGGTCATAAGTAAGAAGCCTATGATTCAGGATCAAAGGTCAACACAGGCCCAGGGTCAAAACTTTTGTTGGATTTCTAAAGTCATTCAATTTTCATCTGATTGACCTGAATTGAAGAGGAATTCCCACATCATCACTGAATGCAACGCATCAGCTAGGGGGGAGCACTCAGTAGAGTGCAAAACTCCAGCCGCCATACTGCTGGGTCACTTAAGTGACCTATATCTCTATCATTGTAGGTCAAACGGATCAATCTCTACTGAACCGATTAATAAACTAAACTAGATCGAGCGCGCATGTAGACGATGCCAAAAAAAGAAAAAATCGAAATTTTTTTGAAAAAAAAAGGTGCAAAATTTCTGGTTTTTGCTCTAACATTTTTTATGTGGCTGTTGCGAATCACTTAAAACATGTAGAATGCAAAACAAAATTCAAATATTTTTTCAAAAATGGCCCATAGCGCGATATTGGACTTTGGACCGAAGTCGCAAAATGTAATGGCATGATCCTTAGACATACCTAATTCCCACCAAGTTTTCGTCGAAATCCGTCCAGGAGTTTTTTTCCGTAATACTGTTCACAAACAACAAACAACAAACAAACAGACGGGGTGAAAACATAACCTCCGTCCATCTTCGATGGCGGAGGTTAATTATTTTTAAGGTAATTAGGTCAAAAGGGTCAACGTATGCCAAATTTACAAAATTGTCAATTTTTCATTTCCGATTGACTTGGAATTTGAAGAAGATTTTGTGACAATCAGATCACTGATTCAACCACAATTTATTGAGGTCAAAATAGGTCCAAAAGGTCATATAGGCCAAAGGTCCAAACTTCATGCAATTTCTAAAATCCTATTTTCATGCTGATTGAGTTGAATTTGAAAGAGGATGTACACAATCGGATAAACTGGAAATCAACTACCCATTATTTTTTAAGGTCAAATTTGTTTTAGGGATTTCGCAAGTGTCGCAGTCTGTCCCGACGTCTTTCATGTTTATTTATTGTTCTTCAAACAAAGCAATCGCATACTAGTGCTCGTTATGAAACTCATATGCACCCCTTGAGATCAAAATTCAAAAATTTAATAAACATCAAGTTTGCTGGTGTAACGGTGGAGAGCATTCGCTTTGAGTCCTGGAGGGTCGGTCATTCAAGCTGGTGAGTCATATTGCAAATACTTTAAAAATGGTGGTGCTGCTTCCTTGCTTGAGGCTCAGCATTTGGAGAGAAGAGAATGGACAATCATAGGTTGGCAACGCATTGCACATGCTTTTACTGGCTCTGCCAATGACCTCATCTGCGTTGAAGTTCCTTGCTAGGGAGCTCTTATTATCTAAGTTTCATCTTTGGTGTGGGAGTAGTTCACATACTCGTATATGGCTGAAAGAATCGACCTGGCGAAATCTTTCAAAATTAAAACAGTGTTAAACCGATTATACACGGGTTACCACATGGAGAGTAAAACGATGAATGAACTAGAGTAAACACAGACATGTAGGTTCGTTTGCCACCTTTCCAACCCCCCACCCCCATATTTCATTCTCCCCGCTCATCGCTTTACGCACCGTCCCTCATTCTATGTTGCTGGAGCTGGGATGTGTGAACCGTGCCAAATGCCTTGTATTCCAATGTCCGTGTACACCCTTCCTTAAAAAAAACGAAAGTCATTAATTCCTGAGTGTTAAAGCACTCTGTGCTCGTTTTAATCACTCCTTCCTGTCCAATGCACGGATCGCATCGTTTTGATGTCTACGTGTGAAGAGCTGCCTCGGTGTGTTCAGCAGCAAAATAACCAAACACAAGACCAAATGAACCTGTGGTAGTTTTCATTTTATATTCACTTTAATGACTGGACGTAGTGTTGGCTACAACACACACACACACACACACACCTCGTTTATTTAATTTTTTTCGTTCTACCAAATACTATCACGTGCATACACAACGTCTGACACTTTTATTCACTGCACAGTATCGCCTGTTCCGTAAATATGATATAATTTAAAGATTGCTGTAAATAATAGGTAATTTTCAACAACATCCTATATTCAACTTCTTAAAGTTGTTAACTCAAAACATAGTTCCCTTACCTTACCTAAATAAGAAACTTAACCTGTAAGCAATGAATGGTTTCTTGGCCACATGGATCTATCAGCGAGGCACCGTTCTCCTACAAGGTTTCGATCCTTTCAGCTAGAACCTCTCCAAACATGGATCCACAACTTCGGTCATGATCGCACATCAGTAGAATACCTACATCAGTAGATCCAAACTGCAGTTTCGTTTCCAGGCAGTCACTCAACCATCAATGCATCACTAATCAACTAATCAGCTCTAACTTGCTAGACGATTTTAATGCACATGTTACAACTCCCATCACACATTCTATATATGGATAATACATTAACCATGCACAATCTTGCCTTAAATATATACGTCCACCAACCAGAACGTCACCCAATTAAGGCCCTGTCCACACCTTGACGATTTAGCAAGCGTATGCGACGTATGAAAATTTGGCGAATACGCTGGTCACATGCGAATACGTTATGGTAAAGTTTTGTATACGTTAAGAGACGCTGAAGCACGCTGGCATACGTCGTAGTCACGCGAGCTCGGTCGACAAATTTTAAGCATGCAAAATTTTACGACGTATGCCAGCGTATGACTCACACGTTCGCAACGCTGGCCATAAGTTGTAGGCAAGTTTGCGATTCGTTGACACACGTTCTCGACCACACGTCAGTTACTCATAAGTCGTAACACCGTCGAGTAATTTTAGCGTACCCGAAAACTATATTTCTAACTATGAGTAACGTGCTTTGGAACCTAATGTGTAACGATCTCCAACGCAACTTGACGTATGTAGACGTATTTGACATCCTTCCGGACGACCACAGAACTTACTGAACGTGTTTCTAACTACAGCTACCGTAATAATGGCGTATTGGGCAGCATTTAGGGGAATTGGTATTAAAATGGGCTTCACAGGAGGAACCCGTCAGTGTTCCAGAATCCATGTTTTATTTTATTTTTTTTTCTTCGACATGACGGTGATGTTGACACTTCGTGTCTATGCGGTTATGATTTAAACGTTGGACAGCAAGCCTATTATAGGCTACGCCGACGTGAATCGTCGGCGATCGCGCCGCGCTATGCATAAGTTAGACTATCGTTGGGCTAGGTTGTGAACGCCGACAACACGCTAAGCATCTCGTTGGTAATAAGTTATCTATAAAGTTATCGAAACGTTTCTGTGTACGTTAGTAATACGTTATGCATACGCCCAACTCGTTAGAATACTGCCAAAACTGGAAAAAAACATCAATTAGTTCCAGCGTACGCGCAGCGTTTTAAACATACATTTTGATACGTTGCCATACGTTGGCTAAAACGTCAAGGTGTGACAGGGCCCTTACCACTGAATGAAACTGTATTAAATACTCAAAACTATGCTTCTTTGTCTTTTTTATACATGGTTAAGGGCTCGTGGAAGAGCACGGACAGCAGTATGGATCAGGAAACAACATAAATAGGTACAGCAGAGAAAAGGGAAACACCAACAGAGGTGGAGGGAGAAGTAGATGGAGATGGACAACAAGGGATGTAGGTAATATGATGGAGAGGGGAGATGCAATAGGTGGACAAGATGATCATAAGCAAAATTTTGGGAAGGGGTGAGGAGGTGGTTAACAGGTATAGAAAAGATCTTGGTTTTGGATGGGGGTGAACAGCTGTCTTGAAGACCTGGAGGGTAAGAATCGAGATTATAAGAGAGTGGGAAGGTGTTCTACAGGTGGGAAACAAAGAGGAAATAATGAGTGGAGGTAAGTGGTGGTGGAGAGTGAGTTTAGGGGCAGTTCCACTAGGAGGGGGTTGCCTGGTGGACCGCATGCTGTCCTGCAATTACTGGAGGGGAGGGGGGGGGGGCAAAGCATGGAGGAGGGCAGAGGGTCAAGACCAGAAATGAGGCGGAAGAAGAGAGAGACCACCAACTTATTGGTGATGGCAGTGGATAGGCCCATAGACACTTTCATCACGAGAGATTCCAAATGATCGTGAAAGCCTCCAATTTCCAGGGGCGTCAAGCTGAAGAAAGCTATGAGGCAGAGGGGACCAGCGCCAGTGGGAAGAGCAGTTCTCCCATCAATCTTGGCAGTGAAAGCCTTGTCGGTGGATAGGAAGCTCAGGTGTGGCAGGAAGAACTTTGCACGATGGAGGATACACAGTCCCGCGTCTGGCTTTGGAGCCACTTTAATGTGGCTTGCCCAAGGAAGATCATAGTTTGAGAATGAGACCCCAAGGAGTGACTGAACCTCTTTGAGAGGGTTCTTGAGAAAGTAGGCAGGGAGGTTTTTGGCGATACTGGTCCTTATCAGGAGAGAGAGTGAGTGTGAGAGATTTTTCAGCATTGAAAGACAATATTCCAAGTGTTTTGATCGTTTGTGGTTTTATCTAGGTTGAGGCAGAGGGAACAGGCTGCTGCCTGTCTGTCGAAAGATATGCGATGTTAATGGCAAGAGTGGAGTCATGCAGCAAAGAGGATAAAGAGGATTTTTCCAGAGAGCCTGTGAGATCACTGATGAAGATTATGGAATAAGATGGGGGCCATAACACTGCCTGGGCACTCCAGCTTGACAGAGCGAGGAAAAAAAAGGTTCCATTGGCTATGAAGTGGAGGAAGTCAGTACCAGGAGTGGAGTTGGCCTTTGATTTCTCTCGGAGACAGTTTGGAAAGCAAGGCAGGATGCCAGACTGTATCCAAAAACCGAGAGATGTGTCTGATATTGAGGGCCTCCACCAATTGGCTGGGTGAGTAGAAGCAACATGTCCAAGGTAGAGTGACCGAGGTCTGAATCTGAATGATGATCTGAGATTAGGCTGTTGAGAAAAGGAATGATTTTAATGTCAAACTGCAATGATGGATTACCATGACCTTGCTGATGAATTGCAAGTAAGCTAATTGGGTCTGTAGTTAAGGGGAACAGTTTTTTGCACCTTTTTTATATAATGCTGTAATGTTGGGTGATTTACAAGTGGCATGGAAAGATGAACCAAGGGTAAATGAATAGAGTTTGAATGGCAGAGAGAGGAAGTGCATAGAGCAGCAGAGCAGGTTTTAGGACACCATGAGCTGATGCCATTCTGTCCAGTTGAGATTTAGAGTCGAGGGTTGCCAAAACTTCTCCTCCCTTCTCAGGTACAAAAGAACACTAAAATCCAGGAGATGGGTAACCTGGGAAGGGTGGGTACAGAGAGAGGAGTGAGGAACACAATATTTTGAAGCAAACACAGCATTGAGGCAATCGGTCTTCTCACGAGCGGAGTCGGCTTTGGTTCCATTTGAGTGAGAGAAGGGAAGGAAGGGGGAAGCATACACCAGAAGAAGACTTTACAAGGCACCACCAGGTTTTTAGAGGAGGGAGAACAAGTTTGCAAGTTGATTATGGGGATTGGACAGATGTGTTGTTTTCGGCTCTCCTGAGAGAAGACACACTTGTTGCGGGGCTTTGTTGGAAATATCTGTGGTTGCCTTCGGTTGGATTTGCCTTTCCAGGAGGGAAGAATGCAAGTTGTTTTAAAGGCAGGAGGTACTCACCACAGGAAGCCAGAGTATCACAGCGGGAGGGATGGTTTTTATGATAAACGGAAGACAAGATGGGAAATGAAATGAATGTCCA
>CM068960.1:71046975-71075278 GCA_035128595.1 Eptatretus atami | reverse complement strand
CCTTTGACCTATGTTGACCTTTTGACCTCAAAAGCAATAGGCTTCTTGCTTATGACCAACTCTAGAATGTGGTGAAGTTTTGTGAAGATCGGTTTAAAATTGTGACCTGTAGGCGATAGACATACAGACAAACAAACAAACAGACAGACAGGCAGAATCACAGACCAAACCAACCAATTTACAGTACTTGCAAATATTCGATTTTGAAAGGAACAAGTCTGAAGACGACGATGGTTCACGAGCGGTATTTGACGATGTAGATTGTTTCAGAAGTCAAGGATGAGACAATGTGACAATTTTTACCAAGTTATAAAAATGATCAACATGATGTGGTACGAGTGACGGGTTATTAGCTGCAAAATGTCGAAAACCGGTTTCGTTACTTTCAAAATTTACCTTTGCAAAACCTTTAAAGGTCACAAAACAATGTTGTGGACATTAAAATAAGGAAACAGGATACGTGCTATAGCTTATTGGAGTTAGTTCGTCGAAGAAGGTCGAAAACCCGGTTCGATTCCCACAGCTTTGAAAATTTGACCTTTGTGAACTTTAAAGGTCAAAGGTCAAGGATTATGACCTTTGGTGCAAAACTTCCTCTGGAACATTCCAGGAACAATATAACGTCATATAGGCTATATGGCATTTCCACTCCTCGGATTATCCATACTTTGATGAAATCAGCGTAAAAACAAACTTTGAAGGGGGCGCGGCCACGGGCAAGGTGTTCGAGATAGTGCAAAATGGTTTCAAGACTTTAGGTGGGGAATGACCTCAAGTTTATGCATAAAAAATATTGTCATCCTAGTTCTCAAAGTTTTGGCGGTCGTATGATTTTTATGTCAAAATTCGCAATTTTCTAAGTTCGTGACCTTGTGACCTTGACCTTGGATGAAAATGAAAAATCGAGTCCGTGGGGCTATGCAGGGCCATTGGGCTAACCAAATACCGAAACCCCTGCCAGATTCGACGAACCCCTCGGAGAAGATGTAACTTGAAATCGGCTACCCCCTAAAAACACATGTTTTTTGGGCGTGGCTCCACCCATAATGGTGGCAGCAGCCCATTCTCAGGAAAACACAACTAGATCATGATATAAACCTCCCACCCCAAATTTTATCAGGATCGGATCAAAACCCACGGAGCTATGCTCGAGACAGACAGACAGACAGAGAGACAGACACCCATAACGAATATAGTGGTCACTTACTAACTCGTGAACCAATAATTAGAGCCTCGTACTCTTCACAAAGCTCCAGGGCATGTCAGAACAAGTTGAGAAATGTTTCTAAGCTATGAATTGACCTGGTGCATAGCTTTGAGGTTTGCATATTCACCTCTGAGCTGTCTAGCCTGGGTTTAAATGTCGACTACCCTGTAAACTGTCATCCTGGTGTTTCACATGCAAGACAAGGCATCAATGTGTGTGTCATCCATTGGAAGGGTATTATGCTGGAGGACCGATCTGCCAACCCTTGTTGGCTGTGCACGATAAATAACCCAGGTCGACCCGGAACGTTTTTTTCCCCAAGCCCTACACAAACTGGCTGGTCAGGCCTGATGTTCAATTGAAGGTAGCAGAAATTTGTAATTTATTCAGCGTGCTGATGATAACTCACATACACTTTTTGAAGCCACCGTGGGATTTTTAACATCCACCAACTCCCCAGTGCTGGTAGACAAGTCCTCCAGCTTAACATCATTCCGATGAATGGGGAACATATCGCTGGCTCGCCTTGTATGCGAAACACCAGGATGACATTGTATTGCTCGGTTAAGATTTGAACCCAGGCGAAAGGGAGTGCACATAACCCTACTCATAATGCTGCAATTATGATGGAGCGCAGGATAATAAGCTATTTTGTCAACCCTACGCATAATGCTGCAATTGTACAATTAAATGACAGCATTTGGCAGGCAAAGATAAAACAGGAAATGGAAGAATACACCCAGATTGGTCACCAAATCCCACCAAAGTCAGTCCAGCAATGGCCCAATTGCATGCAGAGACTGCAGCCAACCAAACACCAGTTTCAGCACTGATACCACTGGCTGTCTGGGAAAGGAGGCGCAGAAAGGAAAAATAAAACTGTATATTATCAGGCATGACTTCTGGGCTGGATCTTTGGTGAATCGCCTCAAGGTACAGACTCTGTGAATTTTTCTCTGCTTTCCCACCGGGGTGCAAACTATCCACCTTTTTGACGAGCAGATGCCGGCTCTGGTGGTCTCGGGTTTCTGTCTACTGCAATGGTTCATGACCGAATGGTTTTGTGCCGTATTTGTCTGACTGAGGCTACACATTGGTTGCTATGTAACATTGTGCATGTCCTCCAGAGCCAACATGTATAATATCTGACTACTAATGCAAGCTGGTTTGGGGGGGGGGGGGGGAGGAAAAATTCTGAAAATTACTCATAGGCCCTAACATATCGAAATAAAAATTTTCAATCGTCCCTCTGAATACATGACCTACATATCTAACCCGCTGTGCACGAGCAATCTGCAGGTAACCATTTAGCAAGAATCTTTATCAAAAATCTGATATGCTCACAGCTTTAAAATAGGCCAATCATAAATGTAATATCAACATGAGCCCTTTATTGAAGTCTTTAGTCACAATGCCCATTCACATTGAAGGCATAATTTTGACCATTGAATTAGCGCATGATAATGAAATGTAGACTGGTCCAAAAAGCAATTTCCTTACTACCCCCTGGAGACTTCGAGCAGCTTTGGCCGGCAAAATGCCCACACCATAAACCATCGAAAGCTACCTCATCCCAACAAAAATGGAGAAATTCCAGGTTCCTTTTCCAACCGCTGGAATTCTCACCCCGAGGCTAGTAAAACAAGATTAGGGGAAAATACCCAGAAACACACTAACACAAGATTTCCCTTCCCCCAAATGCACTGTTTATTGACATGGCATTCAAAATGTCAGGGAAATGTCAGACATTTAGAAACACAATAACATCACCATGATGATTACGCTGAGTGTCAGGGCGGCAGGAAAAAAAAAATGAATGATCACGTACCGGGACTTTGATAACGCAGCTTTTGTGTCCTTAAAACAGGAAGTCAATGCCTCTTCTTGTTTTCTTCTTGTTGTCAACCTTTTGCATTGGTCTGCATCACAGGATTCCACGCAATGGAGCAGAGCATGTGTATGCCGTGGTGACATGGGATTCCAGAGTTGTCATTGTGCGAAAAGATAGCTGAAGAAAATGCTGATTGCTGTTTTTCTTTTTTAACTCAACCCTCCCCCTTCCTATTATTATTATTTTTTTTGGTCCGATTCAAAACCTCCTCCTCTCCCATTCCCTTACCCCTGAGCAACTCCGTTATCTCTCTCTCTCCTTCTCCCACACTCGCATACACACTTCCTTTTATCCTCAAGGATTCCACCATCCATTTAATTTCTAAAATTTATTTGGAGAAATTTACAACCTCTATTTCCCCAGCTTTGTATATGTAATATACAGTTGACTCTTTACTGTTTCCTAATATGCTCATCATTTAGGTAAATATAATGTCCATAAGCAAATATTGCTCGTCATATTTTTATTTATTTATTTTGTATTATTACACTGTTACTAACCACAGAGTTATTAATACACTGTTACTGATCAAAGATTACCCCTAATTAACTTGTAGCTGAAATGAGTCATCAGTCATAAACAACTGAGGTTGTTCTTCAGGGTTAAAGTTTGACTTGTCTTTGCCCAATTTCAACGACACACTAACATCTGAAACATTAGTTAGGTTTACATTGCTCGGAGTGAATCAGGAAAAGAAAATCAATGTTTTTGGGTTTTTTTCACAAAATCACATTTGGTTGGCCTATTTAGTATTCCCATCTGAGCAACTACCTAATTGATGTTGTGGTTCCCAGTTCAAATCCCAGATATTACTTTGATTTGTCCTAATTTCCTTTGATTCATGCAAAAAAGGCTTCCTCATCTCTGCAAGTCCATGGTTAGAGCTGCAATAGACAACATGGATCATTCTAAAGAGAAATGCACTACCACGACAGATAAGGAGGGAGGGAGACTAATACACAATGAAGTGTTTTGAAAATAATAATTGCTTTGTCCCTACCGATGTGATATTTTCTAAGTCCAAAAGGGCATAACTGAAAAATTGACGAAACGCCCTGAAACTCGAACTTGTTCTGTAACTTATAATAAAGCCATGTAGCAAGTTTCGGTTAAATATGTAAAATGGTATGGGGAAAAAAAGTCTGAAAAACCACAGGTGGAACGGACGGACGTACAGATGAAGAGCAAACCTATTGTCCCCTTCGGTGAAACCAGTAGGAGACTAATAATAATCAGACACGTAAAAGTGAAGAGCCTTGTGGGGAAATACTGCAAAGTGCATTATTTGTCGTCCAAATTTCTTTAAAACTCCCGATATTTCGGGAATATTGTGCCACCTTAAACCCCGAAGTGATTTGTGGACGTAATAAAGTTATCAGGTATGCAAAACTATGCTGCAACACACTGCTTTCAATCTTTGCCTTTGTAGTTTTTATATTGAAAGTTTTTCAGAGGCCAAAATAAAGTTAATCAGGAGACTCTCCTTCATCGGGAGACTTTAAAAGTGAAAAGGGTTGGGGAAAAATGAAGCCAAAAGCGTAAGAGCAGGTTTTTCACCAGCAAGAAAAATGGTGGAAGACACGGGTATTGCAGGTATATGTGAAAGATGGTTTCTGTTTGCCCACAGAAGCAACATCCACGGGGTAAATTTGTGAAATGTTGCAGCAGAGTACAAGAACTTAATGCCCCATGAAGCAAACTCCAACTTAGGTCCCCAACCACCCTTGGTGTTCGGTGGAGATATACAGATTCCCAACATGGATGGGTCGGCAATGGAGGCAGAAGAACCTCATGCCAGGGAGTATCCATCCGATTTGCTAACTCAACAAAATGGAGCGAGTGGATTACTCATGCATATACAGTATTTATTTTCTTGTTCATTCACAGAAGGACACCTCAGCTGTGGCAGGAGAGAGAGGAGATTGCGACCATACTCTGTGCAGAGCGTTGGTGCTGCTTAAGCAGTCTCCTTGGCTATTGGGCACAATCCTGGATGGGTCGCCACTCCGACACAGTATACCAGAATGCTGGCACTCATTTTGCCGACCTTGGATGAATGACAGGCAGTTTCAACACCACCTGGTATTAATTCAACAGCTGAGAAGGATTTGAACTCAGGACTCTAGGATTCAAGGCCCACCACCCTAACCATTAAGCCAACACCAGGCATGTGCCAGCGACCTTGCTCATACTATGTGGAGGTGGTGCTTGGAAAATATTGCGTCCATGCGATTTCATCATTAAAGCCATGGAAGTAGGGGGTAAACATGTATAGCTTCCCCACCTTCACAAGGGTTTTCCAGGCAAGGCAGACAATCAGGAGGCAATGAGTTTTTAACCTATTGGAGTATCCTAAAAGGAACTCTTATTGTGTGCAAGAGTATCTTTGCGGCAAGTTCCAAAGGTGAGAGAATGCTATTCTTCCCATCCTTTAAGAGATCTCCAACTTTAGATATACCCTTAGACAAGAGTTTTCTCCTGAAAGTGAGGAAAGCTAGCATCAAGGCTTGTAGAAGTGGGTTCAAGAAAAGCGGTTCTTCCAGCAGGTCTCTCCCTGGATGAGGACCATTTGCTCTTGTCATGTCATTTGCACACCAGGACTTCAGCATTTCTTGATAGAAAGAAGGCAATGAGTCACTAGCAAGGTTAAATGAGGTGATGATGAATATTTGCCTTTTTCCCCTAAACCGAGCACTTTACTGAAAAAGTATGTCAGAGTGCACCATTGTGGTATTGGGTTAGCATAAAGGTATCACTGAATGTTCTGCAGCCTGAAGGTGTAAAAGTGGCTACGAAGGCAGGAAAACCCCTGTCCACCTTCAGCAAGAGGCACACTCAGGATTCCTATGGATACCCAATGCTTCCCATTCCAAAAGCAGTTCAACAACTTCCTTTGCATCTTAGCCAGAAGCTCATCTGGAATATTTATGTAAGAAAGTTTGAACAATTTCGGATTGACATTGTTTCAGAAAAAAGAGTTCTCAATATAGGCAACAGTGGCCACCCACCAAGTGTTACCATGGACCAAGGGAACATTGATCTTGTGAGAGATTCTGCTATTGAAAGTCAAAGAAATCCCACTGTCAGCATTTCCAAGAACTGGTGATCTCAACCTCATCTGTGTGGTGCAATCTCACTTCTGAACTCAAGCTCTGCCCCTACATCATATGTGTAAGGCACAAACTAACTGAATGGCATGGCAAGCCGAGTAACAATTTGTAATTGGTTCAGTGACCGAATGGAAAGGCATCCAAATTGGATCAACTCCTTGTGGTTCAGTGATGAAGCACACACTTCCATTTGAATGGGGCTATCAACAATCACAACAACATCTTTTGGGGTGCTGGGCCTCCTGAGGATGTGTCTGAGATGTTTCTCAAGAGCCCCAAGTTCACTTGCCTCTGTATATTGAATGCCAGATGGGGTATGCTGGGACAGTATTGGTTCAAGGACGCCAATGGTAAGATGGTAAAGTCAACTGTGAGTGGTACCACAAGGTCTTCCACCGATTCCACACTGATCTCACTCAACTACTGTCTCCAAACCAATTCAGACTTGCATGGTTCATGCAGGACGGTGCCCCACCGCACACTGCAGGTGAACCCATTTACTTGCTCCACCAGCTGTTTGGAAATCATGTCATCAGCCTGGGCACAGTGCATGAGTGGGATTTCAAAGCCTGGATTTCAATCCAATAGATTTGTTATTTTGGGGGTGCTGCCAAAGGTCAAGTTTATGCCAACAAATCTCGAACCCTGGCTGTCCTGAAGCAGGAGGCGGAGGACTTCCATCATGCTACCACTCCAGCCACTTGCAGATGAATTGTGGAGAATTTCCGAGTCAGGATCAAAGCCTGCTTGAACAGAGGCAGAGCACACATTGAAAATGTCAATTACAAGCAGAATAATTAATGAACGATTTGAAAATGGCATGGTGTATTCTTTCCATCAATGGATTACTGATCATCAAGTGAATGTCTTACACAGATGTAATACACTCATAGATTGAGGAATATGCCTGCTCGCTTTGCTTCCTATCCAAACGTTTGGGTCATTCAGTTGTAAAACAAGGTGATGAGTTGTTGCAGAGCAAAATAAATGAGCAAACAAACAAATAAATAAAGCTGCATCACAAAAGCATTTGCAAACAGCATTTTTGAACAATGCAATCTTCAAAATGATGTCCACAATACAAAGCCTTTCGTTAATGGAAAAAAGGATGAAAAATCTGATTATGGCAAATCTGGGCTGAAAGATGGGTAAGTGGACACAGCCGATTCAATCTTTGAGAAGGGCTTTGATGTCGTCGAGCCTATATTAGACCTGACATTGTTATGGTAAAGGAAAAACATTTCCCCCATATCCATGGAGGTGCAGGTTCTCCTAATGAGTCTTGGTTTTTTTTTTTCGTGTCTTGTTATAATGCTTCGACTCAACTATTGCATCCCTGGGCATTAATGCAACGAGTGGTGATGCCCTGAATGTTCAAAGAATAGTCAGCGCTACTGCAAAAGCAACGTCTTCATTTTCATCCTTACCAGAAACTCTTCATCATGCCCCTCCAATTACAGAGGCCTCATTTTAAATTAATCCACGAGCTTTCAAACACAATCAGTGCTCGATTGCATTGCTTCACTCCTGCCAACTGTCGAATTTTGGTGAAAATATCAGGGATGTAGACATTTCGACGAATGCACAAAGCTGCAATTTATGATTTGGGAAATCGATGATTCACAAGTGTATTGGTTGGTCTGGTCTGTGATTCTGTCTGTTTGTCTGCATGGAAATCGCCTACGAGTCACAATTTTAAACCGATATTTAAGACAAAACTTCACCAGATGGTAGAGTTGGTCATAAGTAAGAAGCCTATTGATTCAGGACAAAAGGTCAACACAGGCCAAAGGTCAACAACTTTGTTGGATTTCTAAAGTCATCAATTTTCATCTGATTGACCTGAAATTTGAAGAGGAATTCCACACATCATCACTGAATGCAACCATCAACTAGAGGGGGAGCACTCAGTAGAGTGCAAAACCTCCGCCGCCAATACTGCTGGGTCACTTAAGTGAACCTGATATCCTATTCATTGTAGGTCAAAACGGATCAATCTCTACTGAACCACGATTTAATAAACTAAACTAGATCGACGCGCATGTAGAGATGCCAAAAAAAAAAAATCGAAATTTTTTTGAAAAAAAAAGGTGCAAAATTTCTGGGTTTTTTTCTCTAACAATTTTTTATGTGTGTTGGAAATCACTTAAAACATGTAGAAATGCAAAAACAAAAATTCAAATATTTTTTCAAAATGGCCACCATAGCGGCCATATTGGACTTTGGACCAAGTCCAAAATGTAATGGCATGATCCTTGGACCATACCTAATTCCCCCACCAAGTTTCGTCGAAATCCGTCCAGGAGTTTTTCCGTAATACTGTTCACAAACAAACAGACAGGGGTGAAAACAGTAACCTCCGTCCATCTTCGATGGCGGAGGTTAATTATTTTTAAGGTAAAATTAGGTCAAAAGGTCAACGTATGCCAAATTTACAAAATTGTCAATTTTCATCCGATTGACTTGAAATTTGAAGAAGATTTGTGCATCAGATCACTGAATTCAACCACAATTTATTGAGGTCAAAATAGGCCAAAAGGTCAATATAGGCCAAAGGTCAAAAACTTCAGTGCAATTTCTAAAATCCTCAATTTTCATCTGATTGAGTTGAAATTTGAAGAGGATGTACACATCGGATCACTGAAATCAACTACCCATTATTTTTAAGGTCAAATTTGTTTTAGGGATTTCGCAAGTGTCGCAGTCTGTCCGACGTCTTTCATGTTTATTTATTGTTCTTCAAACAAAGCAATCGCATACTCACGTGCTCGTTATGAAACTCATCTGCACCCTTGAGATCAAAATTCAAATTTAATAAACATCAAGTTTGCTGGTGTAACGGTGAGAGCATTCGCTTTGAGTCTGGGAGGTCGGTCATTCAAGCCCTGGCTGAGTCATATCAAATACTTTAAAAATGGTAGGTGCTGCTTCCTTGCTTGAGGCTCAGCATTTGGAGGAGAGAGAATGGACAATCATAGGTTGGCAACCATTGCACATGCTTTACTGGCTCTGCCAATGACCTCATCTGCGTTGAAGTTCCTTGTAAGGGAGCTCTTATTATCAAGTTTCATCTTTGGTGTGGGAGTAGTTCACATACTCGTATATGCTGAAAGAATCGAATGGGACAAGTCTTTCAAAATTAGAAAAACAGTGTTAAACCGATTTATACACGGGTTACCATGGAGAGTACATGAATGAACTAGAGTAAAACACAGACATGTAGGTTCGTTTGCCACCTTTCCAACCCCCCCACCCCCCATATTTCATTCCTCCACCGCTCATCGCTTTACGCACTCCTCATCTATGTTGCTGGAGCTGGATGTGTGAACCGTGCCAAATGGCCTTGTATTCCAATGTCCGTGTACACCCTTCCATTAAAAAAAACGAAAGTCATAATTCCTGAGTGTTAAAGCACCTCTGTGCTCGTTTTAATCACTCCTCTTCCTGTCGCAATGCACGGATAGCATCGTTTTGATGTTACGTGTGAAGAGGCCTGCTCGGGTGTGTTCAGCAAGCAAAATACCAAAACACAAGACCAAATGACACCTTGTGGTAGTTTTCATTTTAATATTCACTTTTAATGACTGGACAGATAGTGTGCTACAACACACACACACACACACACACCTCGTTTATTTAATTTTTTTCTGTTCTACACAATACTATCACGTGCATACACACACGTCTGACACTTTTAATTCACTGCACAGTATCGCCTGTACCGTAAATATGATATAATTTAAAGGATTGCTGTAAATAATGGTAATTTCACAACATCCTATATTCAACTTCTTAAAGTTGTTAACCTCAAAACATAGTTCCCTTACCCTTACCTAAATAAGAAACTTAACCTGTAAGCAAATGAATGGTTTCTTGGCCACATGGATCATCAGCGAGGCACCGTTCTTCCTCAAGGTTTCGATCCTTTCAGCTCAGAACCTCTCCAAACAGTGGATCCACAACTTCGGTCATGGATCCACATCAGTAGAATACCTACATCAGTAGATCCACAACCTCAGTTTCGTCCAGGCAGTCACTCAACCCATCAATGCATCACTAATCACTAATCAGACTCTACTTGCTAGAGGATTTAATGCACATAGTTACAACTCCCATCACACATTCTATCATATGATAATACATTAAATCATGCACATCTTGCCTTAAATATAACGTCCACCAACCAGAACGTCCACCCCAATTAAGGCCCTGTCACACCTTGACGATTTAGCAAGCGTATGCCGACGTATGAAAAAATTTGGCGAATACGCTGGCACATGTCGAATACGTTATGGGTAGTTTTGTATACGTTAAGAGCACGCTGAAGCACGCTGGCATACGTCGTAGTACGCCGAGCTCGTCGACAAATTTTAAGCATGCTAAAATTTTACGACGTATGCCAGCGTATGACTCACACGTTCCCATACGCTGGCCATAAGTTGTAGGCAAGTTATGCGATCGTTGACACACGTTACTGACACACGTAGTTACTCATAAGTCGAAACGTCGAGGTAATGTTTAGCGTACCCGAAACTTATTTCTAACCTATGATAACGTGCTTTGAACCTATGTGTAACGTATCTCCAACGCAACTTGACGTATGTAGACGTATTTGACATCTTCCGGACGACCACAGAACTTACTGAACGTGTTTCTAACTTACAGCTACCGTATAATGGCGTATTGGCAGCATTTAGGGGAATTGGTATATAAAAATGGGCTTCACAGGAGGAACCCGTCAGTGTTCCAGATCCATGTTTTTTTTTTTTTTTTTCTTCGCATGACGGTGATGTTGACACTTCGATGTCTAGTGCGGTTATGATTTAAATCGTTGACAGCAGCCTATTAATAGGCTACGCCACGTGATCGTCGGCGATACGCTGCCGCGCTATGCATAAGTTAGACTATCGTTGGGCATAGGTTGTGAACGCCGACAACACGCTAAGCATTCGTTGGTATAAGTTATCTATAAGTTATCGAAACGTTCTGTGTACGTTAGTAATACGTTATGCATACGCCCAATCGTTATGAATACGCCCAAAACTGAAAAAAACATCAATAGTTCAGCGTACGCCAGCGTTTTACATACATTTTGATACGTTGCCATACGTTGGCTAAAACGTCAAGGTGTGACAGGGCCCTTACCACTGAATGAAACTGTTATTCAAATACTCAAAACTATCTTTCTTTGTCTTTTTTATACATGGTTAAGGCTCGTGGAAGAGCACGGACACAGTATGGATCAGGACACAACAATAACAAAGGTAACAGCAGGAGAAAAGGGAAACACCAACAGCAGGGTGGAGGGAGAAAGTAGATGGAGATGGACAAACAAGGGATGTAGGTAATAATGATGGAGAGGGGAGAATGCAAAGGGTGGACAAGATGGATACATAAGCAAAATTTTGGGAAGGGTGAGAGGTGGTTTAACAGGTATAGAAAAGATCTTGGTTTTGGATGGGGGTGAACAGCTGTCTTGAAGACCTGGAGGGAAGAATGAGATTAAAGAGAGTGGGGAAGGTGGTTCTACAGGTGGGAAACAAAGAGGAATAAATGAGTGGAGGTAAGTGGTGGTGGAGAGTGGAGTTAGGCAGTTCCACTAGGAGGGGGTTGCTGGTGGACCGCATGCGTCCTGCAGATACCTGGAGGGGAGGGGGGGCAAAGCATGGAGAGGGCAGAGGGTGCAAGACCAGAAATGAGGCGGAAGAAGAGAGAGACCACCAACTTATTGGTGATGGCAAAGTGATAGGCCCATAGACACTTTCATCACGAGAGATTCCAATGATCGTGAAAGCCTCAATTTCCAGGGCGTCAAGCTGAGAAAGATATGAGGCAGGGGACCCAGCCCAGTGGGGAGAGCAGTTCTCCATCAATCTGCAGATGAAAGCCTTGTCGGTGGATAGGAGCTCAGGTGTGGCAAGGAAGAACTTTGCACGATGGAGGATACACAGTCCGCGTCTGGCTTTGGAGGCCAACTTTTAAATGTGGCTTGCCCAAGAGAGATCATAGTTGAGAATGAGACCCAAGGAGTGACTGAACCTCTTTGAGAGGGTTCTTGAGAAAGTAGCAGGGAGGGTTTGCGATACTGTCCTTTCAGAGAGAGAGTGAGTGTGAGAGATTTTTCAGCATTGAAAGACATATTCCAAGTGTTTGATCAGTTTGTGGTTTTATCTAGGTCTGAGGAGAGGGAACAGGCTGCTGCCTGTCTGTCGAAAGGATATGCGATGTTATGGCAGAGAGTGGAGTCATCAGCAAAGAGATAAAGAGGATTTTCCAGAGAGCCTGTGAGATCACTGATGAAGATTAGGAATAAGATGGGGGCCCATAACACTGCCTTGGGGCACTCCAGCCTTGACAGAGCGAGGAAAAAAAAGGTTCCATTGGCTATGAGTGGAGGAAGTCAGTAACCCAAGGAGTGGAGTTGGCCTTTGATTCTCTCGGCAGACAGTTTGGAAAGCAAGGCAGGATGCCAGACTGTATCAAAACCGAGAGATGTGTCTGATATTGAGGGCCTCCACCATTGCTGGGTGAGTAGAAGCAACATGTCCAAGGTAGAGTGACCAGGTCTGAATCTGAATTGATGATCTGAGATTAGGCTGTTGAGAAAAGGAATGATTTTATGTCAACTGCAATGATGGATTCCATGACCTTGCTGATGATTGCAAGTAAGCTAATTGGTCTGTAGTTAAGGGGAACAGTTTTTGCACCTTTTTTATATAATGCTGTAATGTTGGCTGATTTACAAGTGCATGGAAGATGACCAAGGGTAAATGATAGAGTGAAAATGGCAGAGAGAGGAAGTGCAAGAGCAGCAGAGCAGGATTTTAGGACACATGAGCTGATGCCTTCTGGTCCAGTTGCAGATTTAGAGTCGAGGGTTGCCAGAAACTTCTCCCCCTTCTCAGGTACAAAAGACACAAAATCCAGGAGATGGGTACACCTGGGAAGGGTGGGTACAGAGAGAGGAGTGAGGAACACAATATTTTGAAGCAAACACAGAATTGAGGCAATCGGTCTTCTCACGAGCGGAGTCGGCTTTGGTTCCATTTGAAGTGAGAGAAGGGAAGGAAGGGGAGCATACACCAGAGACAGACTTTACAAGGCACCACCAGGTTTTAGAGGAGGGAGACAAGTTTGCAAGTTGATTATGGGGATTGGACAGATGTTGTTTTCGGCTCTCCTGAGAGAAGACACACTTGTTGCGGGCTTTGTGGAAATATCTGTGGTTGCCTTCGGTTGGATTTGCCTTCCAGGAGGAGAATGCAAGTTGTTTTAAAGCAGGAGTACCCTCACCAACAGGAAGCAGAGTATCAACAGGGAGGATGGTTATGATAAACGGAAGACAAGATGGGATGAAATGAATGTCAGGGTCCTGGTGTGTATGTATATATATATATATATATATATTATATATATATATATATATTATATATATATATATATATATATATATAATATATTATATCAGTGGGGAGAACAAGTATTTGAACACTGCCGATTTGCAGGATTTCCCACTTACAAAGCACGTAGAGGTCTGTAATTTTTATCATAGGTACACTTCAACTGTGAAAGACGGAATCTAAAACAAAAATCCTGAAAATCACATTGTATGATTTTTAAATAATTAATTTGCATTTTATTGCATGAAATAAGTATTTGATAACATCAGAAAAACAGAACTTAATATTTGGTTACAGAAACTTTGTTTGCAATTACAGAGATCAGACGTTTCCTATAGTTCTTAACCAGGTTTGCACAGACTGCAGCAGAGATTTGGCCCACTCCTCCATCAGATTCTTCTCCAGATCCTTTAGGTTTCGGGCTGTCCCTGGCACACAGACTTTCAGCTCCCTCCAAAGATTTCTATTGGGTTCAGGTCTGGAGACTGGCTAGGCACTCCAGGATTTGAGATGCTTCTTACGGAGCCACTCCTTAGTTGCCCTGGCTGTGTGTTTTCGGGTGTTGTCATGCTGGAAACCAGCCACGCCCATCTTCAATGCTCTTGTTGAGGGAAGGAGTTGTTGACCAAGATCTCGCATACATGGCCCCATCCATCCTGCCTCAATACGGTGCCAGTCATCCTGTCCCCTTTGCATAAAAGCATCCCCAAAGAATGATGTTTCCACCTCCAAGCTTCATGGTTGGATGGTGTTCTTGGGGTTGTACTCATCCTTCTTCTTCCTCCAAACATGGCGAGTGGAGTTTAAACCAAAAGCTCTATTTGGTCTCATCAGACCACATGACCTCTCTCCTTCCTCCTCTGGATCATCCAGATGGTCATTGGCAAACTTCAGACGGGCCTGGACATGCGCTGGCTTGAACAGAGGGTCTTGCGTGCGCTGCAGGATTTAATCCATGACGGCGTAGTGTGTTACTTATTGTTTCTTTGATACTCTGGTCCCAGCTCTCTTCAGTCATTGACCAGGTCCTGCCGTTAGTTTCTGGGCTGATCCCTCACCTTTCTCATGATCATTGAGGCTCCACGAGGTGAGATCTTGCATGGAGCCCGCAGACGAGGAGATTGACTGTTATCTTGAACTTCTTCCATTTTCTAATAATTGCGCCAACAGTTGTTGCCTTCTCACCAAGCTGCTTGCCTATTGTCCTGCAGCCCATCCCGCCTGTGCAAGTCTACAATTTTGTCCCTGATGTCCTTAGACAGCTCTCTGGTCTTGCCCATTGTGGAGAGGTTGGAGTCTGATTGATTGAGTGTGGACAGCTGTCTTTTATGCAGATAACGAGTTCAAACAGGTGCAGTTAATACAGGTAATGAGTGGAGAATGGAGGGCTTCTTAAAGACAAAACTAACAGGTCTGTGAGAGCCGGAATTCTTACTGGTTGGTAGGTGATCAAAACTTATTTCATGCAATAAAATGCAAATTAATTATTTAAAAATCATGACGATGTGATTTTTCAGGATTTTATTTTAGATTCCGCCTTTCACAGTTGAAGTGTACCTATGATAAAAATTAACAGACCTCTACGTGCTTTGTAAGTGGGAAAACCTGCAAAATCGGCAGTGTATCAAATACTTGTTCTCCCCACTGTATATATACATACATATACACACACACACACACACACACACACACACACACACACACACACACACACACACAACACACACACACACACACACACACACACACACACACACACACCACACAACAGTGTTTCAAAAAGAGTGTTGCAACTTTAAATGTTTATTAACAAAGAAACAGAAACCTCAGGAATTGAACCAAATATTATGGAAGCTTGTGACATGGTATTTTCTATCACTGATTGCTATTGCAGCAAGTCGCTGCTGAGTTAGTGAGAGCCCAAGGTCTGAAATTACATTTACGCAAAATCTTGTAATTGACGTTCTCGATGTGTGCCCTCCACGGTTCAGACAGGCATTGATCCTGACTCCAAAGTTCTGTCCAACTTTCTTGTCGGTCTCATGTGACATTGCCTGGAGGTAGTCTGACACCTCCTGCTCAGATCATCCAGTGTGGCAGGGCGGTTGGCGTAGACAGAGCCCTTGGCAGCCCCCCAGAACCAGTAGTCCAGAGGGTTCAAGTCTGGGCTATGGGGTGCCCCTCATGGTTGTAACCCAGGGAAACGAGTTCGTTTCTGAAGAGCTGCCGCAGGAAAGTGATGGTGTCACCAGCTGTATGCAGGGATGCACCATCCTGCATAAACCAGGTCATGCTGGGCTGATTTGGGGTGATCTTTTGGGATCGATCATCATGGAACTTCTGGAGCACGGCCCGGAAGCACTCACTGTTTATCGTCACCATCCTGCTGTTGTCATTCTCAAACCAGTAAGGCCCTAGCATTCCCCATCTAGCATTGAAAGCGTAGAAGCATGTGACATTAAGCCCGTTCAGGTAACTCTCAGTGATCTCCTCAGGTGGTGGTGCCCCACAGAAAGTGTTGTTGTGGTTGTTGATGGCACCGTCCAAATGGAAATTGGCTTCATCACTGAACCGGATCAGGTTGATCCAGTTTGGGTACCACTCCATCCTGTCACCGAGCCAATTGCACATATCAAGTCTCCTTCTGACGTCATCTTGACTCAGTCTATGCCTAATAGAGATGATGTATGGGAAAAGCTTCAGTTCCTTAGTGAGGATACGCCAGACTGATGTTGGTTTGATGCCGAGCTCCCACGAGCGCCGGCGGTGGGACTTCGTGGGACTGTCCACTATAGAATGCTGCACGGCGTCGATGTTGGCTTGGCTCTTGGTTACTGATGCTGGCCTGCCACCGTTGCCCTTGCTGTGGTTGTGTGCTGTACCCTTGTACTCAAAATGTTTCATAATACGTTGAATGGCACAATTTGTGGGTCCATCACGTGTTCTAAGGTCGTATTCCTGGCAGAGCTTCCGGCGGGTGTCTACATATGATTTCGTCTCATACCATAGAGCCACCACTTTTGTCTTCTGCTTCATTGTCAATGGCATAGTTGAGCTCCGGAGCTAGAAATTCCAGGGAACAAATACCATGATAACACCGCCAAACACTGAAAAGGAAAACGGTATGGGTCAAAAACTTACTCGTGTGTGTGTGTGTATGTACAGTGTGTGTATATATGCATATATATATATATATATCTTCTTCTTCTTTCGGCTGCTCCCGTTGGGGGTCGCCACAGCGGTTCATCCGTTATGATCCGCATACTGATTTGGCATAGGTTTTACGCCGGATGCCCTTCCTGACGCAACCCTGGTCGCCTTTTACGACACAGGGATAAGGATTGGGTTTCGCCATGATTCCGGGCTGCCCTACACCCTCTCATAGCACGGCCCAGCGCAGAGCCCCCGTCATCAAGCGATCCTCCAACCCAAGCCTCCAAGTAGCCAGATTACAGGAGCACGCACTATGCCCGGTATATATATATATTCTATATATATATATTTAGACACACACACACTTTCTTAACGTGCAGTAAATATTATTTGATTATATTGTTATTGTTATCCACACTGCAAGCTTTGTGTTGAATATTCGATTACTTAATGAAACAATTTCCTTTATTGTGTTGTTACACATTCTGGTGCAGTGTGTGGGTCACGTGCTTGCAGCGGGACAGCAGACCCCCGTGAGACCCTCGTTGAGGGATCAAGCAGTATCAAACCCAACGGCATGTCTGTAATTGATGAGGTGAATAATAATGATTCTGCGCACGAAAATGGCCCCAAACATTATGATCGCCGCCAGCAGCGGAGGATGCTTTGTTAAATGGGACAAAATAAAAAGTCCGCAGACAGCGACCGACGTCGTAAACCGCCCGGCGGCCTCGTTCACGCAAGAATGACCCAACAAAAGCAGATATTGCTAAGTTTCTCGGGTCGCATTTCTCATTTGATATGCCTCGCACGGTCACAATCTATTTGGTGCAGGAGCTTCGGCTACACAAGGAAAGAAAAAAAGAAAATTAAAGTAATCAGCCAAACAGAAATCACGAATGTTAACGAGTGGACGGATGTAATTGCATTAACGTCTAATTACTGCAATAATTCAGCTCTTGTGCTCTGCCTGTTGTAAAAGGAGTCAATAACTTGCTTCGAGTGTGGAGCATCCTGGGGATGCCGGGTGTGATCGCGGTTTGTTGAGGTCACTAACCCTAACCCTAACAGCACCGTTGAGAAAAGCACCACACCTACATTCGTGCAGAAAGGTATGTAAACTTGGAAATGTCGTTGGATTATATAGGTCAAAGTAAACGATGTTTTTGGCCACCGTAACTGATAAATTGACACATTTGAAACAAAAACGACTTTTGGTGCGAACGACTTGGGATAAAATCTTGGCAGAATATCTGTCGTTTCAAGGTTTCTTTCAATTGCTAGCTGCTTCTTGATTGGTAGGTTGGTTGGGATTAGGATTAGTTAGGATTCCATCTGCAGGAAGTGGTGTCAGCATCGCATTTGTGGATGCCTTCGTCGCTGAAGATAGCTGTTCACATATGATGGCAGAACACCTGGGTGCCTGAAATTATTTGTCGTGTAGGAGCTGCTCTCCACGCAGCAACCACACTCTTGAGATGCCAAGCAGTGTAATCTGGATTCATAGATTATCTGAGAATTCCAGACCACTTGCTGCTTGCAATGGCACAATCGACATCCCAGAAAATGATATGCCTGCCAATGGGGATGGGCCAGGCATCTGCCTGGGGGATGGCCAGACGGAGGCCCCTGGAGTATCAGGGGAAAGTGTACGCAGCGATGTGCTGCTCTGGCGCATTCCCCCACACCTGACCTGACCTGTCAATCGATTGATAACCTGGTTCATACTTCTTGATAGTAAACAAAGGTTTTTGGAGTAAGGAATCTTTTATCTTGGGTTTTCCCCATACAGGGATCAAACCCAAGGCCTTTCACTTATGAGGTGAGCGCACTATCAATGATGATTCTTCGTAAACACATTGGGAGCTTTCATAGGAAACGAAAGGATTTGCCAATGCTGATGTATTGGGGTTCTAGGTTGTCTCAACTGTCTGAGCTTCTGAATTGTAATCTGGGGAGTTGTGGACAGATAATTATTGATGATGAAAGTGTAAAGGGCTGATTATGATGGCAACCTCAGCCTGCAGTGCCATTACACTTTGAGTTTAGCTCCAATGACAGTGTTCTCCCATATGGACTGAAAACTGATGAGTTCACAATATCCTGGCTGACCACACATGTGCCAACCATTGAGGATATATATATATATATATATATATATATATATATATATATATATATATATATATGTACACACACAGTATATATCCAATGCACCTATCCAATATAGCATATAGCATATCCGATACAGTACATATCCGACATAGCAGAATGAACACTCTGTATCACAGAGTGTTCATTCTGCTAAAGGAGTTTCTAGGCCTGGGTCATGGTGGGCAGTTTTCCATCCCTCTCACAGCATTAGTTCGGGCAGGAATTTGAAATTTGGCCAGAGTGCAGGCGATGGCTCACCTGGTCTTTGTAAAAGGACACCGTGGGATCTTTAACATCCAACAACAAATCTTGGCAGACAGGACACCAGTTTAACATCCATCTGAGGGATGGCGCACACATTGATGAATCAGCCTGTTTGTGAAACACTGAGATGACAGTTTATAGTTGGGTCGTAATTCGAACCAAGGCGAGACAACTTCGAGGCAAGTGTGCGTTCTTCCATGTCATACTATCAGCTCCGATATATGTACATACACTGTATATAAAGGGTGGTCTCAACAAAATGTATACAGACTATATTTATCGAAAACAATACTATCTTATCATTTTGATGGGGGGTGATGGGGGGGTCGGATTAACGGTCGGATTATATTAACCATATATAATAATAACCATATATATATATATAAGAAGAAAGAGATATATATTATATATATATATATATATAATATATATATTATGTTGTGGGCGGGGTCGGTGAGAGACCACTAGGTGTGGGAAGCAATGTCGGTTCCCACCAGACTCCCCGAATTGTAGGCCGTCGCACACGGATAATTCCGTGACGCGGCGGGTCGCTTAACTGACCGTGGATGCCAATAACTCAACACGTGACTAGGTCCTCCCGTCTATGGGTTAATCGGGTTACCTAATAATCACGTGATTTAATTACCGGGGAACACGCCCTCGGTACACCTTTTCCGACCGGATCACATTACCGGATCGGATCACTTTTCCGGATCGGAGGATGCAGCGAGCGACACTGCCAAGGACGTACAGCTAAAAGGAACGATCGTTGGGAATAAAGTCCCGGCTAAAATAGGATCGACGCATGCTGGATCAATGGAAGATCAGTTATCAGTTATCCTGTGATTAGTTGGGTGATGATATTCATGATCAAAAATAATGGAAAAAAAAAGCCGGATCCGATCCGGATCGTCACCAAAATCTAATCACTTCGTCCATGCACACACCGAACCTGTCCACAAATTATCCAGATCTGTTGACAACTTTTTTAGATATCCTGCAAACAAACAAATGAAATTGCTCGTTGAGCAAGGAATTGCCGGAATAACTTTGTCATACTCCATGATCTCTGAAAAAACAAAAACCTGGAAATCAATTTGGTTCTTAAAGTCGATAGTGCTACTTTTAATGAGTTATAGCACTTAGTTTGGTCATGATCATAACTTGGAAGTCAATCGGACTTGAAATGGCGTTTTTATCGCAATTTGAAATTTTTGTCCCGACCCTCTGACATTCGACCCCGACCGCGAAAAGGGTGTTGGTGGACACCCCAATGGTTGGATACAGAATTGGAAGATGCACATTTCGGATTTGGTTTGAAGTCGATACGACCATTTTAGCGGACGTTATTGTGAAAATAAGAATTTCGGTTTTTCGGTGACCTTGACCTTGACCTTTGACCTAGATTCACCAAAAACGACAAGTGTCTAAGTTGGACCATGGCGAAGTCTGTACCCAGTTTGGTCATGAGCGCTGAACGGTGTGGCTGCTACAGGGTAAACAAACACACAAACAAACAGACAGACACACAGAATGACACACACAACCGACCAACATAATTGCGGAATCCGCAGGATTCCGCAATTATCAAACAGAAAGGGTGAATACATTACCTCCTTCGCTTTGGTGGCAGAAGTAATAATCAGAATCACTACAATTTAACACAGGTGGAGGCCAATTAACTAGGTGTGTGATTTTGAAGGTCATTGGTTACACCTGAGTTGTTTACAATTGCTATTATAAGAGGGGGGGGGACACTTACCACCAGATTATTCTAGTTTGTATTTTAATTAATTTTCTGAAATTGTGGAATTTGTTTTTCACTTGGAAGTTGTGGGTTACCGATGTGTAAATAAAGGTGTAAAAAGTCTGATTTAATGAAATTTAATTGCAGGCAAAAGGCAACAAAAGGTGAAAATTTTGAGGTGTCAACTTCTATAGGCACTGTGTGTACATATGCATTATAATATATGTATATATAAAAATATGTATGTAGTTTGATGTGCCATACTCTTTACAGAGCACTAGTGCTGTGCAGAAGCATTTTCTGTTAGGATAAACTGGGTGGTTCCACTGAGTCTGGTGTGTACATTCACAAATATTGCCACCATGAGATTTGCAGGTCCGAGACACTTCACTGGAGGTATTGAATTGTATCTACCTCTAACATGCGTGCACACACACGCACACGCACACGCACACCCACCGCCACGCACACGCACACGCACCACACACACGCACACGCACACCACGCACAGCACACGCACACCACACACACACACACCACACACACACACACACACGCACACGCACACGCACACACACAACACACACACACACGCACACGACACCCACGCACACGCACACGCACACGCACACGCACATGCACACACACACACACACACACACCACACACACGACACGCACACGCACACGCACATGACACACACACACAACACACACACACACACGCGCACCGCACACGCACACGCACACACACACACACTTTTAATACCCTTGTAATTTCATTAAGTATGTTATCACAGCAGACCTCAAATTTAATCTCTTCACAACTCTTTGATCTGAAAGCAGCTGTTACGGTTTGTGTCCACATCAGACATGCTTCTTTTGCTAATTTAGGAATATATGAATATTTGAACTTCAAATAAGAGTCAAGGACATCTTGTTGAGCTTCCGGTACTGTCTGGCACAAAGCCTTGCTCACACAGCTGTCTACCAATGGCATCAAGCTCCTATGCTTGATTGGCTGGCAAATTCCTCTGTACAGTGCACAGTATGTTTTCCTGGATGCCATTATCTTCTTCTGTGTCATCCTTATGAGGCCTGTCTCCTAATGCACTGTATTGAGACCATCCTGTTTTTTGTCCTCGATTGATGACTCTTCCCCTCCTTACAAATGCTTGCACACTTAGACGATCATTCTTCTCCTCTACAGTTGCTCATTTCAGTGATAAGCAGTCTATGGCTAAATCCATGTCTAAATAACTAGAAACAATTTTCAAACTGGACAGTCCTCTGAACATGATGTGTCAATGAAAGCAAGTCTCACATGTTCAATCCTCTTCCTTGCACAGACTGGATCGCTCAAAGGTAGTGTGCTTGTCTTTAGCGCGTCTCATCCGGATTTGATTCCCGACATGAGATAAACTGGCACCGCGGTGTTTCACAATCAGCGTGAGCTGTCATCTCTTGGAGAGGATGTTAAGCCGATCTCTCATCTGCAGGAATTTCTCGTGATGTCAAATACAACTTGTACCTTTCAAACAATGAGATAGTGTGTGTTGACACAGGGCATGACACAAAGACCTTGTTTGAGGCAAGATACAAACTTGCAGCTGTGTGTTGCACATAGACGAGTAAATGGCTTTGTTAGTTCAGAAATATTGGTTTGACAAAATCCTCCAATTTACTTTTGTGATCAACCTCTGACAAGGATTTAGAGCTTAATTGCCTTTCTTTCAGCCGATGATGTGTCTTTGTAGACTATATCTCTAAACTAGCCTCCTGAATATAAATACTGCATATCAATACTTAATATAGCCAAGGGCGGAGGAGCTCCTTGTGAGCCAACGGTCCATATCTAGTTGCCCAACTGTGTCTGCGGACTCCTCGCTGCAGTTGGGTTACTTTTTTATTAGGAGGTTGGTGGCAGGATTTGCACTCCGGCCACCGTAAATCCTTCATTCCGCAAAACACAAAAACGCAAAAAAATCTGAAAACCCACTCCGTGGAGGGTTTACCTCCTCTGTGGCAGCTTCCCCTTCGCAGGCAGTCACCGGATGACGGGATTGGGCAAAGCCTTCGGGGACCCCCAATCTTTGATGTAGAGGGAAACCACGGTAACATCCTGGGTTCAGATTGCGGGAGAGTGTGTCGGAGTGGTGCTGAAGGTGTCGTCACCAGAACGGCGTCTCCTTGGGTTAACTGAGGCGTCCTTCGGGTGGGTGCTGGATGTCCGTATCCCTAAGAGAGGATGATCACCTGTCTCTGTTGGTCATCCTGTAGCTCAAGCGTTTGACATCGGGATTGCAAGGGGCTCCTCTCTTCTTTTGAGGTTTCCGGGGAGACCCCGGGAAGAATTTTGCGGGCAATAATGGTGGAGCTGGTTACAGCCTACTATTGTCTCGGTCGCCTTCTGATGGTGGCCATACCCATAGGAGTTGCTGTGGCTGGTGTCCAATAAGCTGACCCAATGATAATTGACGGTAACACCGGTCAAACGAGCGTATTATGAGATTAAGGATTCGTCACTCTTAGGTGTCGATTTTCCCTGGTCTCTGTTTATGCTCGACTGAGGCGAGTGATCTCACCGTGAAGGATGCATTTACTACGCCACGCTGAAGGTCTGTGGTTGATCAGTGCCCCAGACGAGATACACTTCTAGTCCTTGGGGGTTTCAATGCATCGACTGGAACTGATAGGGATGTTTATGAGATGTGCGTTGGTCCCCATGGGTGCAGGAACTATGAACCAGAATAAGCCTAAGTTCCTTGACTTTGGCAAGAAGTCATGGACTTTAGGGGCTGGTTCATGGTTTCGAGCGCCCACAAGCTGCATCGCTGGCTTGGCTATTCCAAGCTGCGGTGGCAAAGGAGATTGACCATGTCCTCATTGCGGTCGCTGGAAGGAGATCCAGACGCAGGGTCTACCGGAGTGCTCATTGCCTCAATACTGACCACAGGGCTTAGTTGTAGCAACTCTAAAGCTGCCACCTTAAATCTCTGGAGAATGGTACCATCCCAGCCTAGGCGGATGTTTGGCAAGCTCAGGGATGAGGAGAGTAGCTGAGAGTTTGGCGAACAGTGCTGAGTGGACACTTGGGGGTCTGGTGCTGTGGGGGTCTGAAGAGTTTGCAGGTATGCCTGTCAAGCCACCATCCTTGGATGTTGCCGGTGGATTGTCTTGGAAAACTCCACGCAGGCAAAGAAGAATTTTTGCTCTCAAGGGACACTGGATACCAGTTGACCAGAGTCGGCAGGGCCAGGACGAATGGCAAAGCTGAGCTGTTTCAGGGACTGAGGCGTAAAACTGTACGTGCACTGAGGGTGGAGAGGAGGCCTATGTACGAGAGAATCGTGTGAGGGGTGTAGATGCATCACCTTGGACAGGTGATTCTCGTCCCGCTTACAGGGGAATCGCGCATGCGTTCACTCAACCATCCTCGGAGCACGCAGTTAGAGCAGAGAGTGGTAGGCTCTTGCAGAGGGTCTGAAGTGAAGGCCGCGCTGGCCGGTTACTTTGGAGCGCGTTTGTACCAAGCTGATGCCCAGCGTGTCGAGTTGGACGTCAAAAGGTGTTACAATCCTGTTGCTCCCTCAAATCAACTGTGGTCACCTTCGTTCTGGACAACACGGGTGCGGTGAACCGGTTGAAAACGGGGCAAAGCCCCGGGATCTTGATGGCATCCATGCGACTTCTCGATCAGGCTGTGGAAATGCTCACTCGGTGTCGTTGCATGCAGTTTTGGTGCTCTGCCTGGAACACAGGCGCATCATCCCAACTGTCTGGAAGAGGGGCCTTTATGTTCCTCTCTGGAAAGGGAAGGTGATCGCCAAGACTGCAACAACTACCGAGGGGTGCGCTGCTCTCAGTGGCCGGGCAAGGTCTTTGCTCGGATAATTCTTGATAGGGTCGCCCTACCATCTGCTTGAGCACCAGCGTCAGAGCGAGTCAGGCTTTACACAAAGAGGTCAACGATTGACCGTATCCTTGCTCCTTCGTGTTCACCGAACGCAGAACGAGAGTTTCGGCAGGGGCTGCTTGGCAGCCTATGTTATCTCTGTAAGCGTATCGATTCAGTGAACGTGGACTGCCTCTGGAGGATTTTGGTCTTCGTGGGGTGCCACCTAAAACTGATCGATCTGATGTTGAATGCTCTCTGGTATTGAGAGTGCTGTGAGTGTGCGTGGTACCAATCTCTGACTTATTTCCAGTTTTACTGGAGTTCGTCAGGGGTGTTGTACTGCCCCCACACTTTTCAGCACTTGTATGACTGGATTTTAGGGAGATGTCGGAGGAGATCAAGCTGCGGTGCCTCGTTTGGGAATGTCAGATCTCGGGACCTTTGATTTTGCAGCATGATGCCAGTCATCTTTGCGAGACTTTAGAATCCTTTTTGGGGGCCCTCGAGGTCTGAATTGAGGAGTCGGAGCCGCGTGGGATTACGGGTTTCTTGGGTAAAATAAGATCCAGGCTTTCCGGTGACATCTTGATGGCTGCTTGTCCTGTCTGTGTCTGTTTTTGTGGTGAGGATGAGAGGCGTTGGAGAGATTCATTACCTTGGCGCTGATATTCATGTCTCTGCTGGCTGTGAGTCCAGAGTCAATAGACGTCTGGTCGGGCTGCGGAGTCATGGATCACTGCGATAATGGGTGTGTGGCCGCTGCCGGGTACCTGTGCGGGAGGACGGAAAGTCGAGTCTTCAGGTCTTGGTACTCCAGTCTTGCTCTATGGATGCGAGACTTGGACTCTGACCAAGGATCTGAGACGGAGACTTAATTCCTTTCGCGTACAGGTCATCTTCGGAGAATTCTTGGTATCGTGGTCGGATTTTTGTGTCGCAACGAGCGGTTGCTGAAGAGACTCGGATAGGATTTGTTACCTGCATAGTCCGTGAGCGTAGTTGCGGCTGTATGCGACATGGGCTTCGGTTTTCCTGACGCTGAGTCCTGCCTCACCAGATTCTTCTCAGCGGGGAGTCTCGGAGTGGAGGAGGCCCAGTGGGCCGACCCGTGCCTCGTGGTTGCAGCAGGTTGACCATCATCTCAAGGAGATGGGATGGGCCTGGCATCTGCTGGGGATGGCCAGACGGAGGCCCCTGGGTACCGCGAAAGTGACGCAGCGACGCGCCTGTTCTGGCAATGCTCCCATACCTGACCTGACCTTTGGGCATTCTTAACTTGGACATTGTGCCAAGACTAAGTGTCAAGACACAAGCATATAAGGACCACATTCATTCACTGACGGATTAATCAAAATACAGCTGTTGTACTTCACCAACATACAGTATTGTATGTCATCTCTGAATCTCAATGAGATGTAATGAGGGTGAAATATGCGAAAAAATTAATCTTTTATATACAGTTTGTTGCTGGTGTACATGATTGTGGTTGTTGTTGATTGGGTGCTCCTTCGTGTGTACTATTATAAAACAATTAATAAAACATTTTTTAACTACAAGCGCGACATCAGTAAGACGCTTTTCTACTCCGCCGGCTGATTCTTACGTTTTGTATCCATGGATAGACGGATTCTGGATTCAAGAACCGAACGAAATCTAATTGGCCAACTCATCCACCAAGTTTTATCCGTATCCATCCATAAACTTTTGAAGCTTATTATGCTTATTCATTTTGCCTGATCATTCAACGGTGAGAATACTGAAAAATTCTCAGATCCAGATTCGGATCTCCCAAAATCGAATCTTTCGTCCTGATCAATCCCAAACTCTCCACCAAATTTCGTCAAATCGTCACAACTTTTTTGAAGACTTTTTTTCACACGAACAAACAAGACAGACAGACGGGTGAAAACAACTCCATCCACCTTCAGGTGGCGGAAGGTAAAAATTGCAAAAAGGATGTGGGGATGTTACTCCAAAAAGGTGTAACAAGGTAGGGGTGCTCTAAAGATATGATCTGTGAACCTCGCTTAGTCTTTCTTTGATCAGGTTGGTAGCAGGGTTTTATTTTTATTTATTTATTCCGACGTTGACAGAAAGTGAAATGATACTGCGTGCAGAATCCTAGAGAGTTGTGTATGCCTTCGTGAGGGAAAGCTTCATTGACGTACAAAGACTGAGGGAACAGAGTGATGCTTTCATCACACTCAGGGCTATGGTGAACAATGTATTGAGTGGTGGCACATGACTTCAGGTACCATGAGTCAGCATGAAAGCATACTGTGAAACAGTCAGGCGGTACACAGCACAAAGTGAATGCGAAGTATGCTATGAGATACCTACCACCAGATGTGGTGACAGCCTGTCAAACTGGGTCATTTCAATCCAAGTGACGATTTGAAAATGAAATGGATGATGACGGACGTGTCCCCTAGAACAGACATTTCAAAGAGCCAAGACGCAACTTTTCAAGGGGTAATTACAAACTACAAGCTGCAGAGAGAAGTACCAGGCACGGCTTGCTCTTTTAGCTGTCTCGGAGCAGCGACTTAAAGGCAATGGTACTGTCAGTGAGGAACGGTACTCCTACAAACAGCGAAGACACAGGCACTTGAAGACAGCTATGCAGTCAACAACTTAAGATGTTGCTTGTTGGTGGCCCTGATCAATGTAATTGTACCTCGTCCTTATGATCTTTGAACATCCCAATGGAGAGAAGTGTGCCTTACTAGATCTTTTAAAAAGCCAAAGAGAAGGTACAGGAATCACTCGCATGAGCTGAAAGAAACACATCAACACAATTGTTGACCCTGGTAACATCTGCAGACTTTGCATAATGAAGCGACAGAAAACCAGCCAATAATTGAAAGCACGATTATACCGCAAGGAAGAGAAGCAATTTTGGTCGCTGAGCTTCCATTTCCTTCGTGATATTGACAGTGATCATCAGCTATGAGTGCGAAATACCCTGCTTCTCTCTTTGAGCCAGACGATCAAGGTTACGTCATGAGGAAGGCTTATAAGGCGATTATGTTGTAGCTGATGAAGAGTCAACTTGAAGATTCCTGGGTTGAAGAAGACAACTTTGCCACCCACTGAGGTAATTTGTGCTGCTGGTTGATGCCATGGCATTTATACTCGGCACCGGACACGGGGGAAGAAGTGCCTCAACGTGGGAACTCGTTATCTTGCCATAGTTGCTGATGTCCCATCCACCAGGGTGCATAATGGGTCAACTTGATTGGTGATCAGTATGGTGTACAATTGAGCTCAAAGGAACCAGAAAGGGTCAGACGAGGCAAGAGTAAGTTGGCATATGAGAATCAGGATAATCTTTCCTACACATGGAAATCTTTCATCGCTAATGCTTGAACAAAAGCAGCATGCAAAGGCACCTAGCTGAATGTGGTGCAACATCCTGAAATGGTCCCGAGGATGTGCAGCTTATCAATGGAGCTCTCCGGTGATCTCTCTCTGGTGTGG
>CM068960.1:71026916-71037749 GCA_035128595.1 Eptatretus atami | reverse complement strand
GTTTTGTATTTTTAATTAATTTTCTGAAATTTGTGGAATTTGTTTTTCACTTGGAAGTTGTGGGTTACCGATGTGTAAATAAAGGTGTAAAAAGTCTGATTTAATGAAATTTAATTGCAGGCAATAAGGCAACAAAAGGTGAAAATTTTGAGGTGTCAACTTTCTATAGGCACTGTGTGTACATATGCATATATATATATGTATATAAAAATATGTATGTAGTTTGATGTGCCATACTCTTTACAGAGCACTAGTGCTGTGCAGAAGCATTTTCTTGTTAAGGATTAAACTGGGTGGTTTGCCACTGAGTCTGGTGTGTACATTCACAAATATTGCCACCATGAGATTTGCAGGTCCGAGACACTTTCCACTGGAGGTTATTGGAATTGTATCTACCTCTAACATGCGTGCACACACACGCACACGCACACGCACACGCGCACGCGCACACGCACACGCACACGCACCACACACACGCACACGCACAGCACACGCACACGCACACAGCACACCACACACACACACACACACACACACACACACACACGCACACGCACACGCACAACACACACACACACACACACACGCACACGACACCCACCACACGCACACGCACACGCACACGCACATGCACACACACACACACACACACACACACACACGCACGACGCACACGCACACGCACATGCAACACACACACACACACACACACACACACACGCGCACACGCACACGCACACGCACACACACACACACCTTTAATACCCTTGTAATTTCATTAAGTATGTTATCACAGCAGACCTCAATTTAATCTCTTCATCAACTCTTTGATCTGAAAGCAGCTGTACGGTTTGTGTCCACATCAGACATGCTTCTTTTGCTAATTTAGGAATATATGAATATTGAACTTCAAATAAGAAGTCAAGGACATCGTTTTGAGCTTGCCCGGGTACTGTCTGGCACAAAGCCTTGCTCACACAGCTGTCTACCAATGGCATTCAAGCTCCTATGCTTGATTGGCTGGCAAAATTCCTCTGTACATGTGCACAGTATGTTTTCCTGGATGCCATTATCTCTTCTGTGTCATCCTTAGAGGCTCCTGTCTCCTAATGCACTGTATTGAGACCCATCCTGTTTTTTGTCCTCGATTGATGACTTCTTCCCCTCCTTGACAAATGCTTTGCACCACTTTAGACGATCATTCTTTCTCCTCTACAGTTGCTCATTTCAGTGATAAGCAGTCTATGGCTAAATCCATGTCTAAATAACTAGAAAACAATTTTCAAAACTGGACAGTCCTCTGAACATGATGTTCAATGAAAGCAAGTCTCACATGTTCAATCCTTTCCTTGCACAGACTGGATCGCTCAAAGGTAGTGTGCTTGTCTTTTAGCCGTCTCATCCGGATTTGATTCCCGACATGATGATAAACTGGCACCGCGGTGTTTCACAATCAGCAGTGAGTGTCATCTCTTGGAGAGGATGTTAAGCCAGATCTCTCATCTGCAGGAATTTCCTCGTGGATGTCAAATACAACTTGGTACCTTTCAAAACAATGAGATAGTTGTGTGTTGACACAGGGGCATGACACAAAGACCTTGTTTGAGGCAAAGATACAAACTTGCAGCTGTGTGTTGCACATAGACGAGTAAATGGCTTTGTTAGTTCAGAAATATTGGTTGACAAATCCTCCAATTTACTTTTGTGATCAACCTCTGACAAGGATTTAGAGCTTAATTCGCCTTTCTTTCAGCCGATGATGTGTCTTTGTAGACTATATCTCTAAACTAGCCTCCTGAATATAAATACTGCATATCAATACTTAATATAGCCAAAGGGCGGAGGAGCTCCTTGTGAGCCAACGGCCATCCATATCTAGTGCCCAACTGTGTCTGCGGAGCTCCTCTGCAGTTGCGTATTTTTATTAGGAGGTTGGTGGCAGGATTTGCACTCCGGCCCCGTAAAATCCTTCATTCCGCAACGCAAAACACATTCCGTCATCTGAGCTCAAGCGTTGACATCGGGATTGCAGCTCTCTCTGAGGTTCGGAGACCGGATTGCGGCGGATAATGGTGGGTGGTTACACCTACTATTGGTCTGGTCGCTCTGATGGTTGCCATACCCAAGGAGTTGCTGTGGCTGTGTCCAATAAGCTGACCCAATGATAATTGAGGTAACACCGGTCAACGAGCGTATTATGAGATTAAGGATTCGTCACTCCTTAGGTGTCATTTCCCTGGTCTTGTTTATGCTCCGACTGAGGCGAGTGATCTCACCGTGAAGGATGCATTCTACGCCACGCTCGAGTCGTGGTTGATCAGTGCCCCAGACGAGATACACTTCTAGTCTGGGGGATTTCAATGCATCGACTGGAACTGATAGGGATGTTAGAGATGTGCGTTGGTCCCCATGGTCAGAGAACTATGAACAGAAAGCACTAAGTTCCTTGACTTTGCAAGAAGTCATGGACTTAGGGTGGCTGGTTCAGGTTTCACGCCCACAAGCTCATCGCTGGACTTGTCCAACGCTCGGTGCGGCAAGAAGATTGACCATGTCCTCATTGACGGTCGCTGGAGGATGATCCAGAACTGCAGGGTCTCACGGAGTGCTCAGTTCCTCAATACTGACCACAGGCTTGTGTAGCAACTCTAAACTGACACTTAAATCCTGGAGAATGGTACCATCCCAGCCTAGGCTGGATGTTGGCAAGCTCAGGGATGAGAGAGTGCTAGGGATTTGCGAACAGGCTGAGTGGACACTTGGGGTCTGGGTGCTTTAGGGTCCTGAAGAGTTTGGAGTGCCTTCAAGACCACCATCCTTGATGTTGCGGTGGATGTCTTGGAACTCACCGCAGGGCAAAGAAGAATTTGTCTCTCAAGGGACACTGGATACCATTACCAGAGTCGCAGGGCCAGGCTGAAGCAAAGCTGAGCTGTTCAGGAGCTGAGGCGTAAAACTGTACGTGCACTGAGGGGACAAGGAGGCCTATGTGCGAGGAATCTGTGAGGGGGTAGAGCATCACCTGTGGACAGGTGATTCTGTCCCGCTTACAGGGGAATTCGCGCATTGCGTTCATCCAAGCCCATCCCTCGGAGCACTGCAGTTAGAGCAGAGAGTGGTGCTCTTGACAGAGGAGTCGAAGTGAAGGCCCGCTGCCGGTTACTTTGAGCGGTTGTACCAAGCTGATGCCCAGCTGTCGATTTGGACGTCAAGGGTGTTACAATCCCTGTTGCTGACCCTCAAACAACTGTGGTCCACCTTCGCTTGTGGACACACGGGCTGCGGTGAACCGGTTGAAACGGGGCAAAGCTCCGGATCTGTGCATCCATGCTGAACTTCTCAAGGCTGGTGAAATGCTGCACTCGTGTCGTTGCATGCAGTTTTGTTCTGCCTGGAACACAGGCATCATCCCAACTGACTGGAAGAGGGGCCTTGTTGTTCCTCTCTGGAAAGGGAAGGGTGATCGCCAAGACTGCAACAACTACCGAGGGTGACGCTGCTCTCAGTGCCGGGCAAGGTCTTTGCTCGATAATTCTTGATAGGGTTCGCCACCATTGCTTGAGCACAGCGTCCAGAGCAGTCAGCTTTACACAAAGAGGTCACGATTGACCGTATCCTTGCTCTTCGTGTCCTCACCGAACGCAGACGAGAGTTTCGGCAGGGGCTGCTTGCAGCCTATGTTGATCTCTGTAAAGCGTTCGATTCAGTGAATCGGGATGCCCTCTGGAGGATTCTTGTCTTCGTGGGGTGCCACCAAAACTGATCGATCGATGTCTGAACTTACTCTGGTATTGAGAGTGCTGTGAATTGTGGTGGTACCATCTCTGACTATTTCCAGTTGTTACTGGAGTTCGTCAGGGTGTGTACTGGCCCACACATTTTCAGCACTTGTATGGACTGATTTTAGGGAGGATGTCGAGAGATCAAGCTGCGGTGCATCGTTTGGAATGTCAAGACTCGGACCTGATTTTGCAGATGATGCAGTCACTTTGCGGAGACTTTAGATATCCTTTTGGGGCCCTCGAGGTGCTGAATGAGGAGTCGGAGCCGCTGGGATTACGGGTTCTTGGGTCAAAACTAAGATCCAGGCTTCGGTGACATCTTGGATGCTGCTGTCCTCGTGGTCTGTTTGTGGTGAGATGTAGAGGTCGTGGAGAGATCACTTACCTTGGCAGTGATATTCATGTCTCTGCTGGCTGTGAGTCAGAGGTCAATAGACGTCTGGGTCGGGCCTGCGGAGTCATGGATTCACTGGATCATGGGTGGTGGCGCTGCCGGTACTGTGCGGAGGACGAAAGTCGAGTCTTCAGGTCCTTGGTACTTCCAGTCTTGCTCTATGGATGCGAGACTTGGACTCTGACCAAGGATCTGAGACGGAGACTTAATTCCTTTGGTACCAGGTCTCTTCGGAGAATTCTTGGCTATCGCTGGTCGGATTTTGTGTCCAACGAGCGGTTGCGAGAGAGACTCGGATGAGATTTGTTACCTGCATAGTCCGTGAGCGTCAGTTGCGGCTGTATGACATGTGGCTCGTTTTCCTGACGCTGATCCTGCTCACCAGATTCTCTCAGCGGGGGAGTCTCGTGAGTGGAGGAGGCCAGTGGGCCGACACGTGCCTCGTGGTTGCAGCAGGTTGACCATCATCTCAAGGAGATGGGGATGGGCCTGGCATCTGCCTGGGGGATGGCAACGGGCCCCGGAGTACCGGCGGAAAGTGGACGCAGCGACGCGCTGTTCTGGCACATGCTCCCATACCTGACCTGACCTTTTTGGGCATTCTTAACTTGGGACATTGTGCAAGACTAATTTTCAAGAACACAAGCATATAAGACCCATCACTTCACTGACGGATTTAATCAAAATACAGCATGTTGTACTTCACAAACATACAGTATTGTATGTCAATCTCTGAATCTCAATGAGGATGTAAAATGAGGTGAAATATGCGAAAAATTAATCTTTTATAATACAGTTGTTGTTGCTGGTGTCATCATGATTGTGGTTGTTGTTGATTGGGTGCTCCTTCTGTGTACTATTATAAAAAAAGTAATAAAAACATTTTTAACTACAAGGGCACTCAGTAGAGCGCTTTTACTCCGCCAGGCTGATTACTTACGTTTTGTATCCCATGGATAGGACGGATCTGGATTCAGACCCGAACGAAAATCTAATTGGCCAACTCATCCACCAAGTTTCATCCGTATCCATCCATAACTTTTTGAGCTATTATGCTATATCTCATTTTAGCCTGATCATTCAACGGTGAAGAATCACTGAAAAATTCTCAGATCCAGATTCGGATCTTCACCAAAATCGAATCATTTCGTCCTTGTCAAATACCCAAACTCTCCACCAAATTTCGTCCAAATCCGTCAACAACTTTTTGAGACTTTTTTTCACAAACGAACAAACACAGACAGACAGACGGGTGAAAACAACCTCCATCCACCTTCGGTGGCGGAGGTAAAAATTGCAAAAGGATGTGGGGATGTTACTCCAAAAAGGATGTAAACAAGGTAGGGGTGCTCATAAGAAATGATCATGTGAAACCATCGCTACATCTTTCTTTGAATCAGGTTGGTAGGCAGGGTTTTATTTTATTTATTTATTCGACGTGACAAGAAGTGAAATGATACTGCGTGCAGAATCCTAGAGAGTTGTGGTATGGCCTTCGGTGAGGGAAAGCTCATGACGTCACACAAGAACTGGAGGACAGAGTGATGCTTCATCACATTCAGGGCTATGGTGAACAATGTATTGACGTGGTGGCACATGACTTCAGGTACCATGAGTCATGCATGAAAGCATACTTGAAACAGTCAGGCGGTACACAGCAACAAAGTGATGCAAGTATGCTATGAGATACCTACCACCAGATGTGGTGACAGCCTTCAACCTGGGTCATTTCACAATCCACGTGACGATTTGAAAATGAAATGGATGATGGACGGACATGTCCCTAGAACAGACATATTACAAAGAGGCCAAGACGCAACTTTTCAAGGGTATTACACAACTACAAGCTGCCAGAGAGAAGTACCCGAGGGCACGGCTTGCTCTTTTAGCTGTCTCGGAGCAGACTAAGGCAATGGTACATGTCAGTGAGGGAACCGGTACTCCTACACAACCAGCGAAGACACAGGCACTGAAAGACAGTAATGCAGTCAACAACTTAAAGATGTTGCTTGTTGGTGGCCTGATCAATTAATTTACCTCGTCCCCTTATGATCTCTTGAACATCACCAATGGAGAGAAGTGTGCCTTACTAGATCTTTTAAAAGCCAAAGAGAAGGTACAGGAATCACTCAGCAGAGCTGAAGAAACACTCAACACAATTGTGACCCTGGTACATCTGCAGACTTTGCATAAGAAGCGACAGAAACCAGCCAAATAATTGAAAGCATCGATATACCAGGAAGAGAGCAATGTTGTCCTGAGCTTCCATTTCCTTCGTGATATTGACAGTGAATCCATCAGCTATGAGTGGACGAAATACCCTGCTTCTCTCTTTGAGCCAGACGATCAAGGTTACGTCATGAGGAAGGCTAATAAGGCAGATTATGTTGTAGCTATGAAGAGTCAACTTGGAGATTCCTGGGTTGAAGAAGACAACTTGCCACCCACTGAAGGTAATGTTGTGCTGCTGGTTGATGCCATGGCATTTATACATCGGCACCAGGACACCGGGTGGAAGAAGTTCCTCAACGTGGGAACTCGTTATCTGCATAAGTTGCTGATGTCCCATCCACCAGGGTGCAACATGGTCAACTTGATTGGTGATCAGTATGGTGTACAATTGAGCTCAAAGGAACCAGAAAGGGTCAGACAGAAGGCAAGATGTAAGTTGCGCATATGAGATTCAGGATAATCTTTCCATACCAACATGGAAATCTTTCATCGCTAATGCTTAGAACAAAGCAGCATTGCAAAGGCACCTAGCTGAAATGTGGTGCAAACATCCTGAAATGGTCCCGAGGGATGTGCAGCTTATCAATGGAGGCCTCTCCGGTGAATCTGTCATCATTCAAGGAAATGGATCACAAGTCTGACCACATTTGTCGTGTGAATCTCATGAGGAAGCAGATACACGTATCTTTGCACATCTAGCATACTGCGTGCAGCACTGCGACGACTCATATGCTGTGATACAAGCCACGGACACCGACAATCTGGCGATGGCCATCGACCGAAGTGTGCGTATTTCTGGTCTGGATGAACTCTGGGTGCAGAAAGAGGTGACATACATACCTCGTCACCGGATTGCAAGACAGCTGGCTGAAAATAATCATGTCGGTGTCTTCAGCTACATCAGCTCTTCTGTGTGGTCACGTCGTGAGTGGGTGTGACAGAGTGAGTTAGCCCTTCTGACGCAGAAAGAAAAAGTGTATCAAGTAGTTATGTCTGCTGCACAAGATATAACTGCATTGACCACGTGTGGAGACACTGATGCATTCTTGTCTGATGAAGTCAGAAAATCAGCTCGTCTCTTCTACCTGAAGCTATACGGCAACTTTGACAGCAACCTGGATGAAGCCCATGCATTCAGTATGACAAAGGGGAACCTCAGGTTCCTTCTTCCAACGGAAGATGCATTTCACTCCCATATGCTGCGTGCACTCTTCCAAATTCTCATTGGCAAATATTCTCAGCAGAATCACCCCAACATACCCACCCCTACATAATTTGTGGTGAAAAACTGATTCCAATCATGATAGACAAGCCATCCAGAGCTCCAGCTGTAACAGAGAAGCAAGACTGTAGTGTGCCAAGAGTAAGTGCACAGAGATGCTCATGTGCTGCTGCTGCTGGCATGAACTGTGTGGTTGCCTGCAAGTGTTCAGCTGAACCAGACAAATGTGCTCGTGTCCTTGATTCTGAAAGTGATGATGATGAGTCGAGTAAGTTTTAAAATGTATAGCTGCTTATTTGGGTCCAAAATATAGGATGAAATTGTATTTTAGAGATAAAGTGTTTCCCCATGTTTGTTTAATGTACAAATGACCAACTGTACCTATTCGGCTGTTTTGGGTTGTCATGTTTCCAACGCTGTAACTACAGTGTTGTATCTAATATAGGGACATCAATTTGGTATCAAACTGTAGCTAATAAACATCTGTTTCACATCGAAATAAGTAATAATCATAATATTGCCACCAAAATATTTTTTAGCAGCTGATATAAAATTATGTCATGATTTGTGTGACTCGTTTTTGGAGTCTCGGTAAATCAATGGGGTCATTGTCATCATCGAGCTCTTATTTCACAAGTGCTCAAGATGTAATGACAAACCACATGTCAGCAGATGCAGTGGATGTTTAGCTTTCATGTGGTAGTCCATTTGTCTAAGTATATTATATACAGACGTTTCCATGGAGTAATATGTGCAATAGTCAATACGTTCCCTGACGCAAGTCGTGGAAGTTGTCAATTTAGGGTTACCCTTCTTAAAGTAAAAATTTCGGATGTTTTGCAAGAGATATGGCAGGGCAGGCCCCTTGATAATTATTCACCTGGAATTCCAGATGTACCATTCGAACAACAACAAAAAATGAGGTCTGCTTTCCACACTAAATTATGTCCAGTCGATTCCCCAAACCTGGCTCTGGATCCCCGACTATTCTGTGTTTAGTGTGGTGCAATCACCACTTTTGAGATTGATTGGTGACATTGATAATTTAAAAGTTAATAGAACATATGTGAGTATGTTGGTGCAGCTTGCCATTCACTTGCTTTAAGTGCTACAGTATGTAGAGACAGTTGAATAAAGAAATATATAAATATCAATTCACTTACCAAGAACTTCAACACAAAAAGAGGCTATGACTCATATAATGTCTGTGCAATAGTTGCCAACCTATGGTTGTGTGCCCATGCTCTATCTTTTGTAAATGCTGAGCATCAAGCAACGAAGAAGCACATACCATTTTTAAAGTTTTTCGTATGACTCGGCCGGAGTCGGATTTGAACCCACTGACCTCCCTGACTCAGAGCGAACACTCTAACCATTACGTCGTCGAGTCTGATGACTCAGCAAAGTTTGTGGTAACCAAAAATAAAAAAAGGACAAAAAATAACTCTGTTACCACTCGGCTAATTTTTGGAATTATAAAAATGGGGAGGGCTTTACAGAAAATTGGCGGGAACTTCCCTCCCCTCCACCCTCCCAACTTCCCTCCCCTCCACCTCCAACTTCTCTCCCCTCACCCTCCCAACTTCTCTCCCTCCCACCCTCCCAACTTCTCGCCCCTCCACCCGCCCAACTTCCCTCCCTCCACCCTCCCAACTTCCCTCCCCTCCACCCTCCCAACTTCTCTCCCTCACCCTCCCAACTTCCCTCCCCTCCCACCCTCCCAACTTCCCCTCCACCCTCCCAACTCCCTCCTCTCCACCCTCCCAACTTCCCTCCCTCCACCCCCCAACTTCTCCCCTCCACCTCCAACTTCCCTCCCTCCACCCTCCCAACTTCCTCTCCCACTCCCCACCTCTCCAACCCTCCACTCCCTCCCCTCACCCTCCCAACTTCCCTCCCCTCCACCCTCCCAACTTCCTCCCCTCCACCCTCCAATCTCTCCCCTCCACTCCCAACTTCCCTCCCCTCCACCCTCCAACTTCCCTCCCCTCCACTCTCCCAACTTCCTCCCTCCACCCTCCCAACTCCCTCCCCTCCACCCTCCCAACTTCCTCCCTCCACCCCCACTTCTCTCCCCTCCCCTCCACCCTCCCAACTTCTCTCCCCTCCCACCCCCCACTCCCTCCCTCCACCTCCCAACTTCCCTCCCCTCACCTCCAACTCCCTCCCTCCACCCTCCAACCTCCTCCTCCACTCTCCCAACTTCCCTCCCCTCCACCCTCCCAACTCCCTCCTCCACCCTCCAACTTCTCTCCCTCCACCCTCCCAACTTCCCTCCCCTCCACCTCCCAACTTCCCTCCCCTCCACCCTCCCAACTTCTCTCCCCTCCCCTCCCACTTCTCTCCCTCCACCCTCCCAACTTCCTCCCCTCCACCCTCCCAACTTCTCTCCCCTCCACCCTCCCAACTTCTCTCCCTCCACCTCCAACTTCCCTCCCCTCCACCCTCCCACTTCTCTCCCTCCACCCTCCATTCCCTCCTCCACCCTCCCAATTCCCTCCCCCACCTCCCAACTTCCCTCCCCTCCACCCCCAACTTCCCTCCCCTCCACTCTCCCAACTTCCCTCCCTCCACCCTCCAACTTCCCTCCCCTCACCTCCCAACTTCCTCCTCCACCCCCCAACTTCCCTCCCCTCACCTCCCAACTTCCTCCCTCCACCCGCCCAACTTCCCTCCCCTCCACCCTCCCAACTTCTCTCCCTCCCACCGCCCAACTCTCTCCCCTCCACCCGCCCAACTTTCTCCTCTCCACCCTCCCAACTTCTCTCCCCTCCACCCGCCCAACTTCTCTCCCCTCCACCCTCCCAACTTCTTCTCCCTCCACCCGCCCAACTTCCCTCCACAAACACCCCGGTGAATCTGCCAGTGTTATATGTGATAGGGTTGCTTCAATCACACATTCCTTCCGAGGAGGCAATGGAGTTTTTGGCCCTTGTACTTGTTGGTATCTAAAGATGAGGCAGAAACATGGAGCTTGCTTTTCTCTCAGGAGATAGGTTGGTGCTCTTGTGTTCTTCTATCACCTCTCTTTCAGTTTAGTCCTTTCTCCCATCCATCTCCGCACCCACCTTCATCCCAGATCATCTCAAAAATGTTTCCTTAACATTGCACCTTTATTTATTTCATATATATTAAATCCCTTGTAATCTTTTGTTTTGTTTTTTGTTTCCAAAAAAAAAAACCATTGCATTTGGTTCTGAAGT
>CM068960.1:70991328-71019227 GCA_035128595.1 Eptatretus atami | reverse complement strand
CTCCGACACAGTATACCAGCATGCTGGCACTCATTTTGCCGACCTCAGAAGGATGACAGGCAGAATCAACCCCACCTAGTATTAATTCGACAGCAAAGTGGGATTTGAACTCAGGATCCAAGGTACCCAAGCCCACCACCCTAACCATTAAGCCAACACCAGGCATAACATAGGATGTAGGAGGTTCAATTTGTCCAAAAAGAGAGCAAAATAAAATTTGGCATCAACATTAGTGATGCCTTTTCTCCCACCATTTCATAAAATATTCTCCATGAAGAGTCCCTTCTATGTTTAAAATACATCCCTTTGCGGCAAGACTAATCAATGAGCCGCACAGCACTCGCGAGTGATATAGCAAACGTTCATTTCAGGCAAAGGCATATTTGCTATTAATACAAACAATGGTGACATCATGTGATTGCCGAGGGATCTTCTTTCATATAGTTGATTTTAAACTCTCAAATGAGAACCGTTTGCCAAATGAATAAATGCTTTCTCATTGTTTAAAGAAATCTACATATTAAGTAGCCGGATTTCTCCATCCATCCGTCTGTCTGTCTGTTTTTCACTGGGACGTCATTACGGTGTTACGTCCTGCACTCGGTTAGGCCTTTTACTATCGGAGTATTATTCATTACTCAAAGAGAATTGCATTTTCCAACAACAACAACAAAAAAATGACGACGGAACATCTGATCCTTGGGAACATAAAACGAATTCATCATCTTGGTTTTTGGTGAATAAGTGTGCGATTTAGTACTAAAATGACAATATGATTACAGCACCACACATACACGTACACACACGGGACTTCAACTTACTGGGCAAAGAACCCACCCCAAAGTCGGTTTCCATCTCAGACGACAAACTTTATTTTCCCAAATTATTTTCCTTCTGGAATCTGCAGGGAATCTACACATTTTGAAACCCTTCTCTGATCGATTGGTGAATCCAATGGCACAACATCCTGTTATTTTAAAAATAATGATGAGTTATCGTGTGCTCATTCAATGAGCTATCAATGGATACAAAATGGCACCTATGACCCACGTGACCAGAAATTTCCGGGACACACCATGTCGCTACTCCTAGTATATAGGGACTCGGGCAACGGCTGCTGCCATCTTAGCGCGGTGAAATCAACACTTCAGCAATGAGGTGAAAGCCGCTGCTAGCTGTGATACTGTTCGTAATTTTTGTTGAGTGTCGTCTGCCCAAATGCGGTTCAATTACCAGGAAAATCTTAGCAATGATGGCAAACATCATTATGATGTGAAATTGGATGTGATTAGGCTAAAAAAAAAAAAGTGACCTTATAAGCATCCAGCTGATGTTTGGATGAGCAATCCAAAGTCATAGCCACGCGTTGAGTATGCTCACGTGCATTGCTACTTGGTAGAAAGCCACAGTGAGTTGTGTTGATGATATATCAGAGTTCCTGAAATAATTTACTTCTGTGTAATAGAATATCAGTAATTGCAATGCATAAGTAATCTTTGAAAAGTTATTTAACACCATAAAATTTGATATACCAAAATAAATTGCACTTTTGAGGTGTGGTGGTTTGTGCGGTGCCAAATATTCATGGTCTTCTTGTCCTGGCTTGGAACTCTTAGTTTTAAATGTGAGAGCTTCTACTCTTTAGAGTTCACCATTTTACTGATAAAGGCAAACGGGGTTTAAAAACCTGTCATGTGTTGTCAAACTAGTTTGTGAAAAGCTGAACCATTCAAATGCACCGTTGCTTAGGGCAAGAAGAAGAAGAAAAAGATTGGAAGCCGATATTGTGATCCAAGGTCAATGTGAGGTGAAAGCAGAAGCTTAGTAACGCTTAGTTACGCACACTGTCGTATCGCTATCGATACAACTGCATATGCACGCCGATAAATGGAGCCTTCGTGAATGTTTTTTTAGATTTTGTTTGTACTCATGCTTCAGCCTTTTGAGACAAAGCATCATGCCCAAAATCTGTGAAGCTGTGTTTTGACCAAACACAACCTCCAAAAGAAGGAGAAAAGTTCTTTCTTCAGGTTTCCTTCCAGAAAGAAATCCACTGAAAGACACCACAAATGCTTGAATGTCGTACTGAAAGTAACCAAAACTGGGAATTGATAGTGTTCGGGAATTTTCCAGATAATTGGGAATTTTCCAGATAATTGAAGGACATTTGGGTGGACTACACTCAATAAAAAAATGACGAAAAGTATCACAACACTATCACACATGAGTCACTATACATAACTGTTGTGACGTATCGAAGTTATGTTGTTCAACTACCGTCAGCGAAGCGACGGGTTCAATGCTAGTTTTTATTGAGAGCACAAGCAAGTTTACGTTCAATATATCAATATTTATTACTGATCAATACACAACCTGAAGCATCGGCCTAATAATTCACCTTAAAAGGACTGATGAAGTGAATTTATGAAGTTAAAAAAAAAAAATCAAAAAACTTGCAGAATGCACAGTGAGAGTCGACATCAGTGAGGGTCGTCTCGTTCGTGACTCAATGGCCTGTTCACCATTAGTACACAACACTGTGGATATATTACAAAGACATGCTGAAAAAAACAAAAAACACAGAGTCGCTGGACTTAAGCTGCAATTAAAAAGATAAGTCGATGAAAAAAAGAAAATAAAGAAGTAATGTCTAACTGCACCATGATCGGATGTGAATAGCATTCGATGGAAGGACGTTAAACTGATGCAAGCTCAGCATTCATTCTTGACAGAGGCTCGATCATGATTTGCTTGCAGTAAATCGAGTGTTAAAGTTGCATTCCACTGATGAATGACTCTATATTGCTCAAGCAGCAATGCTGGTATAAAACTTGGCTGGGGGGGGGGGGGGGGGGGGGGGGCGGTTTACAAAATGAGACGCAATTGTTGTTTTTCGTGTTTGTTTTTGCCACATGCAAACCTATTCCTTCACCACATTGAACTACCAGTTGCTAACAATGCCTTGGAAGTGGTTGAACAACAGGAATATCCTTTTAATGGAGAAGCTTTTGTGTTCATGTGCTTAAGCAGGAGCACAGGATTCAGAGATCAGGAGAGCAATTGTAAAACTTGTATCCCAACCTTTGATTCGGGGCAACTGCGATGCATAGGGACAGAGGGGTGCATTGCGACATCCTCCGCTTGCAGCTACTCTTGGCTGGTATTTAAAAAAACACGCCAAAACATGGGTTAAAAATTATATTTTATTTGATCAGAAATTACATATTGATCAACGAGATGGCAACATGTTGGCCAAGAATAGTTGCGAGAAGAGACGTCCCAATTCACCCGAGTTTATCCTACAGTTAACTTCACTTACTTAGTACGCTGACATATAACTTCATAAATGCCTGGTTATACATCTAATAGCTTGAATCATCTTTCACCTGTGCCAGGTTAAAATAAGAAATTGTATCGACGGTTTTGTTCAATAATGCTCGTTTGAAAGAAATCAAAGGACACACGAACATCGACAAAGAGAGATACCTGCAGAGTGGACTAACAACAGGCAGATAATCGCAAGCATCATTCAAAATGCCTCGGTCATGTTTTAATTACAACCTCAACCCCAAAACTTTCCTCTGCGCACGAATGATTTACATGTTGTCGTCTCTACCTCGAACAGCGTGCTTTAATTACGCAGGAAGCCTCATTATGGCTCCCGCCCGCTGCAAGCCTCCAGAGGCCCCACGTACATTAACGCTCATGAGCCACAGTATACATCAGCATATCCAACTGTTGGCATGGTAGTTTCCATTTGTTTCCCTCTTCCTCAAATTTAAATTCCATTTCTCTCATTTATCATGAATACAATATACATTTTCACCACGTGGTTATACACGAATGGTGGTTACATGAAGATATGATCTAGTTTTCATTTCATCTTCAATGAAACATTTTCATCTTTCTGTCATCGTTTATTTTGTGACTTTTGTAATATATTAAGCTACTGTAGATTATAAATGAGTATATACAATATACTAACAGGGTTAAAGGAAATTTGGCCCATCGTGTCAATGTACGCTTCCGACTCACAGTACTGATGAAGCTTTCAAGGAAGAAATGTATTTTTTTTTTAATTCAAGATTAAAGATTAAAGCAAAAGAGGCATAATGCATAAAATAATGAGAACGGCACTCGGTAGAGCACATACCTCTGCCAGAGTGAACAGTTTACGTATTGTATCCCACTGATAGGCCAGATCTGCATCCATACCTGAAGCCAAAGCTAATCAGCTTGTTCTTGTCAACTACCCAACCTGTCTGCCAAGTTTCATCCGAATCAGTCCATAACTTCTTGAGATATCATGCTATTTATCGATTTTGGTCCCATCTCTCAATGGTGAAGAATCACTGAAAAAAATCATCGTATCTGGATCCGGATGTTCACCAAAATTTAATCAATTTGTCATTGTCACAATCAACCTCTCCACCAAGTTTCGTCTGAATAAGTCTGCAACTTTTTGAGATGGCAAACAGGCAAACAGACAGACAAACGGGGTGACGACATAACCTCCATCCACCTTTGGTGGCGGAGGTAAGTATCTTGTGGATGGACCTGGGGGTACTGCAAACAAGTCACATACGGATCATTCCGTGCCAACTCACCTAAGGGTCCCCAGGTCACCTCCTCAGATTTTGCTGGAAAATTCTTAAAATGTAGATCTATATGGCTCTACCCACCATGCAAAAGATTACTTTCAATTCCTCATAGTTTAAAAAAATCTATCTCTAGAGACCTTTGAAATTTGGCCCTAAAAATGCCAAATGTGAAAAACGCATTTTTTTCCAACTTCAGTGGCTTATAATTTTATTATGGACTCCTCTAGAAAGCTAATATTGCAAATATTTACTAATTGGCATCCAAATTTTTCAATTATGGCATCAGATAGCTTCTGGGATGCATATTTCTCATTCTATAGGAAGCTAAAAATGGCTTTTTGGCCAAAACGAGCTAAAATAAGGTGAAACTATAGGAGCCCTCCTGAAAATATGGAACAACTTAGAATTTTTTCCTCATAACACAGTGATTATAGGGTCATTATCTATCCATAGATACATTTTTGTGGGATAATACAGTTAGGTGAGAATTATAAAAGTTTTAACATAACCTTGCCTCGAGGGCTCTAAAATGGACCAATTTGTCCCCTGGTTTGACCATGTGGCTAGGATCTTCATTTTTTTTAGGATCTTCCTTTTTTCTTAAGATTTCCTCATATAAGATGTGTCTACTGACCGAATAATTTTATCTAACGCCCATGGCTTCATAGTAAAATAAATTTTTATTTACATGGCATTTTTTATAATTATTCACTTTTTTCATATTCAGAAGTTTATAAATCTTAAATGGAACTATCCAGGAAAGAGTTACTGCAGAATTTTATAAACTGGTATACAAAATTTCAGATTGTGGCATCAGAATGTCTCTAGAAAGCACATACATACTCCTAGTTTTAGGAAGCCAAATATGGCAATTTGGCCCACTTGTACAAAACAAGGTGAACTTGCAGGGGTGCGCATGAGGCTAAATTATGCTTCTTATCAGACATTAGTGATAAGGATGTTATTTATTCATAAATACATGCTAATGATTACTTTCGTAAGTGATTGCAAATATAAATAGAACAAATTTGATTAGTTGAGTAGCAGCTTTTTTATTTACAGATATACAGAGACAATGAATATTAGTAATTTTTATACCTTAGAAAACTCTTTAATACCTTTCATCTTTTATGACATTCATTATCATGATTATCGAGCACTCAGAGGCACAGAATTTTACATCTTAGAAAACAGGTCTTAACATGCTTAAAGTCATGCTGTGACAGTTGGTACTGACGTCCACCAGATTTTATGTCAGGGGCCTCAACCACACAAAGAATGTCGAGTAATGGCACCCAGCATTGATCTTTCTTTTTTTCTGGAAGCCATGAGAAATTCACCATTTTTGGTCAAAGTGGCATTTTAAACTTCCTACAGATAGAAACTATGCATTTATCAGGCATTCTGATAACAGATCCTTAAATTTCATTGCCAGTTTATAAATATCTGCAGTATCACTTTGCTAGAGTGTTCAGTTTCAGATTTATAAGCTCATGAATATGAAAAAAGTGAATAATTATATAAAACGTGCAGTAAATAAAAATTTATTTTAATATGAAGCCATGGGCGTTAGATAAAATTATTCGGTCAGTAGACACATCTTATATGATGCAATCTTTAGAAAAAAATGAAGATCCTAAACCTAGCCACATGTCAAACCAGGGGACAAAATTGGTCCATTTTAGAGCCTCGGAGCAAGGGCTTATGGTAAACTTTTATAATTCATCACCTAACTGTATTATCCCACAAAAATGTATCTATGGATAGATAATGACCAATAATCACTGTGTTATGAGGAAAAAATTCTAAGTTGTTCCATATTTTCAGGAGGGCTACTATAGTTTCACCTTATTTTAGCTCGTTTTGGCCCAAAAGAAATTTTTAGCTTCCTATAGAGTGAGAAATATGCATCCCAGAGGCTATTGATGCCATAATTGAAAAATTGGATGCCAATTAGTAAATATTTGCAATATTAACTTTCTAGAGGAGTCCATTATAAAATTATAAGCCCCTGAAGTTGAAAAAAATGCGTTTTTCACATTTGGCATTTTTAGGGCCAAATTTCAAAGGTCTCAGAGATAGATATTTTTTAAACTATGAGGAATTGAAAGCTAATCTTTTGCATGGTGGGTAGAGCCATATAGATCTACATTTAAGAATTTTTCCAGCAAAATCTGAGGAGGTGACCTGGGGAGGTTTTTGAAATTTAGGTGAGTTGGCACGGAATGACCCATACGTCCAATTGACTTCCGTGAAAGGTTGGGTGCACCACACCGTTGATGGTCCCACATTTTCCACTTCATGCGATACCAATTGCAAGAACAGCAGAGTACATTAGCCATATCAGTTGCAATCATTAAATTACCCAGAATAATTACGTACAATATACCGTAGACATACAGAGAACAAAAGATGGAGCCAGTGCAGTAGTCCAGTTACAATAATAATAACAATAATAATTAAAATAAAATAAAAATCACTCCAGTGTCCGAAGGAAGCCGTTCAGTTTGGCATTTTTAATATGAAATAGAGAAAGCCTAGAAACAAATGAAACCTTTTAGAATTAGCCTTGAAAACCCTTTGGAATTACCCTTTAGAACTCCTTAGAATCACCCTGTAGAATCCTCTAGAATTAACCACGTTGAGGTCCAGAAGTTCTTCTTCTCCATTTTTTGATGGCCGGATGAACGGAAGGAAAGAGCCAAATATTGAAGCGGCCTCACTACTTAAAATATTTTCGGTATTAAACTACTCCCATGCTACAATCCCAGTAACAAATGGTACCCAGCGGTTCAATAGCCACACAACCAATGATGAGACACGTTGCAGCGCACCAATGACAGCACCCTCATCCTTGTGATGGATGGCTGTTACATTTGTGCGCTGGAAGCAAAGGAGGCGAGACTATTAGTTTAACAATGATGGAAGCTGTGACGTGTACGGTGTATCATGTAGGAATTGCCAGGTTTGCTGTGGCCCCAGAATAGCAACTTTTTGTGTTTTATTTTGTTCTTTTGCTAAAAATTCCTTCCTTATCCACCTTTCCCTCCACACAGTGCTTGATATAGTTACCATGGGTGAGGTTCTTGCGTGGTTTTTGTGATTTTTTTGATGATTCTGAGATTGGAGCAGAGGAAAAATGACTTGAGTGGTCTCTGTGCTTCCTTCCTTTGTTTTTTTTTTCTTTCTCCTGGAACCTGGTGTTTATTTGACGTGCTTCTTGGCCCATGGAGGAACTGAAACGACAGTAACAGACATTGGAGGAAAACTTACAGGGACGATAGCCGAAAGAGACACAGTAACCTGGAAGAAGCCGACATTTTGTGGCTTGGGGCGACGTGTCTAAGTGCATGCCAGGCCTCCTTGAGGAGAAAAGGAGGCACACAGGATATAGTGTTGAGTGGCATGGCTTCCCCATCCCCCATCGCTTGGGGTTAGGTAGAGATATCTGGTTGTGCTGATCAATTGTTGGCCCTCCCATCTAACTTGTGTTGTGGCCTGTCCTGTGTTATTTAATGAAGTATTTCATTACTATAGAGTGCCTTCGAGATTTATTGTTGTATACCTTTCTCTGTACCTTGCTTCCTAATCTGTTAAGTAAAGGATTTGCATTTTTTCAACTGTGCTCAGCTAGGTACGACCAGTGAACACCCTCCCCCTCACACCCCCTATGCCTTTGAAAGAACATGCACATATTATTTCGGTGACACAGATGTTTTGAATCAGCGCCAGCGTTCAGATGATAATTCCGCTTGGTCACATCTGACTGCCCACACTGCACAATCCACACACCACATGGAGAACATATTGATCACCTGATCATGTCAACTTGGACCTCTGGAGCCAATATTGACAGTATTCCAACCCCCCCCTCCTCCAATGGAGTGAGGTTGTAACAAGGTGCAACACCAGACAACTTGTATTCAGAGCATCTACCACGAAGGGCATGGGGCGGGTGGGGGGGGGGTGTTGTTGGCCCAAACATGAACTGCCAACATCAAAATCCAACCCTCTCCCTTACCTTACCTGGGTGCCTTGTTTGGTTCACAGAGAGGACACATACAAACGACACCTTCCTATCTCACACCTATGTCAACTATATTGACCCTCACAGCATACACAAGAACAGGACAACTTCACTCTGATGGGTTCCTGGTTACAAAAGATGTTCCAACCTACATAAACATGGTGGAGAAGTAAAGGGTTTGCATTTATTCAACTGTGCTAACTTAACACGCTACCTAATTCCTACCCCCTCCAACATAACAATGCTAACATAGTCAATTATGTGCACATCGAGGACACTCCTCTCTGGAGGCTGCAGCAATAAATGGTAGTAGTTGAGTCACTTCAAGCACTAAACGCCATACCTGTGAAGGGATGGTGGTCTAACTCAAAGTCAACTGTCCCCAGTCTCACACATGCATACTCCAACATATCAGACAAAACCTTGCTGTGTAAGACGGGATCCTCTTTCTAGGAAACTTCTGTGTGATACTAATGTTGCTGTGGAGAGAAATTTTAGAGAAACCCCACAAATACCTCATCGGAAATGAGGCATGAACAAGACAATGTGTATATTGGCCAGACATGAACGCAGGTATAACGGATTTCATCTGCACTGTTAGAATTTGCAAATCGCAAACTCAAGACCCTAAGATATCTTAAGCTAGCCACCTTAACCATTAAGCCAACACCAGGCTTATGGGTGAAATCAATCAGTGAAATCACAGACAACTGCACCTAAATCTGCCCTCTCAACAACCTTTTTGATGACGGACCTGCCTTGACATATTCCACAACATGAAGTTTTAACCAGCCAACAAGACAACATGTTCAGTCAACAGCAAACCAGCTGTCAAAAAACACTTGGTGACACTGCAGTCATCCTGCACCATCCTTGCCTCAAAACCCAAGCAGCAGAAGGAACCCAAATGCCACCAGATAACTTGCGGTGGGAGTGTGTCAAAGAATACCTTCACACTTTAACTAAGATTATCAACTCACCTAATCAATTTAGTGACGGGAAGCAGCTACAAACAATTAAAGGGCACATAACTTTAGAAATACCAGTTGTTCAAGGTAGTGTGATAGTTTTAACTACAATTTATGAGTTAAGGTTAACATGGGATAGTTTAATCGTTTAGTGCTCAGAATAACACGTAATACGTTAAATAATTAGGGTTGTAGTATTCTGTGTTGTTATAATTGTAATCTAGATTTTGTCATAAACATCTGGTCAACACATATAGTAACAGTTTATTGTCGTTTAATGATGAAAGCTAGACCTTGTTGTTTTGTGAGTAAACAATAGAAAATACCGTACATTTGAATACGGATAAACTTCAACGTATTCCAAGTTTATTTACTCTTTCGATAAGGAAAGGGATGTTACTGGAGATAAGGGTGTCACTTTCCCGCTGGCAGTGGTGATTGCATTGGTCTGGCACATAACCAGTGTTAAGTGTGCAGCAACAAGAGGGAGAGAAACCCACCATGCTGTAGTTTGACAGCTGCTGCTGTGAGAATGAAAATAAACAGGCCACACATCTTGCTGTGCCTTCATTGGCATCTATATAAACCTGGTCGCAGTCCGGCAAAACGGAACAATTACTTTACCATAACTGCATAGTTCTGCATGTAAGATCACTAAGAAAACCACAATCCGTAATACTGTAAATACAGTAAACCCTCACTATTTGTGGGAAATGCCGCGAATAGCCAAACCGCGAATACTAAAACTAAGGGCCTGTGGGGAAAAGGGGATTAGGTGCATGGCTCATACTGAAAAGTAGGGCGAATGTTCCTGGCTACCAAGAATAAACATATTACTGAATAAACATGTTACTGAACTTACTCTTTTTAACTGACCTATTTACTGAACTTACCTATTTTGTGAAAGAACATTTATCCAGATAATGAATAAAGTAAAAAATCTTCAGGAAATGAATGAATTATGAAATTGAGCGGATGACGGTTAGGACAATATGCTCATGTATTCTTAAGTGCATTTCTTCAATGTCAATGCTATTTCAATTTCTTAGGAAAATCCTCAGATTTTTCCGAGTTGCCTTTTTTTTATGATGGGGGGGAAAAAATAATGAGATTGGTTGTTGTTGTTTAGCCCCAGAAAGTTGTGCTCGAAAAGGTCTGGAGCATGGAAAGAGCCAATCGATCTTCCGGGAATGACCCAGAGATTCCTCATCGAGATGGTGTACTCTTGCCTTTGTAAAGCCAGGGACACGAGCAGAGGAGAGAGAAAAAGGTTTGGTCCCCAGCTTGCATTGGGGGGTACAACTGCTATGATGAGGCATCCCTGTGAAACGGTTTTAGGTGTGTTTGTAGAGCGGCTTTTCAGAAATGAATTAGTCAATGTGAAAGACGAAAGAATGAAGCAAGGATTAAAAAAAAAATACAGAAGAATAGATGTTGTGACATGGCTGAACATAGCTCAGGGACCTGGGGCGCAAATAGCCGAGGGCCTTGGGCCACGAATAGCCAATGGAGTGTCCTTTGGAAGGAGTTTTTTGTATACATGATCAAGGCTTGTACAAGAGCGACAGCAGAATATATGGGAACAAAATGGAAAGGGATAAACACAAACAGCAGAGTAGAAGTGAGAGTGAAATGTAGGTGAGGGGGAGAAGGACACATGGGGGTGAACAAGCTGCACACAAGCTGAATGAAACCCAGCAAGAAGAAGAAGGGGAAGGGAGGGATGAAACAGAAAAGGAACAAACCAACCAACAACTAACAAACAAAAACAAGTGAGGGAGGAAGAGGAGATTGGGACCGTACTCTATGCAGAGCGTTGGTGCTGCCTAAGCATTTTCCTTGGCTATTGGGCACAATCCTGGACGGGTCACCACTACGACACAGTACACCAGCATGCTGGCACTCATTTTGCTGACCTCAGAAGGATGAGAGGTTGAGTTAACCCCACCTGGTATTAATTCAACAGCTGAGCAGGATTTGAACTCAGGATGTTAGGATCCAAAGCCCACCACCCTAACCATTAAGCCAACACCAGGCATAGTGAGGGAGGGAGGGGAAAAAAAAATCACAAAAACTTCAAGTGAGTGCTTTGGAATGGGGTTATTGCTTGGGAATGGGTTGGTGGCTGGCTTTGGAGGCCAACCAACAACTAACAAACTAAAAGAAGTGTGGGAGAGGGGGAGAAATCACAATAACTTGGAAAAAGAGTTTCGTAATGGGGTCAGTTTGAGGGTAGAAAGATCATAAGTATGGATGGGCAATGACCTGAGGTAGTGGGGAACAGTTGTCTTGCAGCCTTGGAGGAAAGAATGAGACAGCAGATTGTGGAAATTGGTTCCACAGGCAAGAGAAAAGAGGAACAAATGGGTGGAAGTGAGCAGAAAGCCTGGATTTTTAGAGTTTAACAAGAAGAGTTCTCCCAACCTCTCTCTTCCGGCTCATTCCTAAACCTCCTCCAATTCCCCATTTCTCTTTGCCCCCCTCTCTTATTACTCCCCACTGCTACTCATCCCTTCACTACCTCGCCCTTTGTCCTCCTCCCCATCCGACCCTCTCCACTACCTCTTCTACAATCTGTCATCAACTGTCAACAGCTCTCACTATCTCCACCTCTCCTCCCTCCCCCTCCCCTTCCCTGCACCCAAAGTCTCCTCCCCTCCCTCTTCCTCAACAGTGTGGACATCAAACATCAGGGGTGTTCACTCGAACCTGACTGATCTCTCCATACAGATTTCCACTGACAAACCAGACATAATCTGCTTAAAAGAAACTTTCCTCCTTCAAGACGTCTCTGACTCCTTAGTTTCTCTCCCTGGTTACTCCCTCCTCTGGTATGATAGAGGTGAGCCTCGTCCTGGTGGGAGAGTTGCTCTCTTTATTAAAAACTATTCCTTACTCTCCTTGCACTGCATTCACACCTCCACACCCCCAAGAACACCTCTGGCTACGGCTGCCCCTCCACTCCCACCTCTTGTTTATCTGTGTGTTACACTGTCCACCAAACAGTGATGACTCCATTTACATCTCGCTCACAGAAAACATGGACCAATTTCTATCTACTCACCCAAACTGTCTCTTCCTCAAATGCGGTGACTTCAATTACCGTCATTCCAGTTGGCTGGGTGTGGGTACCTCTCTCACCTTCCATGGAACTTCAGCAAAAGACTTCTCCGACTCATTGGAACTGACTCAATCTGTCAACTTCCTGACACGGATCTCAGCCAATGTTACTTCATCTCTTCTGGATTTGATTTTGACCAATTTCCCAGAAAATGTCTGCTGTTCTTCCCCCACTCCAATCGGTTCATCTGACCATATGCTTGTCAAAGCGGTCATCTCTCTGTCTGTTATAAGAGAACCACCTCAGCGCCAACTGGCAGGGTCTTCAAGCAGTCATCAAACTTCTCAACTGGTCTCCCATTTCTACTTTTTCCGACATCAACTTATCCTGGGAATTCTTTCAAAGAAATTTGCTCTCTCTCATGCAAAGATTTATCCCATCTTGTCTACAGTTGTCATACCCTTCCTCCCACCCTTGGTTCACTGAAGCTTGTGGTGACGCTGTTGTCCTGAAACAACTTGCCTTCGCCTCATGGAAGGCAAATCCTCCTGAAGGCAATCTCAGTTCCTTCCACAAAGCTCGGAACAAGTGTGTGTCTACCCTGAGGAGAGCCAAAAAAACATCTTTCTCATCTGAAGTCTGATCTCTCAAACCTGTCTCCCTCCTCCAAATCCTGGTGGCATCTAGTTAAATCCATTTCTGGTGTATGTTCCCCCTCCATCCCCTCTCTTACCTCAAATGGCTGCACAGCTGTCACTGCACACGGAAAGGCTGAATGCCTAAACATTGTATTGGCTTCAAAATCTTGTGTCCCAAACCCATCACTTTCTGTACCCATCTGACCCAGTCACACCCAGCTGTTCCTGGATTCTATGTCCTTTTCTCCTGACAAGGTGGAGAACTTGCTGTCAAACCTCAACTCTGATTCTGCAACCGGTCCAGATGACATCAGCCCTTGTGTTATAAAAACCTGCTCTGCTGCTCTTGCTCAACCTCTCTCTGTTCTATTCCTCCTCTCATTTTCTCAAGGTCATCTGCCATCTGCTTGGAAATCAGCAAACATTACCGCTCTGCATTAAAAAAGGTGCAGAAACTGATCCCTGCAACTACAGACCAATCAGCCTGTTCCCAATCATCAGCAAGGTTATGGAATCCATCATCGCTTCTGACATCAAATCCTTCCTCTTCTCCAATGGCTTGATTTCTGACCAGCAATTTGGATTTAGACGAGGTCACTCAACCCTGGACGTGCTACTTCTGCTTTCCCAACAATGGATGGAGGTCTGAAATGTCAAACATGAGATCAGAGCCATCTCCCTTGACATATTGTGAGCTTTTGATATGGTCTGGCATCCTGCCCTGCTCACCAAACTCTCTTCTTCTGGTATCCAAGGCAATCTCCACTCATGGCTCATGGACTTCCTCTCCTGTCGCAGTCAATGTGTGGCTCTTAATGGAATTCTCTCACCTCCTCTTCCTATCCAGGTTGGAGTTCCTCAAGGGAGTGTTCTTGGCCCTGTGGTTTTTTCTGGTTTTCATCAATGATCTCTCAGATTCCCTGGAAAATCCTCTTCATCTCTTTGCTGCTGACTCCACCCTCTGTCATACTATCTCTCATCCCTCTGATTGGCAGGCAGCAGCCTCTTTATTCTCTGCAGACTTGGATAAATTCAGAGGCTGGTCAAAGACTTGGAATATGGCCTTCAATCCTGAGAAATCCCACACCCTCACCATGTCTCTCTGAAAGGGCCATCTGGAACCGCCCCCCCCACCCCCTTCCCCATCTACTTTCTGAACAATCCTCTTAAAGAAGTCCTTTCATTCAAACTTTTGGGTCTCACTATCTGCCACCGTCTTTCCTGGGAAAGCCACATCTCCAAGCTGGCCTCCAAAGCCAGTCACCGACTGGGCATCCTACATCGTGCAAAGTCCTTCCTTGGCACACCTGAGCTCCTGTCCACGTACAAAGCTTTCACCACAGTCTGATGGAGTACTGCTCCCCCCTCTGAGTTGGTGCTCCTTCCTCACATCTTGCTCAACTTCACACAGTGGAAACCAAGGCTTTTAGGATCATTGGTATGTCCTGTGATGAAGATGAGTCTTTAGGTCCCTCACTTTCTCACTGGAGGCAGGTCGGTGGTCTTTCTGTCCACTACCGTCTCCTCTCTGGCCTTGCCCCCCCCTCCCCTGCTCTGTCTGTGATCTATCCCCCCCCCCATTTTTCCTCAGGACGCTCAAGGTCCACCAAAAAACCCCCTTCTGGTGAAACTCCAGAAATCCAGAATCACTGCTCACCTCCACTTATTCGTTCCTCTTTTTTTCCTGCCTCTGGAACAAACTCCCACATTCTCTTCAATCCCACTCCTTCCTCCAGGTCTTCAAAACAGCTGTTCACCACCATCTCATCATCACCATGGTCTGCCCAGGAAAGACAATGGCTGATAGTGAGGCCAAAAAATGAATGTAAGTGACTTAACCTCTTCAAGTGATTTGTTTAAGAAGTAGATGGGAGGGTTTACTAGACGGTCCTTTCGGAAATACAGGGCACGTGTGTGGGATTTGTCGGTGTTGAAAGACTTATTCCAAGTGCTGAACAAGCTCCCGACTCTATCAAGGTCTGCAGAGACGGAAGAGTCTGCTGCCTGCCTGTCTAAACGATGAGAAATCATGTGGCAGAGGATGAAATTATCAGCACCACCAACAAATGCATAAGCAGGCTTTTCCAGGGAATTAGAAAGATCATTGATGAAGATGAGGAACAAGACTAGGTCCAAGACACTGCCTTGAGCCACTCTAGCCTTGACAGGGAGAGGAGATGAGAAGATCCCATTAAGATGTGTAGGCTGATAGAAATAGAGGAAGTCACTGATGTATGTATGTATGTATGTATGTATGTATGTATGTATGTATGTATGTATGTAGGTATCCTTGGATACTACAATAAAAGAGTTTGGAGATCGAGATGTGGTACCAGACTGTATCAAACGTGCTCCCGAGTTAAGCGAGTTATTGCCGGCCCTGTCCAAATTCCAAATTCCCGTCCTAACCGACAGGGGCCGTTGCATCAGCGGCGCAGCGGCGCCCCAGAGCCAACAATGCTACTCGCAGCCTGATGCTGCAAATGAAAAAAAAAAGAAGATCCACTCTTCTTTTTACAAATACAACAGCTTGTTTAGCATTGCTTCCAGCATGAAAATGTACAGATTGCTTGAGAAATTAATATATAATTACTCCAAAGTCTCTCTCAGCTACATTATATTCTAGAACGGGGTTTCTAAGTTAAATCGGTATAAAGTAAAAATGGTAAATGGACTTTTGTGCAAGTGAAGCATGAAGTATAGATATTGTAAGTATGGTGTGCAAATGACACAAGCATGATGGGCCTGGAAAGCCGAACCTCATATCATGTTCTTGACTCTTGTTCATCTACAAGATTGTAATCAAATATTTTTGTTCAGCACAGTTCACAAACAAAAACAAAAAACCAGAGGAGCATGGCAATGAACAGTTTAAGAAAGTGTCTTGAGTTAATGTTAACAGATGATTAAATAAAAGGAAGAAACGAATGAGAGAAGTTGATTGGAGATTACTGGAAATAGGAATGACGCGTTATCTTGAGAAGAAGCCAGCAGACAAAGGAAAAGATAGCAAAGAACAAATAATTACTGATAAAGAAAAGAAAGAAAGTGAATGGAGTCTACAGGATAGAAGAAGGTGATGGATGGAAGTAAGAGAAGTGAAGAAGCTGAGAAAATGAAAGCAAAAGGAAAGGAAAGTTCGGAATAAAGAAGAGCAAGAGACCAGACTCAGTACAACTTAGCATAACAATTGTGATTTGTGAGGAAAGCACCAAATTTGGCACACTAGTAGCCTATCATATTATGAACAGATTTGGATATTGGGCCATCTCAAAATTTTTGATGGCAGTGGAAAATGGCTGCCACAGCCATCAGCGGCTGACTATGAGATGGCCCAATATCCAAATCTGTTCATAATATGATAGGCTACTAGTGTGGCCAAATTTGGTGCTTTCCTCACAAAATGCACAATTGTTATGCTATATTTAGCTAAGTTGCCCCACTACAGGTAGGCAATGGTTGGAACATCTACTCTGAGTCGAGGAGGTTGCAATCCGACCCTAGCTGAGTAATACCAAAGACTAAAAATGGTACGTGCTGCTTTTTGATTGACACTCGGCATTTAAAGAGGATAGAGCATGGATAAACAACCATAGGTTGGTAATTGATGGGCCGAATGGCCTCCTCTTGCATTGATGTTCCTTGCAAGGAAACTCGTGTTGTTGCCTCTGCCACCGAAGGTGGACGGAGGTTATGTTTTCACCCACGTCTGCCTGTGAACAGGATATCTCAAAAAGTTGTGGATGGATTTGGACGAAATTTGGTGGACATGTTGGGTGTGTGACAAGGAATCAATTATTAGATTCTGGTGAAGATCCGGATGCTAGTATTTTTTAAAGTGATTCCTCACCATTAAGAGATAGGACCAAAAACGATATATATACCAAAATATCTCAAAAAGTTGTTGACGGATTCGGACAAAACTTGGTGAACAGGTTGGTGTGAGACAAGGAAGAATTGATTCGATTTTGGTGAATAACTAAATCCGGATATAATAATTTTTTAAAATCTTTTAAGCGATTCTTCATCAATGAGAGATGGGGCCAAACATGACATGTAAAAAGTTGTGAATGGATAATGACAAAACTTGGTGGATGGGTTGGTTAGGTGACAAGAACAAGCCGATTAGATTTTGATTCAGGTTCGGATCCAGATCCGGCCTATCACTGAGATACAAAATGCAAACTGTTCAGCCTGGCGGAGGTAGTGTGTGTGTGTGTGTGGTGTGTGTGTGTGTGTGTGTGTGTGTGTGTGTGTGTGTGTGTGTGTGTGTGTGTGTGCGTGCGTGTGTCCGGCTATAACTGTTTTTTACTATTTGAGCCTTTGCCATCAAATTTTCACAAAGCTTTATTACGAGACGTGGAGAAGAAAATTAAGAATTTGGTCAAAGGTACCATTTCACATTTGAGCAAGAAGAAGTCTGAATGCAAAGCGGACGGACTTTGCATTTCAGATGCTTTCCAGTTATAACTGATGAGAACTCGAAAAGGATGCGAGAGCGAGTATATTTGCAGAAAAAGAGATGATCATTGGGGTGGGGGTGGGGGGGGGGGGTAAAATGGCTGCGAGTCAACAGATAGCGAGAGAAAGGTCCAAACGCAAGGGCTTGCAGATAGATGGCTTCAGAGGTCAGTGACTTCGATCGTCGCCGGGAACGAACGAATGAACCAATTCCGGGGCGGCCGATTATGCAGAGAGACAGACAATTTAGCAAACGTCAAATGATATCAGCATTCGGTAAATTGTATGCAGAATAATTGTCTCCACCCTGATGGGTGTCCACGCAGTATGATCACGAGGTTGATGAGCGCAGATTAGAGCCGCTTGCTCGAGGCCCCTCTGTTGCTCGGTCCATGTGCTTCATATACGTTTAGCTGTTGTGTAAAAATAAGAAAGAAAGAAACTGTGTTGTGTTTTTTTTTTGTCTTGTCTTTTTCCTTTTACACAACAGGAAAGGACAATGTGAGAAAAGCCACTTGAAGTTCGGTTGAGTTGACGCACAATGCCATGAACAGATTACTGCGACGTACCCGATGTTTTAGCTTTTCCTGGAGCACAACAGGTGTAACTGACATACATATACATACATACATACATACAACACATACACATACATACACACATACATACATACAACATACACATACATAACACACATATCATACATATACATACCATACATACATACGACATACATACACACATACATCATACATACATCACATCACACACATACATACACACATACATCCATAACATACATACACTACATACACACATACATACACACATACATACATACATACACACATACATACATACATACCACACAATATACATACACACACCCACACACATACATACATACATCACACATACATACATACTCACACATACATACATACATACATACACACATACACATACATCATATACAATACATACATACATATATCACACCACATACCATACATACACTACATACACACATACATACATACATACATACATACATACACACATACATACTACTAATAATACATACCATACATATACATACACCACATACATACATACATACATACATCACATACATACACATACATACATCACACATACATACACACATACATAACATACATACACACATACATACATCACATACACACATACACACATACATACACACACATACATACATACACACATACACACACATACCATACACACACCATACACACAATACATACATACATACATACACACATACACACTACCACACATACATACACACATACATACATACATAACACTACATACATACTGAACAACACATCACACACATACATACAACACATAACTACATACATACATACATACACACAACATACAACACATCATACATACATACATACACACATACATACATACATACATACACACATACATACATACATACACACACATACATACATACATACATACATACAAGCCATGAAGAACAAGAGTAAAAAATAAAAAAAAACATGAGGTCCAATTAGTATTCGAACCCAAAACGCTTCAATGATTAAGATGGCAGAATAAAATGTACAATTCAGTCATTTGCGGGTTAATGTTGGGCCAGCCCAGCACGAGCATTGAATTAGTGATAAATAAATGAACAAACGTGACATTTTAACAAACGGTATTTACAGCTAGATCTGCATTTAATTTCACACAGGTGCCACATGTATCTGCATTTACAAGTAATCCGCCCTTTTATTATTCCGGGCCGGAGGAGAACTGGCAGGATGGCTCACAGGTAGCGTGCTCACCTTTGAGCTATCTAGCGTGGGTTAGATTCCCGACCGAGGATTAAACGACCGGTGCGACGCGTCTACGTCTCGTCTGCGAGCAATTTCATGGTGGACCCTCTTGAAGAAGAGTAGACCATCGCGATTTTCCTGATTCCGACACCGAATGCATGTGCAAGGGGCACTGCATCGGAGGCACAGCCAATGATACATCCAGTGGGCAAGTTTCCTCGTTGAACTCCTGTTCAACATGGTGAATGAGGAACTAGTTGTTGCTGGTGAAGACAAGTGTCGATCTCTCGGGTTGGCAGACAGGTGTAATTACAATGGATGAAATCAACAAAACGTTGATTCAGGTGTATTAACCGCCATGGGAAGCAAGGATAACCTGACGTTTCGGGCATTAACCCTTCGCCTGAGCAAAAGCGGAAGAGTTAACGCCTTCTACGTTGCTCCGACGAAGGGTTAACACCCGAAACGTCAGCTTCTCCTTGCTTCTTACTGCGGTCAGCATCCTGTTGAACCAATCTGTCATTCCCCCTTTCCAATACATACAGTTCCCCATTAAAAAAAAAACAATGTCTGCCAGCTATCACATTCACTTGCCCTCTCCATGATATACTCCGAGAAAGCTAGCTTGGGGGGGGGGGGTATGTTGGAGGCAGTCTTGCTCATTACTCATGGAAAGATCTTGCTAAAATCTGAACTATATGACACTTTAATGGCAAGTATTTCGTCGAAAGAGTAGCGACAAGATGCACAGGAGCTGAAACCTTGCTGTCATTTCCTCCAGCTCAGATAAGGAGAGTGGTTTGATCAGAAACTGGTGTTTAGTTTTGACTTAAAGCTCTTCAAAGCGTATTAGTTTGCAGAAGCGACAATATAGACAGACAAGCCGGTAGGTGACAAGGGATTCGCTAGGATTTCCTCTCTGGCCTTGCCCCCCCCTCCCCTGCTCTGTCTGTGATCTATCCCCCCCCCATTTTTCCTCAGGACGCTCAAGGTCCACCAAAAAACCCCCTTCTGGTGAAACTCCAGAAATCCAGAATCACTGCTCACCTTCCACTTTATTCGTTCCTCTTTTTTTCCTGCCTCTGGAACAAACTCCCACATTCTCTTCAATCCCACTCCTTCCTCCAGGTCTTCAAAACAGCTGTTCACCACCATCTCATCATCACCATGGTCTGCCCAGGAAAGACAATGGCTGATAGTGAGGCCAAAAAATGAATGTAAGTGACTTAACCTCTTCAAGTGATTTGTTTAAGAAGTAGATGGGAGGGTTTACTAGACGGTCCTTCGGAAATACAGGGCACGTGTGTGGGATTTGTCGGTGTGAAAGACTTTATTCAAGTGCTGAACAAGCTCCCGACTCTATCAAGGTCTGCAGAACGGAAGAGTCTGCTGCCTGCCTGTCTAAACGATGAGAAATCATGTGGCAGAGGATGAAATTATCAGCACCACCAACAAATGCATAAGCAGGCTTTTCCAGGGAATTAGAAAGATCATTGATGAAGATGAGGAACAAGACTAGGTCCAAGACACTGCCTTGAGCCACTCTAGCCTTGACAGGGAGAGGAGATGAGAAGATCCCATTAAGATGTGTAGGCTGATAGAAATAGAGGAAGTCACTGATGTATGTATGTATATGTATGGTATGTATGTATGTATGTATTATGTATATGTAGGTATCCTTGGATACTACAATAAAAGAGTTTGGAGATCGAGATGTGGTACCAGACTGTATCAAACGTGCTCCCGAGTTAAGCGAGTTATTGCCGGCCCTGTCCAAATTCCAAATTCCCGTCCTAACCGACAGGGGCCGGCTTGCATCAGCGGCGCAGCGGCGCCCCAGAGCCAACAATGCTACTCGCAGCCTGATGCTGCAAATGAAAAAAAAAAAGAAGATCCACTCTTCTTTTTACAAATACAACAGCTTGTTTAGCATTGCTTCCAGCATGAAAATGTACAGATTGCTTGAAAATTAATATATAATTACTCCAAAGTCTCTCTCAGCTACATTATATTCTAGAACGGGGTTTCTAAGTTAAATCGGTATAAAGTAAAAATGGTAAATGACTTTTGTGCAAGTGAAGCATGAAGTATAGATATTGTAAGTATGGTGTGCAAATGACACAAGCATGATGGGCCTGAAAGCCGAACCTCATATCATGTTCTTGACTCTTGTTCATCTACAAGATTGTAATCAAAATATTTTTGTCACCACAGTTCACAAACAAAACAAAAAACCAGAGAGCATGGCAATGAACAGTTTAAGAAAGTGTCTTGAGTTAATGTTAACAGATGATTAAATAAAGGAAGAGAACGAATGAGAGAAGTTGATTGGAGATTACTGGAAATAGGAATGACGCGTTATCTTGAGAAGAAGCCAGCAGACAAAGGAAAAGATAGCAAAGAACAAATAATTACTGATAAAGAAAAGAAAGAAAGTGAATGGAGTCTACAGGATAGAAGAGGTGATGGATGGAAGTAAGAGAAGTGAAGAAGCTGAGAAATGAAAGCAAAAGGAAAGGAAAGTTCGGAATAAAGAAGAGCAAGGAGACCAGACTCAGTAGTGGGGCAACTTAGCATAACAATTGTGATTTTGTGAGGAAAGCACCAAATTTGGCACACTAGTACCTATCATTTATGAACAGATTGGATATTGGGCCATCTCAAAATTTTTTGATGGCAGTGGAAATGGCTGCCACAGCATCAGCGGCTGACTATGGATGGCCCAATATCCAAATCTGTTCATAATATGATAGGCTACTAGTGTGCCAAATTGGTGCTTTCCTCACAAAATGCACAATTGTATGCTATATTTAGCTAAGTTGCCCCACTACAGGGGCAATGGTTGGAACATCTACTCTGAGTCGAGGAGGTTGCAATCCGACCCTAGCTGAGTAATACCAAAGACTAAAATGGTACGTGCTGCTTTTGATTGACACTCGGCATTTAAAGGAGATAGAGCATGGAATAAACAACCATAGGTTGGTAATTGATGGGCCGAATGGCCTCCTCTTGCATTGATGTTCCTTGCAAGGAAACTCGTGTTGTTGCCTCTGCCACCGAAGGTGGACGGAGGTTATGTTTTCACCCACGTCTGCCTGTGAACAGGATATCTCAAAAGTTGTGGATGGATTTGACGAAATTTGGGGACATGTTGGGTGTGTGCAAGGAATCAATTATTAGATTCTGGTGAAGATCCGGATGCTAGTATTTTTTAAAGTGATTCCTCACCATTAAGAGATAGGACCAAAAACGATATATATACCAAAATTCTCAAAAGTTGTTGACGGATTCGGACAAAACTTGGTTAACAGGTTGGTGTGAGACAAGGAAGAATTGATTCGATTTGGTGAATAACTAAATCCGGATATAATAATTTTTTAAAATCTTTTAAGCGATTCTTCATCAATGAGAGATGGGGCAAACATGACATGTAAAAAGTTGTGAATGGATAATGACAAACTTGGTGGATGGGTTGGTTAGGTGACAAGAACAAGCCGATTAGATTTTGATTCAGGTTCGGATCCAGATCCGGCCTATCACTGAGATACAAAATGCAAACTGTTCAGCCTGGCGGAGGTAGTGTGTGTGTGTTGGTGTGTGTGTGTGTGTGTGTGTGTGTGTGTGTGTGTGTGTGTGTGTGTGTGTGCGTGCGTGTGTCCGGGCTATAACTGTTTTTCTATTTGAGCCTTTTGTCATCAAATTTTCACAAAAGCTTTATTACGAGAACGTGGAGAAGACAAATTAAGAATTTGGTCAAAGGTACCATTTCACATTTGAGCAAGAAGAAGTCTGAATGCAAAGCGGACGGACTTTGCATTTTCAGATGCTTTCCAGTTATAACTGCATGAGAACTCGAAGAAAGGATGCGAGAGCGAGTATATTTGCAGAAAAGATGATCATTTGGTGGGGGGGGGGGTAAAATGGCTGCCGAGTCAACAGATAGCGGAGAAAGGTCCAAACGCAAGGGCTTGCAGATAGATGGCTTCAGAGTCAGTGACTTCGATCGTCGCCGGGAACGACGAATGAACCAATTCCGGGGCGGCCGATTATGCAGAGAGAAGACAATTTAGCAAACGTCAAATGATAATCAGCATTCGGTAAATTGTATGCAGAATAATTGTCTCATCCCTGATGGGTGTCCCGCAGTATGATCACGAGGGTTGATGAGCGCAGATTAGAGCCGCTTGCTCGAGGCCCCATCTGTTGCTCGGTCCATGTGCTTCATATACGTTTAGCTGTTGTGTAAAAAATAAGAAAGAAAGAAACTGGTTGTTGTTTTTTTTTTGTCTTGTCTTTTTCCTTTTACACAAACAGGAAAGGACAATGTGAAGAAAAAGCCACTGAAGGTTCGGTTGAGTTGACGCACAATGCCATGAACAGATTACTGCGACGTACCGATGTTTTAGCTTTCCTGGAGCACAAACAGGTGTAACGACATTACATACATACCATACATACACACACACATAATACAACATACATACATACATACATACACACATATACCATACACACATACATACATAACACACAATACATACACACATATACATACATACATACATACACACATACATACATACACACATTACATACACCACATACATACATACATAACCATACATACACACATACATACACACATACATACATACATACATACATACATACACACTACATAACACACATACATACTTACACACATACATACATACATACACATACAACATACATACATACACACACACCACATACATACATACACACACATACATACATCACACATACATACATACATACATACACACATACATACCATATACATACCATACATACATACACACACATACATACATACACATACATACACCACATAACATACATACATACATACATACATACACACATACATACATAAATACATACATACATACATACATTACACACATACATACATACATACATACACACATACTACATACATACACACATACATACACACATAACATACATACATACACAACATACATACATACATACACTACACATACATACACATACATACATACACACATACATACATACATACATACACACATATACATACACACATACATACATCACACATACATACACACATAACACATACACACATACATACATACAACATACATACATACATACCACACATACATACATACATACACACATACACACATACATACACACATACATACACACATTACATACATACACACATACATACACACATACATACATACATACACATATCACATACATACATACACACACTACATACATACATACATACACACATACATACATACATACATACACATACATACATACATACATACACACATACAATACATACATACATACACACAACATACATACCATACACACACATACATACATACATACATACTACAAGCCATGAAGAACAAGAGTAAAAAATTAAAAAAAACATGAGGTCCAATTAGTATTCGAACCCAAAACGCTTCAATGATTAAGATGGCAGAATAAAATGTACAATTCAGTCATTTGCGGGTTAATGTTGGGCCAGCCCAGCACGAGCATTGAATTAGTGATAAATAAATGAACAAACGTGACATTTTAACAAACGGTATTTACAGCTAGATCTGCATTTAATTTCACCACAGGTGCCACATGTATCTGCATTTACAAGTAATCCGCCCTTTTATTATTCCGGCCGGAGGAGAACTGCAGGATGGCTCACAGGTAGCGTGCTCACCTTTGAGCTATCTCGCGTGGGTTAGATTCCCGACCGAGGATTAAAACGACCGGTGCGACGCGTCTACGTCTCGTCTGCGAGCAATTTCATGGTGACCCTCTTGAAGAAGAGTAGACCATCGCGATTTTCCTGATTCGACACCGAATGCATGTGCAAGGGGCACTGCATCGGAGGCACAGCCAATGATACATCCAGTGGGCAAGTTTCCTCGTTGAACTCCTGTTCAACATGGTGAATGAGGAACTAGTTGTTGCTGGTGAAGACAAGTGTCGATCTCTCGGGTGGCAGACAGGTGTAATTACAATGGATGAAATCAACAAAACGTTGATTCAGGTGTATTAACCGCCATGGGAAGCAAGGATAACCTGACGTTTCGGCATTAACCTTCGCCTGAGCAAAAGCGGAAGAGTTAACGCCTTCTACGTTGCTCCGACGAAGGTTAACACCCGAAACGTCAGCTTCTCCTTGCTTCTTACTGCGGTCAGCATCCTGTTGAACCAATCTGTCATTCCCCTTTCAATACATACAGTTCCCCATTAAAAAAAAAACAATGTCTGCCAGCTATCACATTCACTTGCCCTCTCCATGATATACTCACGAGAAAGCTAGTTGGGGGGGGGGGGTATGTTGGAAGGGTCTTGCTCATTCTCATGAAAGGATCTTTGCTAAAACTGAACTATTGACACTTTAGGTGCAAGATAATTTCTGTCGAAAGGTAGGACAAGATGCACAGGAGCTGAAACCTTGCTGTCATTTCCTCCAGCTCAGATAAGGAGAGTGGTTTGATCAGAAACTGGTGTTAGTTTTGACTTAAGCTCTTCAAAGCGTATTAGTTTGCAGAAGCGACAATATAGACAGACAAGCCGGTAGGTGACAAGGGATTCGCTAGGATCGAAGCGCTGGACACGATGCTTTTCATTCTGACCGATCACCGACGAAGATTCATTGCCAAGACATATTGGTTCACATACAATTGTTCCTTGCCTGGCAAGATTTTTCCTATTGCGTATTTTGCCAACTGGCACTCCTCATAAAAAATGACGGTAAATAGACACCCTATTTTTGAAGGACTACCATTTGAAAATAATCGGTTTGCTGGTTTGTGCTGTGGAGCTTCGCGTTGCAGACACACACACACACACACACACACACACACACACACACACACACACACACACACACACACACACCACACACACACACACACACACACACACACACAAAACCCGATAAACTTCTCTCAATGCTCTTGTTTGCCACACCTCCTGAGCCACACATATTTTTCATAAGCCACGCCCACTTTCCATAAGCCACGCCCACTTTCCTAAGCCACTCCCACTTTTCATCAACCACGTCCACTTTCCCTAAGCTCCGCCACTTTCCTAAGCCCCTCATAAAAAATGACGGTGAATAGAACACCCGATTTTTGAAGGACTACCATTTGAAAAAAAACGTCAATCAAAAATCGGCTCAAGTAAAATTTTCTAAATATCTCGAAGTGTTTAATTCCGAAGTCTCGTTTCTCTATATTCAAAATGAGGACAAGTATTGAAAATACTGTACACGCGTTTTCGCCGCTGCACAGCAACGGGTGGTTGCTAGGCAACGAATTCAAACGCGCACATTCCCAGACCATATGGCACCTGTTGGCAAAGTTTCATCGACATCGGTTCGCTGGTTCGTGCTGTGGAGCCTCGAGTGCAGACACACACACACACACACACACAACCACACACACACACACCCACACACACACACACACACACACACACACACACAAACCCGATAAACTTCTCTCAATGCTCTTGTTTGACCACACCTCCTGAGCCACACAATATTTTTCATAAGCCACGCCCACTTTCCATAAGCCACGCCCACTTTCCTAAGCCACTCCCACTTTTCATCAACCACGTCCACTTTCCCTAAGCTCCGCCCACTTTCCTAAGCCCCTCATAAAAAATGACGGTGATAAGACACCCGATTTTGAAGACTACCATTTGAAAAATAAACGTCAATCAAAAATCGGCTCAAGTAAAATTTTTCTAAATATCTCGAAGTGTTTAATCCGAAGTCTCGTTTCTCTACATTCAAAACTGAAGGACAAGTATTGAAAATACTGTACGCGGTTTTTTCGGCCGCTGCACAGCAACGGGTGGTTGCTAGGCAACGAAATTCAAACGCGCACATTCCCAGACCATATGGCACCTGTGGCAAAGTTTCATCGAAATCGGTTCGCTGGGTTCGTGCTGGGAGCCTCGCGTTGCAGACCACCCACAACAACACACACACACAACCACACACACACACACACACACACACACACAACAGACGGAAAACCCGACAATAAGGGGTATCTAGCATATATAGCGAATCCAACAGTTCTGTACAGTTTTGAAATTCTCAATTAACATTGATATTGCATTGTTGATTTTGATTTTTTATTATTATTATTATTGCTCATCTCGTTAATGTGATCCAATGCGCAAACTTCTTCATGAGCCTTCGACTTTCACAAGAAAGAAA
>CM068960.1:70977501-70991303 GCA_035128595.1 Eptatretus atami | reverse complement strand
CCAAAGCGCTGACACGATGCTTTTCATTCTGACCGATCCACGACGAAGATTCATTGCCAAGACGTATTGTTCACATACAATTGTTCCTCTGCCTGGCAAGATTTTCCTATTGCGTATTTTGCCAACTGGCACTCCTCATAAAAAATGACGGTAAATAGACACCCTATTTTTGAAGACTACCATTTGAAAATAATCGGTTTGCTGGTTTGTGCTGTGGAGCCTCGCGTTGCCAGACACACACACACACACACACACACCACACACACACACACACACACACACACACACACACACACACACACACACACATACACATCTCTCTCTTTAAAAAAATACAACACAATAAATAATGTACATTATTCTAGTTTCCACCAAACCATGGTGGACAGGTGGTTCATTTTCTCCCACCAAGTGGCAAATCAATGAACACAACAAAATTGTCTCTCAAGCTCAACATCAATAATAATAATAATAATAATAATAATAATAATAAGGAAATCACCAACTGCTCTCGGGCTTCCAACTCTATCATTAAATATACATAATACGCATCGGGTAGAACTTCAACAACTGAGAGTGACGAGCTCACTGCCTTATAAAGTATGGAGATAAATGTCGAGCTGAGCTGAAGATTACAAGAAAATACCGTGCTTGGAATTACCACATTTGTAAGTTTTCACACCCATATCTTTCAGCTCCAAAAGGTCTACCTGGCTCATACTCGTATCATGTTTTATGAGTAAGAATAATTTCCTTGGTCTAAAGGCTTTAAGACAATAAATTGAATTGGTTGCCTTTCGTAACTGAAGAAGGTCGTTCACGTGAAACATTCAAACTAACCGGTGAACATGTTTTTCGTGCAGAAGATACCACTCGGAAAACAACCACACTCTTAAACTGGAAGGGCACTCGGTGGAGCGCATAGCTCTGCCACGCAATGCCTGATCCCCGAGAACATATTGGGCCCAATACATTTTTGAAATATCATGCTATACGGTACTATATCGTTTTTGACCCGATTTCTCAATATGTGAAGAATCACTTTTAAAAAATTAAATAATTCTCGTATGCAGATCCGGATTCGGATCTTCACCAAAATCGAATCACTTCGTCGTGGTCACACACCCAACGTGTCCACCAAGTTTCATCCGAATCCGTCCACAACTTTTTGAGATATCCTGCAGATACACAGACAGACAGACAGACAGACAGACAGACAGACGGACGGAGAGGGGTAAAAACAACCTCCTTCACCTTCGGTGGTGGAAGTAACCAGCAAGGAATGTAACCCGGTGTCAAAGACCCTCCGAGATGACCAGACCATCTGGTACATGAGGTCCAGTAATGAATTAAGAACTTTGTCGACTGCTTACTTAGTCTTAGGTGCTTACTTGCCCACTCTTCATAAAGGACACCTTGGGAGTTTCAACATCCACCAACGACCAATGTGAGCAGACTGGACACCCGAGTCTCTACCCAGTTATAATCCTTCATCCCTGTGTTTAGCAAGCAGGGTGATTTATCAATGTGTTTGCGGTCCCTCAGATGAACATTAAACTGGCGATCCTGTCTGCCGGCATTAGTTGGTGGAGGTTAAGTTAAAGATCCCACTGTATCCTTCATGAAGAGAAGGTGAGCTATTGCCGGCATCCTGAACAAATTACAAATTCCTGCCCTAACTACTTAGTCGAGCGTCATGCCTGGCCAGCCTGTTCGTGAAATGCATGGAGCAATCGGTGTGTAGTACATCTTATGACCTCGTGCTTTGGAAATTGTGATGGTTGCTATGGACGCTTTGGTTCCCTAGCAACAACCGAAAAACCTTCAAAATCGGTATGTCACGCGAAATCAATTCCGAAAGCCATTATCCCACGTAGGGTATGAAATTTGGCACAAATGATCTACAGGTGATGCTCTATCAAATATATTCCGGTTTTTGTGAATATGGAATACTTTACCCGCAGCGCCCCCTACAATTAGGTGATGCGCGAAAAATTGGCGAAAATTGAAGGCCCCTAGCGACCAGGTGAGTGCATCGATACAAATGAAACTTTACAGGTTCATGGTACTCAATGAATACTACAACTTTGCCTCAGGACATATTGACCGATTTCGCTTAGTCAGGGGTCAAAGGTCAATTAGTGCAAAAATCATAACATGCGAGAGCTGGAGGTGCTCTTCGCCAAATGCTACTCCTCCTAGGGTTAGGTCGGAGGTCATGAAAATTCACACTAATCGTCTGAATACATTGTGCACAAACGATCGAGCCGGATTTTCGATTTAGATCTTTGTTCACCCACAGCACCCCCTCGAACTTTGGGATTTCCGATTTCAAACCGCATTTTCAGTACTCTTCATTCAAATGGATACCGGAGTAGTGTATCAGTAGATGGAACTGGATGAGATTTGATATGCATAATCTTAAGTGATTCCCTATCCGCTATATGACATCCATTTTGCTCATCTATATCTTATAGTTTCCATGCTCGGCGACCCATCGCCGCCTACCGGCTTTTATTTACGAAATGTAAAGATTTCGTAAAGTATATTGATGACTACCGTTCTGTTTTTACTTACGAAATCTAAAGATTTCGTAAGTATATTATGACTTCCGTTTCTGTTTGTTGTGTGTTTGTTTGTTGTAGGCACGATAATCCGAGAACGGAAGAAGCTACCAATGTCAAATTACACCACGTGATTCGGAGGGTGATGGCTAGTGCTGATTATATTTTGGTCAAAATCGGTCAAGGTCAAGGTCACAGTGAGGTCAAACATCAAAAAAATTATAACTCGCGAACGGAAGAGCTACCAATGTCAAATTACACCACGTGATTCAGGAGGTGATGGCTAGTGCTGATTATATTTGGTCAAAATCAGTCAAAGGTCAAGGTCACAGTGAGGTCAAACAATCCCAAAAATGATAACTCGAGAACGGAAGAAACTACCAATGTCAAATTACACTACGTGATTCAGGAGGGTGTGGCTAGTGCTGATTAGATTTTGGTCAAAATCGGTCAAAGGTCAAGGTCACAGTGAAGTCAAACATCCAAACATTCGATTTTTGATGGTTTGGTACAGAATCATCGTATAAACTTCTGGTTTGCGTTGCTACCTTCTCGAGAGACAGCTTTATTAGACAAGGTCAGAGTCAAGTTGACGATTTCGTAAGTACCAGTCTATGACTGCTTGTTTGTTTGTTGTTTGTTGTAGGCACGATAACTCGAGAACGGAAGAAGCTACCAATGTCAAATTACATCACGTGATTCAGGAGGGTGATGGCTAGTGCTGATTAGATTTGGTCAAAATCGGTCAAAGGTCAAGGTCACAGTGAGGTCAAATATTCGATTTTTGATGGTTTGGTACAGATAACTCGGGAACGGAAGAAGCTACCAATGTCAAATTACACCACGTGATTCAGGAGGGTGATGGCTAGTGCTGATTAGATTTTGGTCAAAATCGGTCAACGGTCAAGGTCACGGTGAGGTCAAACATTCGATTTTTATGGTTTGGTACAGAATCATCGTAGAAACTTCTGGTTCGCGTCGCTACCTCTCTAGAGACAGCTTTATTAGAGAAGTCAGAGTCAAGTTGACGATTTCGTAAGTACCAGTCTATGACTGCTTGTGTTTGTTTGTTTTGTATGTTTGTTTGGTTTTTTGTAGGCACGATAACTCGAGAACGGAAGAAGCTACCAATGTCAAATTACACCACGTGATTCAGGAGGTGATGGCTAGTGCTGATTAGATTTTCGTCAAAATCGGTCAAAGTCAAGGTCACAAGTGAGGTCAAACATCAAAAAATGATAACTCGAGAACGAGAATAGAGTGCAATGTCAAATTACAACACGTGATTCAGCGGGTGGTGGTTTCGCGATTAGATTTTGGTCAAAATCGGTCAAAGGTCAAGTCACAGTGAGGTCAAACATCCAAACATTCGATTTTGATGGTTTGGTACAGAATCATCGTAGAAACTTCTGCTTTGCGTCGCTACCTTCTCTAGAGACAGCTTTTATTAAACAAGGTAAGAGGTCAAGTTGACGATTTCGTAAGTACCAGTCTATGACTGCTTGTTTGTTTGTTTGTTTGTGTGTTGGATATCTCAAAAATGTATTGACTGATTCAGATGAAATTTGGTGGAGAGGTTGGATGTGCAACACGGACTAAATGATTCGATATCGATGAAGATCCAGATCCGACTACGAGAATTTTTAAAGTGATTCTTCACCATTGAGAGATAGGGCCAAAAACGATATATAGCAACATATCTCAAAAATGTATTGGGCCCGATATGTTCTCGGGGATCAGACATTACATGGCGGAGGTATGCGCTCTCCTGAGTGCCCTTCTAGTTCAGCATGTATTTCCTCATCACTATCCTTACAAGTTTAAATTGGGTGCAGTGTCGACATATTTCAATGAGTGTAAAGTTAGAGGCAGAAAGAGACTAGGGTGGTTTCGTAGGGAGGTACACACTACACAGTGTAATTAATGTTAAGTCGAAGAGATTCATTAAGTACAAAGCAACAGGACTAGAGTCCTATTCACATCTATATCGGAGGAAGCATAGACTCGTTAAAAAAATATCTAACTCGGCAAGCCAAAAGGGAATATGAAAAGGACATAGCCAAGAATATTAAACATAACAGCAAGATGGTCTTGAAGTATATAATTGGTAAAGAAATGGTGAAGAGAGGTGTAGGCACACTGAGGAATGATGATGAGGGTGAGATGGCAGACTTATTAAATATATTTTTTTGCTTCTACACTTACACAGGAACAATCAGGGAGTATCACCTTCCAATAGCGGAGAGTATCTATCTCTGGGGTGAGCGAGGGCTTTAGGAAGAGATCCATGGAGAGTAGATGAGGTGAACAAGCAGCTCGAAAAATTAAAGGATGGTCAAGCCCCAAAGCAGGACAATATGCATCCTCGAGTATTGAGGGAGGTGGCAGAGCAGATCAGTGTGGTATTGGTGGACATCTTTAGCAGCTCGTTGGATTCAGCACAGGTACCGGAGGATTGGGGAAAAGCAAATCCAACCACACTATTTAAGAAAGCACCCAGAGAAGAATTGTAGAACTATAAACATGTTAGCTTGACTTATGTTGTGGGAAAGGTGTCAGAGACATTATGGAATGGATAGGGAAACATTTGAGTTAATACAATCTAATTAAAGGCAGTCAGCGGGGGTTTACCAAAGGGAGGTCTTGTCCAACAAATTTATTGGCGTTATATGAAGTCGTTTCTGATTGGGTGGATGATGGAAGTACAATGGACATATGTATCTTCACTTTCAGTAGGTGTTTGATAAGATACCACATGGGAAGTTGTTAGCCAAGGTGAGGGCTTGGGGAGCAGCTGGTCAGGTAGCTAACTGGATTGGAAAGTTGCCTACTGATAGGAAGCAAAGAGTGACCATGAGTGGGAAGATGTCTGGCAGGGAAGATGTAATTAAGTGATGGGGTACCTCAGGGATAAGTACTGGAACCATTATCCTTACTCTCATTCATGGACTGGTGTGTGTGTTTGTGTGTTTGTTGCGGTACTCCTCCCTCGGTTCTGGGCCGATTACATCCAGACTTGCTATGTAGGATCAGCATGACCCCAATTAATGCATAGGGATTTTTTTTTATCTTTACCGATGGTCTTGGTGGCAGGAGATGGGGTTGGGGTGGGAGCAAATTCTCTCTGTAAATGTGTATCGTGTAGCGCCACTCCAGGTGGGAGAGGGTATTACAAGTCTCCACCATTTACAGTGCAGTATTCCTGTCCCCAGATATTCTGGTGCAGCGAGGTGTTTCAAATAATAAGCAATAGGTATGTTTTGGCTTCATGCAGGTAACCCAGGTTATTTCTTTTATTTTTGGAAGTGATTGAGGCATCTGCCAGTTCCCTATACACCAGCCAAATAAAGGTATGTTTCAGAAGAACGTGTTGCATGCTTGGAACAAGATCACCCATTGGGTGGGTACTCTACTAATCATTCATAACTTACATCAACAATTTGGATTGGGTGGTTAAGAGTAAGCTTTGTAAATTTGCAGATGACACAAAGCTTGGAGGTAAGGTAGATAGCAGAGAGGGGGTGATCAGATTCAGGAAAGTGTCGATACTTTAATAGATTGGGCAAAAGATTGGCAGATGCAGTTTAACATATAATGAAATGTAAGGTGCTGGGAATGGGTAAGAATATCAATGAATAGGCCCAAGTGGGGCAGACACTCGTAGTTGGGCTGCATTCGGTGATAAATGGTGTCTCAGGGATCTTAATTGTCGTAGGGTTCTAAAGGGTCTTGGAGCTCAAAAAGGTCTTGGGTGTTAAATGGTCTTAGTGTTCTAAAGGGTCATAATGGATCTATAGGGTCTTAAGGAGCTTAAGGGGTCCAAAAGTGTCAACAGGGTCTTAAAAGGACTAAAAGACTTAAAGGACTAAAAGGACTACCCCCTCTCTGCCCCCCACCCCAACTCTGTCCTCCCCTCCTCCATTTTTTCCCGTTCTTCCAAGCAAGAGGGCATTAATGACATTAACCCTTAATAGGTAACCTTCATCCCGCAATAACATTTGGGCAACCCAGGGTCTTTCCGACCCTACTTTGAGAAAATATTTTTAGAAAAAGTTGTTCTAATCATTTTATAGCAATAACATCATGTATATATCAAATTGAAACCCTTTGTAATATTTTAAGACTAAAACTACATTAATCTATTATTAACACTATTTTTTAGAAAAAAAACAAAACCAGCCTCACCTTGGAGTCCTCAAATCCCCAGGTTACTTATCAAGGGTTGAGAAGTTAAAACTTAATTAAGAGATGGAATTAAATCATGATTAAGATCAAATTAAATTAAGAGGATTGAGGTTAAAATTAAATAAGGAAAAGTCAATGACAGAATCTCGAGATATGTGATGGGCATACAACCATAGATTATATTTTTAGCTGTTATCATTCATGGATGGGATGGAAACCGCAACACCTAGATGGAAATAAAAGAAAGGGCTCCATTACTTTTTGTGCATCGACATCATGAATCATCATGCCAGAGTTTCAAAACGATCCGTTGAGCTGCCTCGGAGGAGTAGAGGAAAAAAACTCTTCGTGAAGGACACCAAGTGGTATTTAACGTCCACCAACTAATGCCAGAAGACACAACACCAGTTTAACATTAATCCGCGGGACGGCACACACAAATTGGTGAATCACCCTGCTTGTGAAACACCGAGATGACAGTTTATAGCTGGGTCGGAGTCAAACCCTAGCTCGACAGCCAAGAGGAAAAAGTTCATACCTCTTGGCCATCCTGCCAGCCCAAACCTTTACTCAAGCATTGATATGACCACCGACGTCACCAATATACATAGTAAGGACTTTTGAAGTATCTTTGTTTCAATTTCACAAACAATGATATTGTTGCGGTTATCGGAACCGCATGCACACAACAGATGGGTGTCCCAAGACAGTTATTCCATTATTATACGTGTAGATAGTCCCCTTCCTTTTGTTTGCGGGAACAACAAGGGAGTGCGTTGCGATGATCTAATAGCTAGGGTTGCTTAAATCATTTTCTCTTCATTTCATCCACACTCTTCTTCTTTTCTGATTATTCCTAAGGTAAATCAGCACGTGCGCGCTTCGCTGTAAAGGTGGGGCCTCTTGGAGGCCAGCGCGTGCGCGCCATGGTGGGGAAACTGCAGCGCCAGTGATGTAGTGTGCTAGTTGGTGCTGGACTATTGACTCGAGCTTCCAATGGTCCTGGGGAGATTGGGCCGATTGCATTAGAAAGGCATGCAAGTAAATACCTCTTAAGAGGCTGCACGAATGATGTTTTTCATGGCACGGGAAACACGGCCAGCACGACGCCCACGCTGCAAGAGATGCGTACGGAGGCCAATAAAGCCGACTCCACGCCATGTTGGGCGGGATACGAGTGTGCGGGTAGAAGCGGCTTGTTCTTTTTTTAATCTCAATACCCGACACATATTGGTGTACGCCCCGCGCACACGCTAGCGGAGTCGTGTGAATGCGAGCGCTGGCCACGTGCGTAATAGCGGAACCGCGCGCACTGTATGGAATGTGCTCGAAAGCAGACACGTACGCCGCTCGTGAAATGTACAGTGCGGGCCACGTTGGCGCGCACGGAACGAGCGTGTTGATCGACGCTGGTCGAACGCCTGAGCGGGCATGCGGGACCCTCAACCGGTCGCCCGGGGGTTTTTACAGGATGATTCGCGTGCCGGTTTCGGTGTGGGCAATTCATGTCATCTCGTGGGTTCGGAGCGCAATATTGCCGCTGTTTGGGATGGCCTTGCCGGAAACGAAGTGAGCGTTTCCGGTCCAAGCTGGTGGCCACGTGAGGGGTCGGGGCAATCGGAGCGCCCGATTCAGGTGATGACATTTGGATTCGGCGTGCCCCCCCCCCCCCGAGCTGCGGGCCCTATAAAGGTTGGGGCAGTCCCTTGCGCCGTCGGTCTGTGTTTGCTGCTCTCGGCTCCGCCATACCTCGCCTCATCGACACCGCCACAACCCGCCTCCTGCTCCTCGACTCCGCCTCCTCGTCTCCGCCCAGACCACGTCGACCTACCCACCTACCTGATCCCGCCTACTACTCCACCCTCGCCTCTGGACTCCAGCCTTCTCCACTCAAGCTCCTCCTTCACGAACACAGTCTCCATACGCATGGCTTGGCCAGAGACAACGCACCCACTGTCGGTACGCACCCCGGAGCATCCCCCCCCAAAAAAAAACATATTGGTGGCACGTCATGCTATCGGCGCACAGGTCCCGAGATCATAGCCTCAACTCCCCCCCCTCCCTGGTTGCAAAACTCCCTCTTCATTGGTTTTCTGTGTCTGTGTGCGTGTGTGTGTCCTGGCGCTGTCTACCTAAGTAAGACGCAGAAGATCGTTATTGTTATTATTTTCACGTCAAGTCTGCTCTGTGTCCCTTTTGTAAGTTGCTGTTTATTGTCGCACCACACGCTTCTTCCTATCTCGCACAACACACCCCAATAAATCTTCACTGTGCACTATCTTCCTCTCTGCTTGTAAATAAATTATTATTATTAGGAATGTTCCCTGCTCTGTTTTTGTCTTTTCTTCCATTGATCCAGCATGGTCCGAATCCTAGCTTAGCCGGGACTTTATTCCCAACGATGCGTTCCTTTTAGCCGGTGCGTCCTTGGCAGTGTCGCTTGGCTGCATCCGATCCGGTAAAGTGATCCGGTCCGGTAGAGTGATCCGGTTCCGACAAGGCATACGTATCGAGGACGTGTTCCCCGCTAATTAAACCACGTGATTAATTAGGTAACCCGATTAACCCATAGATGGGAGGACCCTTGTCATCGCTGGTTCGCGTTCTTGTCCGTCCACGGGTCGTGCTTAAGCCGACCGCCGTCACCTCTTCATCGCCGAATTTTATCTCTCGTTGTGCTGACGGCCTATTCAATTTCCATGGGAGTTGGTGGGTAACCGATATTGCTCTCTTCCTCCATCTCCTTACGTGGTTATTCTTCATAAATTCTGACGCTCAGGTCTCGGCCCGCAACAATATCTTTTGACAGGGAACTTTGAACAAACACGAAGTTGCCGACATCATTTGTAAACAACACAAATGTGAAGTGCAACTATGATTTGTTTGAAGGATTCAGAGCTAAATTTGTAATATATTTCCAAACAATGATACAACCATTACCAGCACTTCTTTAGATGGCCGACATGGAAACCATCGGCTGAAATTTTGGGTCGGCCTTGTCTACCGAGACCTACCTCGAGTTACAGCCACGTTGGAACAAACGGCATCACGTCCTCTTCAGAAGGAAGGTGTGCTTCGAAATAAAGCATCACCTGGCAGCACCATGACAGCACCTTCGTGTGATTCATCTAAACAGGGGATCACAAATCCATGATCAGACAGTTCAGAGGTGGGGCACACACACACACACCAAACGGGGCTACCCTGCCTTCCTTCAACGAACAACAGGCTAAGAGGTTAAAACTGTTGCAAAAGCACTTTCGAAAAATAGAGTTAAAAGTGAAGAAAAACAGCAGCCAGATCATAAACTTTAATGTCAGACCATGGACTTTGATTGTCTCTCGTAATATTAGCTCTCCATTTAGAAGTAATGTTGCATTTCCTTGTAGCCTGGTAATCATTTTTGCCAATTTTATGCGTGAAAACAAAACCATAACTTTTAAATACTCCTTCATTTGTATGTGTGAGAGGGGGAAAAAACAAAAAAACACAATAAAGATTATCCGCAGTGATTCATATCAAATGACATGATTGTATTCATTTATAACAACGACATCCTGCAGTAAAGCTTGCTACTGGATATCTTGTAACGATTTGGAAATGAGAAACATTCCTCTGTATGGCCTTGCGAAAGATTGTAATACGAGTTCCCTGACAAGGAACTTCAATGCAGGAGGAGGCCAGTACGTCCACCAAAGCCTGAACTATGGTTGCCAACATATGGTATTCAAGTGGGGTGTGAACAGTGCTGGATTAACCATTAGGCAGACAAGGCATGTGCCTTAGGGCCAGCCAAAAATTCGGGCCAAAAATTATTTTCACATTAAATATTTGTCTTTTTTTGTATTAAATATTTTGTTCTTGAATCAGTTCATCTTTTGTCTGGGGTCCATTTCCATGAGCCAGAGATCTAATTTAAATTTTTCAGGCCATTCTCTAAAATTTCAAAATGTGCCTTTAGGGCCAGCCGAGGCTTAATCCGGCACTGGGTGTGAACATTGACCACTGAACGGATAGGCCGAAATGGCTTTAACTCCCTCAGACTGCGTCAACTATGGCGGCTTTACACGGGCGCGTGGTTGTGCGGAGAAACACGAGAACCTTCAAGCTTTTTGCAAAAGCAACGGGTTTATTCCCGAAACAAATGAACCAGAAGAAGATCGACCCGATGAAGGAATACGATGGTGGGTTGGGAGGGAAGGAAGGGAATGCAATTAATAAATAATTATTTGTATCCAGTGAGGTAAAATAAATCGAAATAAATCGAAGGCGCCTCACACCAGACTCAATCACAGACGGGGAAAGTGAACAAGAACCGGGTGGCTTATCTCTGGTGGTAGGCATGTCAAAGGAGGTGGGAGAGGGTGGGGGGTGGTGGTGTTGTGGCACTGAAGCAGCCATTGCCAGGCGGTACGAGCAGACGATGAGGAGGTGTTGAAGACAATCACAGGCAGTCGGCATACAAAACAGGCACAGGGAAAGGCAGGCAGGACAATGTCCTCCAAGAGCTATCCTCAGAGTGAGCTTTCTTCAGACCAAGCCTCCCTCAGAGCCGGCTCTCCTCCGAGTCACGATCCTTCTCAGAGTCAGTTCTCCTCAGACCCGGCTCTCCTCCGAGTCACAATCCTTCTCCTCGGCTGTCCTCAGAGCCTCAGACCACTGAACCCGCATGATCCAGGCTCCTCCTCAATCTCTCTGGAAAACACTTTCCCCTTGAGGCATCCATAGCTCTGCCTCCTGTCTCCCTTGCCTGGCAGAGCCCCCCATGGCCACCCGGTCCCACACGGTGACATGATACAGGAGGCTTTACACATGTTTAACACCCCTCTGTGGTAAACATTCGAACAGGAAAGTCCTGAAGCTTATGTGTCCCTGCTTATTACATCGAGATTGGCGAACTACTCGTACACAGACCATGCTACTCTATACCCTTCCATGGCAATGTCTAACCCCCACCCCTCCACAAATATAACAATATGTATCATCTTTCTCATATTATTTAAAACCTAATTAAGGTGTGTGTGTTGTGTGTGTGTGTGTGTGTGTGTGTGTGGTGTGTGTGTGTGTGTGTGTGTGTGTGTGAAACCTTCAAACTCATTGGCTGGAGAGCTGGCTTGACTCCACCTACAATTGTCAGGAAGGAAATCTATGCGTCTGCCATGTTTGCTTTCTGGTTTGCTTAAGATGTCTTCAGACATGTCATATTCACAATTTCAATGACACGGGCTACATAACCACACGTATTATATATTATGTGCATGAGTAGTACGCATGTTTTTGCCTTATGTACGTACGTAAGCCGGGTTGTTGTTTTTTTGGGGGGGGGGGGCAAGGAGCGATGAGGCAACGTTCTGGTCAATACACCACTCAAATAAAGGGATGAGCAAATAGTATAGTAAATGAAGGTTTTTGTATGTAATTAGTCAAAGGTGTCAAGGCTGAATAGTGCGAGTGCATCGTGTCGCCCTATTCCTGGTGGTGGTGGCTATTACAAGTCATAATGTAATCATAAAATATGTTGATTCTCCACATGAAAACCATACATTTGGAAATTGTCATGATCATTCGAGGTGTTTGTTCGTGTGTCTTTTATGCACTCTTACACTGCTGAACTAAATTAGCTTAAAACTGCAGCCAGTGCTCAGGGACGAAAGAGTAGAAAAGGTTGCGAGAGAAGGGATATAAGCGGGAGTGGATGAAGGGGGTGAGGGAAATGTGTGAAGGTGGAGAGGGGAATGGGAGAAGGGGTTGTTGAGTAGGTAGATTACAAGGAGTAGGTTTGCAGACGTTCCATGCAATGGGCCTTATATAGTATATCCATATAAATGCAAGTTGCAAGATAGTGTCTGAACAGGGTAAATGTCAAAACCATAGCAGGTATAATGCTGAATGATACCTCATATAAGAGCCCTTAGGTCTGGACAGTACATGCGGCAGTCGACAAATATTGATAGTCAGGCAATTTTGAGTTATGTGCACACAAGGGAGGCGTATATGCTCAGAGTTGATGGTCCGCACACCTTCCGGAAATAAATAAAAAAATAACATAACTACAAACTATTCAGTCTTCTTCTTGGGATAATCTTCAAAAGGGTCTTCCAATCTGTTGCAAAGATGATCATTTTGTGTGTCTGTGCATGTAGATGGGTGATAGTCCAAATTTATGTTGAATTACCCCGTGCACACGGAGCGAAAAGTGGTGTTAAGCAAGTCGTTCATGTCCATCCGTTTGTCTACCTGATTTATCAATTTATGATCATCAGTTTTTGATCGAGAAACAACTCATTTAAATTGAATGTTATATTTTGAACATGAATCAGAGCATGAATAGGAAGACAAGTCTGCCGTTTTACCGTATTTTGTCTCCGAATTCATGCGGACCGCACATGCGCAGAGAGGAGTGAGATAATATATATTTTACTCCGTCTGTCTACTTGGCAGTGGACCAAAATTGAAAATCAATCCAAACAGAAAATTTACTGCTTTAAGGACGTTACAAATGACACAAACAGCAGGTGTGAAAAACTAACGTGATGTGTTAGATTGGGTGGTGTAATTGGCACTGGGGAAAATGGTGGTAAAAACTGGAATTTATTTATTATGTGTTCGCTTTTAAACCACGTTAAACCTTGAGTAAAGTTTAATTATGTACTTGTACACTGGAGAACACAAATCATCTTACTTAATACTTCTAAGAACATGATGCAATATATCAATAAATAAATATAATATATATATATATATAATATATATATATATATATATATATATTAATATATATATATATATATAATAATAGAGGAGGGTGTGGCATGTTTATCTGGGTGAATAAGAGGCTGCCATCTGGCTATGTACCAATCAATAACGTCCATCTCCAAAATTGCGACTCAATGTAAGATTATTACAGTGTCAGGGTGGTTGGTGTATAAGACTACTTCAGTAATGCTAAACTTCCAGATTTTTTAAACGATCTTTAAAATCATTATTTAAATTTAAACTAGCAAATACAACCTGTCGCTTCGCTGATGGGTATATGAAGGAGGGAGGAGGGGG
>CM068960.1:70934394-70968807 GCA_035128595.1 Eptatretus atami | reverse complement strand
TAACGGGGGTAGAAAATATCATGAGTTTGGACAGGGGATTATCTGAGATGGTGGTGAACAACTGCATTGAAGACCTGGAGAGAGTGAGGTTGAAGAGAATGTGGAAGTTAGTTCCACAGATGGCAAAAAAGGGGAATGAATGAGTGGAGGTGAGCAGTGATTCTGGATTTTGGGTGTTTCTCCCAAAGGAGGTTGCTGGTGGGCCACGTGTACCCTACAGATACCTGGGGGAGTATAGACGACAAAGCATGGAAGAACAAGAGCGTGCAAGACCAAAATGGATGTAGTAGAAGACAGAGGGACCACCGACTTGTCCATGATGGCAAAGTGATAGGCCCATAGACTCAGCTTCATCGCAGGAGATTTGAATTTTTTTCTTTTGTATACTTGTACATTGCTGAGGCTCATGTAAGAGCTAACACACAGAAAATATAACAAAGGGAGCAGGAGCCAAGAGGGGTGGGAGAGGGAAGCACAAACCAGTGGAGAACAGAGACAGAAGATCTATGGAAGGGAGATGGATGGGGTGCACACACGGGGTAAACAAGATGGCAACTACAGAGACTTTCAGGAAGGAATGCAGGGAATGTGAAGGAGGTGGGTTTGGGGTGGATGAGCGGGGATAGAAAAGATCGTGGTTTTGGATGGGGGAAGATAAGAGATGATGGTGAACAGCTGTTTTGAAGACCTTGACAGAAGAGTGGGATTGAAGAGTGTGTGTGAAGAGAATAATCTTGAGGGCCTTGGTTTCCACGGCATCAAGCTGAGAAAGGTTTGAGGAAGGGGCGCCAGCCTTGAGGGTAGAGCAGTACTCCATGAAGCTGCAGATGAAGGCCTTGTCGGTGGATAAAAGTTCAGGAGTGCCAAGAAAGGATTTTGCATGATGAAGTATGTCCAGTCAGCAGCTGGCTTTGGAGGTCAACTTTGAAATGTGGTTTGCCCATGAAAGTTCATGGCTAATAGCGAGAACCAAGAGTTTGAGTGACTGAACATCTTCAAGATCATAGTGAAGAAAGAAAGAAGATGGGAGGGCTTGCCAGATAGTCCTTTCAGAGAGAGAGAGAGAGAGAGAGAGAGAGAGAGACAGAGACAGAGACAGAGACAGAGACAGAGACAGAGACAGAGAGAGAGAGAGAGAGAGAGAGAGAGAGAGAGAGAGAGAGAGAGAGATTTGTCAATATTACAAGACATCTTACAAGTGTTTGACCAGCTTATGATTGTATTAAAAAAAATGAAGAGAGAAAAGAGGCTGCTGCCTACTTACCTGAACGGTGAGGGGTGTTACGGCAGAGTGTGGAGTCATCACCAAAAAGATAAAGAGGATTTTCCGGAGGGTTAGAGAGATTGTTGTTAAAGATTCTGAATAGGACAAGGCCCAGAACACTGCTTTTGGCCACTCCAGCCAAATATTGGGCGAATTAAGCATTTGGTGAATGTGAATCCTTCCTCGTTCGTAAAAGTCTTGATCTCATGGCTTAACATCATGATGTGTTCCAGTGATATTCCACTGGATAATTCTCTTCTGGTTTTTTTTTTAAGTGAAAAACAACGTTTGTTGCTATATGCTGACAAATGACATATCTCACGTGGCCAAACAAAAATAAATCCAAATTGACATTTTTGGTTTTTTTATTGGTTAACTCATTCACATTGATATTGTTACAGGCCGGGGGTCGGCCGCCAACCGACCGCTCTGAACGGAGCCGCAAGTCGAGTCGGCCCGACCGATCGCCCGGAATATAGATCGCCGCCCGGATAACTCCGAGTGACGGGTCCTTGTACAAGAACCAAAATACGCCAATCGGCAGATCACGTGGGTAGGGTCGATTGCCAATCTTCAATTTACCTAAATACCCACGTGATCCAACTACCGGGGTATTCCACCCTCGACGGATCTCGTACGGAACAAACCGCCGAGGCGAGCTTGTCCGTGCGCGATTCCGAGCGGCTTAATCGCCGAGAACCGTCGGTCCAAATGTCCCCTATTACGGCAAACCAACGGCTTTCTAACTCCAACACACGAAATGTTCAGTCAATGAGGGAATGGACGCAACGAGCAGGTTTACATTTACACAAGGACATTTATTATAATGAAACACGTATGCAATTAAATAAGGCAAAACACGTATGCAATTATACAAGCAACAAAAGCACGACAAAAGAACTACAACCGTCTATAAGCAATTATTAATGTACAGTCACTTACACAGTTTTACTTACGGGACTCGGCGCCACAACATTCATTCGAAAGAAAAGCAGGAAAAAGACCCCATCAAAGGCAATGGGGTCAGACTGGACCTCTTGGGTCTTTATGGCGTGGGACTTGGCAGACCGAACGAGTCCCACGAGACCGTTGCAGGTTACCTGCACCCTCGTGGTGTCTGGCTTGGGCGACCAGCGACGTCCCGTCCCCACAGCAGCTAGCGTAGCCGCGGTCGAGCTCGGGCCTTCCGTGTGGCAGGCGAGCTCTCTCCGGCTCTCTCCACACGAACGCGCTTGGGCGACCGCGATGCTCCTTCCCCACGGCAGCTAGCGTAGCCGTGGAGCTCGGGCCTTCCGTGTGGCAGGCGAGCTCTCTCCGGCTCTCTCCACACGAACGCGCTTGGGCGACCCGCGATGCTCCTTCCTAACGGCAGCTAGCATAGCCGCGGTCGAGCTCGGGCCTTCCGTGTGGCAGGCGAGCTCTCTCCGGCTCTCTCCACACGAACGCGCGCGTTTGCGCGACACAGCAGGCAAGGCTGCGCCTCCAGCTCGCGTCTCCTTCGCGACGCCCGGACTTCCACGCAGCTCCTTGGCTTCTTCCCGACTCCCCAACTGCCGAAGCAAAAAGCTTACTCCTCCCACGGGACTCAGCACACGAACTCTGCCACGGGACTCCCACGAACACAGCCCACGAACTCAGCCCTACCATGGGACTCCCACGAACTCTTTTCACTGGACTTTCACGAGCTCTTTTTGAACAAAGAAAATATGTCCTCTTTATCCTTTGCACCCCTCCCCCGCACCCGGTGTGACTCATGCCCTCGTCCACCCCCCCCCCCGCTCAACCACGGGTGGGAGGGATTGTTGACGTCACCGCAGGGTTTCTTCTCTCTTCGCAGAAGAGGGGAGGGACGTCTCCATTGTTCGCTCCCTAACTATTAAATCATCCGCAGCGCATCTAATCGATTTCAAAACATTTAAACAATGGAAGGTGAGCTATCTAGGGAACTGCACTTATCGACATAGCTGACTAAGGGAACCTGTATGTTGTGTGCAATTGAATTCCAAATTCGTAACACTACCCCTCCCCTTTTTACAGACTCGTCCCGAGTCGTCAAATTTTCGTGTGACCAGCATGTGTAAGTTTTCCCCTAGTACGTTCTATCTTCGGATCCCTGAGTGCGACATTTCTTTAAACATGTCCAAAAATAAATAACCTAATGCGCTGCGTAACTAAATAAACAAACTCTCACAGACTCATTCGGACAACTTAACTAAAATTGCCGGCGCTAAAACAAACATGCAGGTGGGTGCCACGTATTTACAATCTTAACTTATCTATTACATCACACTAACCATGGCCAGGACTTGTGATCTGTGAAAGGGAAAAAGGTAAAAGGCAAAAGTCGTTGCAAAGTCTTTGGTGCAGGGAATGGATGGAATGGTCGCAAAACAAATGGACATGATGGATGCACGGGCTGCCTGCAGGGCAGTCCTCACAAAACTGGATGGTCCTGGCGCGCATGGTGATGGATGGACACAGGGGCAAACGCAAACAAGGGCTAGCAGGCATGGGGTCATGGCAGAGGCAGGCAACGAGGCATGGCAAGGTAAGCCCATGCAGAACAGGCAGCTGCAGCACAACAGGCCGGCAGGTGAAGCTGGCCGGCCTCTGGTGTGTTCCATCAGGTCTGGAGGGAGTGCGGTGGTGCCGGCCGCTCTGAAGGCGGGCTCGGACCTAGCCTACTGTCTCCCCCACTCTATTGCCTTTGCCTGTCTCTGTCCATACCCACTCCCTTAATTTGCCACACAACACAACAAAATTTAGCCCCTCTTTTTTTTATTATTTTTATTTCCCTTTTACAATTGTCTCCCTAACCCCTTTATCGTCATTGTCCGGCTAACCTATCCTGTCAACCTAGCCTACTCCCAACCCCTACGTTCCCTCTCTGGAGGGGAATAGGGAGAGACTAGGGTCCTGTCTCGAGGCCCAACAAAGCCTCAGAATGGCCTCCTCAGAGTTCAGCGATCTACCAAGGTGAGTCCAGCGGCCTACAACGAGCGAAGGGATGGATGGTGCGAAGGGGTACATCTATCTACCCTAACATTCATTAACCTGAAACTACCCCGGGGCTTTCCAAAAACGCCTCAACTTTAAAACTATCGGTTCTAAAAACCATGATTCCCGTCGCCTGTGTTGGTGTCCATTATAAATTTGGGCCTTGCCCTCAAATTTTCATACGTGCCCTCGCACAATTTCCTGGCTGGGCAGCGTGGCTCAACTGGCAGGAACTCCCCCTCTGCCGAACTCTAATCATGGCACCCCAGGCCCGCAGGCTGCCTCCGAGCCTAGCTGCTCCCTATAAATGTGGGGGTTCCCTCTCTGGCATTGCCCCCCTCTAATGCCCACTGTGGCATGTTGATGCCCTGGGTCCCTTTCCGAGGGTCGCCCGTGCCCACTCCACTGCCCCCGTGGCATTCTGGCGCTACGGGTCCTGTTTCCGACGGGTCGCCCGTGCCCACTACTCTATCCCGGTCCCTCTTGGGCCTTGGCCTACTCTGGCCGACTAGTCCGGTGCCTGGGGTGCCCACTAAACAAAACTCAACTTTCCACAGCCACACTCCCAGCTGGTCCATGAACTCTTGCACCCTCCAAACGGGTTTCGTGCCTTCTCTCGACACCAACAAAACGACCTCCTTTTAATAAATTTGAATAACCCACTAGCTAACATTAATCTGACCCCGGGGTCTCTTGGGTGGGAATCACTCCTCCCCCAATCAGTCATCCGCACCATGCATATTCGCTCCACTCACACACTTGGGCCCGCTGTCCCACACTCATTCCTCACGCACTTTCCATTTCACAACTCACACCAACACTCTATACTGCCATCCTTCCTAATTAAATCCCCTAACTAACTCGTGCTCCCTCGTCATCCCTTAAATCAATGCACGTTCCATTTACTCTACCTTGCTAAGCTACGTCTCCAATACACATTTCCAGGTCTGTCCATGTCTCCAAAAATCCAACAATTCCCATTTCCTAAATCTGAACTAAAATCCCTCTAACTAATCCATTCCACGGGCTCCATGAGGTACAACCCATGTCCCCATGAAGCCGGTCTAACTAACTCTAACCCATCCTCCTAACTAGTAGTTCCTGTGCCCCTAACAAGGGGGTCTTCCACCCCTTGCCTGGGAATCCTGTTCACCCGAAGCGAGGCTTGCTTTTCTCAACTCTTTTTTTTTTTCATAATGCGCACCACCCCACCAGCGCGGCAATTCACAGCCACGCTCTTTTTCCGTGACGTCATGGCAGCTGCTTGCGCCCCGCGCACCTCGTCCCTCTTGGACGGTACCATCCGGCAGGAATTCCCTTCTGCCGGATTCCAAACACACGTGCAGCCATGACGTCACTCTGCACATCTCAAAGCAAGCCCGCGTTTCGAGGGGTTCCCCACACGAACACATGTGCTCTGCTCGTCGGAGCTTTACAAACACGCTCGCGTGGAGAACCCATCCGGTCCAATTCGAATCCAGCCTAGCTTCTGTCCGTCCGCGGGATCGGCTAACATCCACCGCTGGCGTTTCCAGACCGGGTTTCACCTGCGCAGCCGCGCACGTGGCGGCCTTTGTCGTAGCACAGCACAGACCCCGCGCTCGCTGCTGTGCAAACCCGGCACGGTTCTCAATTCAGCTACGCCGCTACTCGGCCCTTGTCCTTCATCTGGTCCCGTCGTCGTCGCCGTTCAACGCACACACTCCTGCGTGCCACGACGCTCACACACTCCACCATGGCACTCGGGCACGGGGATGCGGTTGCGTTCTCCCGCATACAGACTGTCATCTCCCTTACACACAGCGACCTCACACACGCTGTCTCTCTCACATACCGTGCTTCACTCACTCGTGCCGTTTCACTCACACGTGCCGTTTCCCTCGCACACGTGGTTCCACTCACACATGGTACTTCACTCATACACGGGCTTCCACTCGCAGAGGGGGTTTCACGCACACACGTCATTCCTTCCACACGTGGTGCTTCTTCTACACACGGAGTGCTGGGAAGCACGCACCCCGGCACACTCGTGACCACACCACTCACACACGGGGTCTCTTCCACACACGGTGCGCGTTTCAACACGCCGCTGCACTCACACCTTTCCCACACACACCGGGCCAATCACACTGGGGAATCGTGCCACCACAAGGGTTCCCGGGCCTCCATACCCCCCAAGCTCCTCGTGCACCTGTCAACAGCACTCGCCCCCTCTAACTCGCTCGGCACGACCGAACTCACCTGTCGTGATTCGCTTCAAGGGAGAATAGCGTCTCCCTCCGTTCCCGAAGGAGGCTATCCAGCTGCTCGCACCGGGTCACGAGACAGTCCGCCAGCTCGCCCCCATTAAGCCTCGCTACCTCTGTGTGTGTGTGTCCGTCTTTAACCCCGTCCAATTCACCCTCTATCTCCCGTGTCTCTGTACATTTTATTTCTGTTGTCTCTGCGTGTCTATTATTTCTGTTTCTTTCTGGCTCCATTTTCCTTCCCATCTGAGTCGTTCTTCCTCTCTGAGCCCCATTAACTGTTCGTTATCTTTCCGGAGTTTTTCCATCTCTGTGGACTCCAATTTTGCTCTCTCCTCGAGTTGATTAATTTCAAACTCATATTGTTTTTGTTTCCTTTCCCACTGTTCCTCTCGTTCTTCCTTCTCCAATCTCATCGTTTCTTTCAATTGCTTAGTTCTTTTTCCCGTTTCGTTTGTTGTTCTTCTCTATCTCCTCGCACTCCAGCCTCGCCTTTTCTTTCAATTGGTCCACCTCAAATTCATGTTCTTTTTGTTTTCTATTCCACTGTTCCTCTCGTTCTTCCTTCTCCAATCTCGTTGTTTCCTTCAATCGACTGATTTCTCCTTCCTGCTTCATTCCTTGCTCCTCACTTTCTCCTCGACTCCAACCTATTTTTTTCCTTCGTCGTTCAGTTTCAAACTCATACTCTTTTTGTTTTCTATTCCACTGTCTCTCTTGTCCTCATTCTGCAATCTCGTTATTTCCTTCAATTGACTGATTTCTTTCTCCTGTCTCATTCGTTCTTCTTCCATTACTCTTTCCTGCATCTCATTCTGCAATCTGGCCTTGCTTCCAGCTGTTCGATCTGTACAGTGTGGTTCCTTAACGTTTCATTCTCCGTTTTCGTTCTTTCTTCTCTCACCATCCTCAACTCGTTTTGAATTCCCTCTCTTTGTTTTGGTGTTTCAGTATCTCAGAAGCTTTCTTTTCTAATGCCGTCCTCATCTCACACACTCCAACCTTGCTTTGGCTTCTAACTTTGATCTGTACAGTGTGGTTCCTCAACGTTTCATTCGCTGCTGTCATTCTTTCTTTCAACGTCCTCAGTTCATTTTGTAATCCTATCTCTTGTTTGTTTGGTGTTTCAGTATCTCAGAAGCTTTCCTTTCTAATTCGTTTTTCATCTCTACACCTCTTTACATTCTTTCTTCCTCATTTCATCCATTTCCCTCCTGTATTTATTTAGGTATTCCAGGTGATCCTCTTTCAGCTCCTGAACTTGTTCCTGTGCATCGGCCAATCGTTGTGCTTCCGTGTGCACATAATCCTTATGAACCCAGTCTGCGTTGGCTAAGTCCTTTTCCAACCCCCGAATTCGTTCCTGTGCCTCGGCCAATTCAGTTGCAATGTACTGCCGTCGCCCTGCCTCGCCTGCCATGCCCCCGTGGTTTGAACCGTGTGGCGGGAGCGCTTCCCCCGCCGTGCCGTGCGGCTCGTTGCGCTAGTAATAGCGGCCCGCTCACGCCTCGTGCCACGCTGAGGTGCGGCCGCGCCGCCATCTTGCGACTCAGAGTTTGTTTGCCAGAAAAGTTCCTGCACAGGCCGCTCCCACTGACTACTATTCGTGGTGCGGTTATAATAATAAAACGGAGAACCAGGTACATTGTTGCATCGCCGTATTTCCCAACCTTCTGGTACGGGTCCAACCCGTATGGCGATGGCGTTCTGGACCATGGATTCTAACATTTCCAAATCCATTCCTAATCCCTCCTCCCCTGCTCGCCTTGGCTGAACATTTTACGTGCTGGGAATAAAATTTATAACGCTCGTAATTTGGGGACACGGTGGGGTTTGCTCCGTATACCCCTGATCCAACTCCGTGAATTTTGCTACGGAGGCGGAGGGGGCCGAATCGCACTCCTGACAACCAATTATTACAGGCCGGGGGTCGGCCGCCAACCGACCGCTCTTGAACGGAGCCGCAAGTCGAGTCGGCCCGACCGATTGCCCGGAATAGAGATCGCCGTCCGGATAACTCCGAGCGACGGGTCCTTGTACAAGAACCGAAATACGCCAATCGGCAGATCACGTGGGGTAGGGTCGATTGCCAATCTTCAATTTACCTAAATACCCAGGTGATCCAACTACCGGGGTATTCCACCCTAGACGGATCTCGTACGGAACAAACCGCCGAGGCGAGCTTGTCCGTGCGCGATTCCGAGGGCTTAATCGCCGAGAACCGTCGGCGTAAATGTCCCCCTATTACGCAAACCAACGGCTTTCTAACTCCAAGACACGAAATGTTAAGTCAATGAGGGAATGGACGCAACGAGCAGGTTTACATTTACACAAGGACATTTATTATAATGAAACACGTATGCAATTATACAAGCAACAAAAGCACGACAAAAGAACTACAACCGTCTATAAGCAATTATTAATGTACAGTCACTTACACAGTTTTACTTACGGGACTCGGCGCCACAACATTCATTCGAAAGAAAAGCAGGAAAAGACCCCATCAAAGGCAATGGGGTCAGACTGGACCTCTTGGGTCTTTATGGCGTGGGACTTGGCAGACCGAACGAGTCCCACGAGACCGTTGCAGGTTACCTGCACCCTCGTGGTGTCTGGCTTGGGCGACCCGCGACGTCCCGTCCCCACAGCAGCTAGCGTAGCCGCGGTCGAGCTCAGGCCTTCCGTGTGGCAGGCGAGCTCTCTCCGGCTCTCTCCACACGAACGCGCTTGGGCGACCCGTGATGCTCCTTCCCCACGGCAGCTAGCGTAGCCGTGGTCGAGCTCGGGCCTTCCGTGTGGCAGGCGAGCTCTCTCCGGCTCTCTCCACACGAACGCGCTTGGGCGACCCACGATGCTCCTTCCCCACGGCAGCTAGCGTAGCCGCGGTCGAGCTCGGGCCTTCCGTGTGGCAGGCGAGCTCTCTCCGGCTCTCTCCACATGAACGCGCGGTTTGCGCGACACAGCAGGCAAGGCTGCGCCTCCAGCTCGCGTCTCCTTCGCGACGCCCGGACTTCCACGCAGCTCCTTGGCTTCTGGCTTCCTCCCGACTCCCCAACTGCCGAAGCAAAAAGCTTACTCCTCCCACGGGACTCAGCACACGAACTCTGCCACGGGACTCCCACGAACTCAGCCCACGAACTCAGCCCTACCACGGGACTCCCACAAACTCTTTTCACTGGACTTTCACGAGCTCTTTTTGAACAAAGAAAAGATGTCCTCTTTATCCTTTGCACCCCTCCCCCGCACCCGCGTGACTCATGTCCTCGTGATCACCACCCCCCCCCCCCGCTCAACCACGGGTGGGAGGGAGTTGTTGACGTCACCGCAGGGTTCTTCTTCCTCTTCGCAGAAGAGGGGGAGGGACGTCTCCATTGTTCGCTCCCTAACTATTAAATCGATCCGCAGTGCATCTAATCGATTTCAAAACATTTAAACAATGGAAGTGAGCTATCTAGGGAACATTGCATTTATCGACATAGCTGACTAAGGGAACCTGTATGTTGTGTGCAATTGAATTCCAAATTCGTAACAATATGGATGCTAAATTTGAGCTGCTGCTCTATTTTATATCAAGGCTGTGGCTAAGTGGAAGGGGTCGGGACAGTTTGTGGGGTGTGAACAACGCACGTGCATGCATACACACAGACACACAGACACACACACACACACGCGCCCAAATTTTTATTCACATTATTCCTCCATTGCTTCTTTTTTCATCATTAATTACTTTTTTTGAGATGAGAATATTCTGAATAGCATCATCAGAAAATACCAAGGCTACTACTATAACAGTGACAATTATAATGCGACTGCTGAAGTAATAGATTTTTTTTTTTATCACGTGACATCATAATTTTAGGACGTGGAATCCCCGTCTGTATTGTACACATAGAACGGAATTCTAGGGATCTCTCAAACAGACAATGTCCAACAGACATTTCTCAAACAGTAGGTATAGTTTTAAGTGGCTTTCAGATCGTTTTTGCTCTTGAGTGTTTCAAGCATACTACCGAGTCTTCTTGCTCTTCTACAAGCTTCCATCTTCTTGAGAGAAAAAACATTTAGCTCAATCGTTTTCAATTAAGAAACTTCCACCATAGCTCAATTTTCCTTTCCCTAGCCAGTGTGACATGATACATGTTGATTGTTGTGCGTCATTCTCTTGTGCAACACTGCACTGGCATTCTTATGACATGTTTAGGTCTTGGCCCAGCAAAATCACCATTATTAATTGAGCAGGGCTTCTGACTTGGGGAATTTCGACTCAGGGCATTTTCAATTGGGTAATTTCTACTCGAGCTATTTAGACTAGGGGAAATGCATGTATTTCAGGGTTGTCGGCGTATTTCAACTTGGGGATTTTCAACTCGAGGTATTTTGAATCATTACTTTTCTATTTGGGAGAATTTTGATTATCAGCCTTATGAATTCTGGAAATTTGACTTGGGGCATTCCTTCGATGGCAATTTTGACCAGGGGCATTTCAACTCAGGTAGTTTTCTCTCGGAGTATTTCGACTAGGGGATTTTGAACTCGAGACATTTTGAATCGGGGGGAATTTCAACTACGGGTGTTATGAATTGGGGAAATTTGACTTGGGGCATTTTGACTGGGTCATTTCCTCTCGGGGCATTTTGACCTGGGGCTTTTCAACCTGGTGTGTTTTAACCTAAGGCATTTTGATTCGGGGCTCATATCACTTCTGTTGTACAGAGCATATAATGTTCATGGTAGAAAAATATTTTCTTCAAACCAAAATTCCAAATGAATATTTTTTTAAATATCTTGAAAAACATTACTGTCCTTCAGTTTGACATGCTCTCACCTTCATCGGATGTGTATATGCCCTAGAATACATCAGAAATTCCTCATAAATGCTATAAGTTCTCCCCCCACTCCCCTGGTGAAATACCTACTCCCTCCACTTTCAGAGAGGGGAAGCCACACTCCCTGACAATGACCCATGAAACGAACCATTCGTTCTGAAACCCCCATGACAGGCTTGTGGATGATGCCAATATTTCTTTCTCTGTTCAATAAATTGGGGTATCATCGGACAGACATATGATCTCAGCAATAAAAGTGCTTCATTTCATCAAAAACTATAATTCAACATGAACTTCCGCAAAGACGAAGCTCCATTCGAAAACTAACACCCAAGATAAAGACCAGACTGCAGAATAACAATCACATGAAAAATATTTTTTCATCAAATATAATATACCGTTAGAAGTTACAACAAATGATATTAAAAATGATTTTGGACAAAATAATGGGCAAAAATAATCAGGCATTTTAAAAGGAAACTTTCGAGGCCTAATTACAGGTCTGAACCAAGACGCTCATGTAAATCCAGCACAAATTAAATTATTACTGCTACTCATCTCCCTTTCAAGAGTTTTTCATGATCAAGAACAGTGACAACGCTTCAGTATTCTTGCCATTGTGGTTCATTGTGCCTCCGGCAAAATTAAACCACCGCACTGCCTTCAACCCCTTACATCCCCACCAGCAGACCCCCGCAATTTCACACTCTCTGGCAGGTGTAACGTTTACACCTTTATAAAACCTGCCCCAGCTTTTCTTCTTCTATTAATAAAACACATTTCACAAGAATGTGCAGAAGTAAGAGTGAAAATGGATGCCAATTCAACATATCTATTGAAAGGTGACCCTGGCATGACAAAACAAAGGAAATGTTAAGATAGCGTTTTGATTCACATGCAACTCGTGGTGAGCTACTTTTGTGGCCAAAAATATTGGCACCCGTGCACTTTTCTCAAATAATGCACAATTTCTTCCAGAAAAATGTTGAAATTAAAAGAATCTTTTTGTATCCACATATATATTTCTTTGGGTTGCAATGGAACAAAACAAAAAAAAGGTGAAAAAATTACTAAATCTTAGCTTATTGCACACAAAAATCCTAAAATGGCCCGGACAATATTATTAGCACCTTTTAGAAGTTGTGAGAAATAAATTAGATTTCAAGCAGGTGATTCTTCTTTACTTTGGAATTGAACTCACCTGTGGTGAGTTGCAGGTGCCTGCAATATAAAAATCACTCATTCGAGTAGTTTGAGAGAAAAGGAGTCATTCTGCTGTTTTGTGTCACTGTGTGAACTGCAATGAGCATGGAGAAAAGACAGAAAACCACAGAATTGTCTGAGGAGGTCAGACACAAGATTGTAGCCAAGCATGAACAACCTCAAGGCAACAAGTCCATCTTCAGAGACCTTGATGTTCCTGTGTCCACCATACACAATGTTATCAGGAAGTTTAAGGCCCATGACACTGTAACCAACCTCCCTGGACGTGGCCGCAAGAGAAAACTTGATCGAAGATTACAGTGAAGGATTGTTCGGAATAGTGGTGAAAGCACCTCGATCAACTGCCAAACAGATTCAAGCTTACCTTCAGTCACAAGGTCCGACAGTTTCAACTTGCACCATCCGTCACCAACTCAATGAAAGAGGGTTCTATGGTAGAGACCCAGGAGGACCCCACTGCTGAGAGAGAGAGAGACACACAAGAAAGCCTGACTGGAGTTTGCCAAAACACACCTGAACAAGCCACAATCCTTCTGGGAGAATGTCCTGTGGACAGATGAGTCCAAATTAGAGCTTTTTGGTAAAGCATATCATCTCTATGTTTATAGAAAACAAAATGAAGCCTTCAAATAAAAGAACACCTTCCCCCACAGTCAAACATGGAGGAGGTTCAGTGATGTTTTAGGATTATTGTGCTGCCTCTGGCACTGGATGCCTTGAATGTGTGCAGGGCATCATGAAATCAGGAGATTACCAAGGCACTTTGGAGCACAATGTTCAACCCAGTGTCAGAAAGCTATGTCTCCGTCGAAGGTCATGGGTCTTGCAGCAGGACAATGACCTCAAACACACTTCAAAAAGCATCCAGGAATGGTTCAAGACAAAAAGCTGGACTGTTCTGAAGTAGCCAGCAATGAGTCCAGATTTAATCCCATTGAACACCGATGGGGAGATCTGAAAACAGCAGTTGGGAGAAGGCACCCTTCAAATCTGGGAGAACTGGAGCAGTTTGAACAAGAAGAGTGTTTGGCCAAACCGCCAGTAGAGAGGTGCAGGAAGCTCATTCATGGCTATAGGAAGTGCTTGACTGCAGTTATATTGTCCAAAGGATGTGCTCCCAAATATAAAGTCGAGGGTGTCAATAATTTTGTCACTGCCATTTCTTTTTATTTTCTGATTTTAAAGGATATATTAAGTTCTGAATCAAAAACAAAGGTTCTGTGATATTAACAGTGAACTAAAGAATTGTGGAGAACAAATACTTTTGTCAATTTCGACTTATTTTTAGAGAAAATTGTGAGTTATTTGAAAAAAGTGCAAGGTGCCAATATTTTTGGCCACGACTGCAGCTAAGAACCTCCATGGTTTTTAAGGATTTATCTATCTCATGAAGTTGTGTCAGGCTTGGGTTTCCTTCTCAGTGATAACCATTTCCCTGAAGTTTGCAATGATGTGATGCCCTTTACAATTATCTATGAGCGTTATTCTGCTTTAAACGGTATAAAAATGCGCCCACTGCACCGTTCGGAAGTGACAGTCCTCAAAAAGTGATCTCCACGTCAAGACAACGTGTCGAAGGTGTTTATATAATATTTGTCGAGCAGCTACTATTATTTTCATCGTACCTGTCACTACGCAGCCTGCAGGCATCTCAAAAGTGAAACGTGCCTGTGTCAGCAGTCCAGCAAAAAAAACATTTAAACATTTCATTATAAACAGGGCACGTTGCACACAAGACAACTGACACTGCCATGGACTTCACTTTCACTCGTGAGTCACCTGCCGTCATGGACTATGCACGTGCTGTCATGATACTTACTCGCCGCACATTTCTTTGTAATCTCAGAAACTTGGTCCTTTCTCCACCCGAGTCATTAACTGAACCTTCAACCGCATGCGAATTGCGCACTTTTGGAAAAGCTGCGCATCGCCCGCCCAGCGCACATCAAAACCATCCAATGTCGATTGGGGGCATTGAAATAAAGAGGATGTGCAAAAAAATATATAAAAAATAATAATAATACATCTGGTCGTTAGCCTTACAGAGAGATGGGTTGAGCAATAGAACTCTGCGTTTCGCTTCAAACCAGCTCTCTTTTCGGTCGAAAGAGTTAATTAACGCTTGCCTCATTAACACTGGATGTCTTTTGCTCATTGCCAGTGGCCTGGAACTGCATTTTCCGAGCAAACAGCCCGGCGAACAATTTATTTTTATGGAAGAGAATTTGTGAGTTTTTTAATGCGTGTGCATTAACTCCTCCAAGCAGACTCCGAGACTCCAAGTTATATAAAACCGATATACATGCGGCTCACTTGGTGAAGATATCTTTCGAACGTTAACCATCTGTAATGATCGCTCATATATACTAATAGTTATAACGCTATCCCATAACATCAGTTCCCTTCAAAGGAACTTCAACGCAGGAGGCCCGAAACAAGCTTGCGCAATGGTTGCCAACCTATGGCTGTTTGTCGGTGCTCCGTCCTTTTTAAATGCTAATGTATTAAAGAAATTCGCAGTGGCAACCTCAGATAATATCAAGCAAAAAAGCAGCACATACCATTTTTATTGTTTTTTTGAGCTCGCCTGTTCGAAGAACAGAGAGCTATAGCGATACCCCTGGCATGAGCGTGAGCGTCAGCGTCAGCGTGAGCGTGAAAATGTTAAAGTTTTTGGTGCAAGTTATTTCCTTTCTAATGTTTTTATCTACCACACTATTTTTTACTGATTACAATATACAAATACATATATTGCTTTAAAATTATTTGGATCAGACTTCACTGCAATGCTTTATAAAAAATATTATTAGACTAGTCTTTTAAAAACGATAAATGTATAAACAGGCGAGCATTGGGTGGCTTTGACACTAACTCTGGTTAGGTCTTCCGTATGACTCGGCCGGGGTTCAAACCGCCAACCTCCTCGACTCAGAGCAGATGTTGCAACCCTCACACCACCGAATCTAGCGAAGTTACACCAATGGTCCACTAGGATTGCAGGAAGGAAAGTTGATGCATCCAAACGACCGAGCAAGGAAAGTGGGATTTGACCCTTGGACCGAGAGGCCACGTGCAGAATTCTGGATTCAAACCTCATCAGCTCAAACCCACCATTAAACCACAGCTTCCGCGGTCAGCATTATTAAACCGTACCCTCCTCGCAGTGTTTCAAAAGGCACCGTTTATCTCACCCGCGTGTTTCTTCCTCCTTTTTTTCCCCCCTTCTTCTTCTTTGACAAATTGTTGATGGAGATGCAAAACAAATTTCATCGGCACATCACGCGATAGAACAGAGAGAAGACAGGTTGCCGAGATAAAAATTCCCAGCCCTGTTAATTTCCTCCGCCAGTGACAGCTTTGCAGTTTAAATAAAATGCCTTCATTTACATGTGTCAAAGTGGAATAGAATTACAGCCCGCGTTCTGACACCTCATGCGTTTGAAGCATCATTAAACTTAATTATGTTGTGATGCAGTTTTAAAGGCAACGACCTACAATGTCATTAAAACTCTTCATGATTCCACGGCTCGTCGGGGAGTAATGCAAGATACGTTCATTTTCTTTCACTCTTCCGGTTGCATGCAGAGTCGATGCTCCTGGATTTCATCGCAAGACAATGAATTCCAGCTCCCTGGGTTCATCGCAGGTGGGTTCAAGGGGTTAAATCCACTGCAAACTCAATCGCAGTGGCAATCTCAGGCAAATGATTGTGATCACCGTCGTGTTCGGACTTTACAAGTCGTATTCCCTTGAAATGTAAACATTCGGTGGATTTTTATATTCAGAGCTAACCTGCAGTGGCCATTGAGGTCCATTGGTGATGGAGGACACCAGACTACAGGGTGAGTCATAAGTCCCAGGACACGGTTTTAGCTGCTTATACAAGATTTGTTTATACCATCTTCCAGGGTGAGCCATAATCCCCAGGAGTCATAACATATTACAGTAATAACAGTAATACATAATAACAGGAGCAACAATAAAATATTGCAGTAATACTACAATTACAATACCTCCTTGGACATCGAGTGCATCCGTATGATGTCCGCCGTTGTCTCGGCACAAGATAATTTTTCTCCACGTGGGGTGTGAAAACCGACACAAAATACCACGTGTTGTGGTACCAAATGCTTCCTGATGGTTTAATGTATTACTTTTATTATCTCAAAAAAACCCCCCAAAAACCAGTATAAATATATGTTGTCAACAAATTTTATATAATCACCTAAAACCGTGTCTGGGGACTTATGACTCACCATGTAGAATTGGTAAGAAAATGAGGGGTTGAAATGCAGATTAAGGGAATATTCATAAGGACTTGGATTCTATTCTTCTGGAACCCGATTTTAGTCTCAGGATAACTACCCTGTTATTGTTGGAGTGCTCCAAAATCTATATAATAATACGGGTACGAATAACCTGTAGGGGAGTTAATCTGTGGGCCCCACATGGCCAAATCTACAATGGGTGTTTCAAATGTTTGATGAACGAAATGCTCTGGAGTTAAATTTTGTTCATAAAAACATTGGTATTTCTTAAACGATTTCATCTCTTTCTGAAAACTCTGAAACCTCCTGGTGTGTTTGACAATAATAGCAAGACTAAGCATTTAATAATGCATCTCATCACCAGGATATTAAATAGATTACAGTAGGATGATCAGACCAGAACAGCGGGAAATATTGATAACATCCCTTATATTACAGATGAAATAGCATGCTTCTAACCCTTGTAATCAAGTAGATCTGTGTGTGGACTCACACACATACACTGACCAGTAACAATATATATATATATATATATATATGTATATTATATATATTATATATATATATATTATATATATATATACTAGTTGGGTAAGCTTGCAGATTGCAAGCAACTACTCAGGTGCATCCCACGTGGTTCATATAATCCTTACCCACACAGTCTTTAGAATGACTTGGTGCGAGCAACTCTTCTGGTGGCAATGTTGTTTCATCGCATCTATCTACACTTTTTTTGGATACATTGTCGAGGCTCATATGAGAGCAACACACAAAGCAAACAAGGGGGGCAGGAGACAATAGGGGCGGGAGAGGGAAGGACAAAAACATGGGGAACAGGACATTAGGAGATCTGTGGAAGGGAGAGGGATGGCGCGGGAACACGGGGTTTCCAAGATGGACACCACAGGGACTTTCAGACCTTACATGACAGGGAACTTTCGGGAAGGAAGGCAGGGAATTTGATTACAATTTGATTACACTTCTGATGTAAATGTGTACAAATTATCCATTGAAAAGTCTGCTATAGACAGGGGTTCACAGGTAATAACTGGTACTCAGGTACTCATGGCGTTGAAAAAAAACAAACTAAATGGGTACTTCAAAGATGCTCCAAAGCTTAAAAGCATACTAGCAACAGAGGCTTTGATGGAAGGTTTTCTCAGCTGGTGTAGGTAAGATTCTTCCATAATAATTCTGATATATTGAGATACTGTACTGTGATTTCAACATTTAAGTGCACAAAATTAAGTTTATAAATGATAACATTATAATTTATAAATTATATTATAACGAATAAGATTTTTTTTTAAATAGATCTAAGAAGGACAAGAGAGCGAAGAGGAAGAGGAAGAGATTTTCTCAGCTCATGTCGGTAAGATGTTCCGTGAAATTCTGATAATTGATATACAGTACAGTGATTTCAAAATTTTATTATTTAAATGATAACATTATAATTTACAATTATATTGTAGGTTTTTAACTTGTAAGATAAATAAAATAAAAAGATACAAGGAGAACACACGAACAAGGAGGAAGAAGGATATTCAGGAGGTCCAGAATGAAAAAAAAAAGAGTGGCTTATGAGTGTCTCGTCTGGAGCGAACGTTCTAAGAGAGCGCTTACAGAGGAATAAGATGCATACAAAGCTGAGAGGCGCTTTAAAAACTGGAGTGATGCTTGGGAAAGCAGACAAGCACACTCGAAGCTGACATTTTGTTTTTTTCCATGAGTACCAAACCATTTCTGCTGGTACTCATTGGAAAACCTACTCAGAAAAAACATGTGTGAGGCACTGGCTATAGAGTACATTCATAAGCCTTTACACAGTAGCTTTTATTCTCGTTCTCGAGTGTTTTCATAACTACCAAGGCTGATGGACGTAAATCGGGAGATCGTAAAAACTCCAAATTGGACGTATTCTTCTTTTTCGCTTTAACACCAGCTGAACACAATAAAAGCTGAAGTGATGACAATGATACTAGTTTTGAACGGTTTTCGATGTACACTCAATATGCGCTACATCAAATGGTCATGTAAGAGGTAAAGTTTCATTTTCTTCTGTTGAATGGTTTTCAATGTATGCCCTTAAGAAAATGCAGACACGTACGTGACCGGTTTGCTTAACCCTGCTTTTCACTTCATGAGCGCAGGCTAATAAGCTTTATATATTTGATGAAATGGTTTGTACTTGCAATAAATCAAGAATTAGTGATTATAACAAGCTGTTTATTTCAGCAATAGTAACTTTTAATGTAACTGCAGTATGGCAAAGGTTATAAAAGAAGAGGAGGAAGAGACACGTGTTAGAGTTTTGCCTAGCAACTCGTTTGAGAGTAAACTCCATTGTCTTAGGTCATGTGACCCGCCATGAGCAGAGCAAGGCTGCACCGGCCAACTTTTATATGCAGATATTTACATTTATGGACATTTTCCGATGGTTCTTGTGATCTTTCCTGCGATATTGGCTTTGAGTTGCATCAGTATGCGAAATTTCAGCTTTGTAGCCCACCTAGAAGGTACTAAACATTTCTATCAGTGAGTGAGTTGTTAGAAAGAGCTTTATATGTATGATTAATTTTTATGTCAGGCCATGGACTTACCAATCACCTTTTGTACATTCACCCCCAACACCCTCCTCCCACTCCACTGGTCTCCCTCCCAAACATCAATGATCATTGTGAAAATCTTCATTATACTCACTTCACAAGACACACTAAGCCTGTCTGATCTACAGCCACCCCAAGGTGAAAAAAAATCACTAAGTCCTAAATCATTCAGAGATGTAACTGCTTATAGAGCACTTTACCTCCTAGGTATGAAGAATTAAAGCATCTGCAATAGAGCCAGCTGTGAGTGGGACATGGATATCGTGTGTCCACCTGCTCGTAGCATGTATATATTTGAAGAAAATGTTTATGCTCATGGAGGGAAACACCACGATGAGAAAAGCCTAGGGAGGTCAGCTGTTTGGAATTCTCACACTACATAAGCATTTATCTCACATATATGTCATATCATGTTGGAATCCCTTATACTGTGTTCATTTGTCTTTTTCTCATGATGTCCTTGTAAAATTACACCAATTTATTATAATGTCCTTGTCTTGCATGTGCTTTGTGTACTAAGGTGTTCTATGAGCCTTAGATCACTCGTGAAAGAAAAAAAAGAGAGTAAAAAGCATCTCTCAGTTTCATTAACTAAATCAAATATCTGTTGCTGCTCTCAAGACACCTCTTCTTACTCGAAAATTTTGGTCCATGCCCAATCCCAATAACAAAGGAAAGAAAACATTGTTGAATAAAGTTTGCCTGAAAAACTCATTCTTACTGAATGCTTACAAGCTGGTGTACGATCTCTAAATTCCTGGATTTATGTGGATACACGTCCGGGCGAGAATAAGTAAAACATGCCGTGTGGCGATCTCTTACGCTTGTAGCAACAACCATTGTGGTGCAGACCGATGCGGGGACTGGTGCCTTGCACATGGGTTATTTTATCATATTTCTACAGACCCCTACCTTATTAGCGCTATCACAAATCCACCATCAGTTCTCGTGCCAGCGCTTGCCCATTTATCATCAGTTTCATCCCATGATGAGCGATGGTGAAGTCAAGCCTTGTGGCCTCGTGCGTGAAGCAGTTCTCACTGCCCGTAGTTTCACCATCAACCCCCCTCTTTTCCCCAAGGCCCTTCCTTCTTTCCCCATCCCATCTCGATTCTCTCCTCTTTTTACCTTTCTTTCCAGATTTTTAAAACGCCTTGAATACTCCCTCAACCTCTTCCATTATACCGAGTGTTCCAGCCCGATCATCAATAAAATATGCTCTTCCAACTCCAGTACTGTATCCTTGTTTGACGTCAAAGGTGTTTTGACTTTCAATGTGAGTAAACAAATAAAGCAATGCAATGCACAATACAAGAGAAAGAGAGACATTAAATGATGCAAATCTGTGGCAGGTGATTCATATTGGCTCTTGGTGAACCAACATCTGGGAATGCATATATATTCGGATCTTCACCAAAATTGAATTAAAATAACTTGGTGGACAGGTTGGGTGTGCGACAAGGACGAATTGATTCAATTTTGGTGAAGATCCGAATCCAGATCCAGATCCGAGAAATTTTTAAGTGATTCTTTACCATCGAGAGATGGGGCCAAAAGCTATGAATAAAGCAAAATGTCTTGACAAGTTGTGGAGGAGCGATGACAAAACTCGGTGGATGAGTTGCTCGAGGTGACAAGAACAAGCCGATTCGATTTGGGTTAAGGTCCGAATTCAGATCCGACCTATCAGTGGGATGGAAAATGGAAACCATTCAGACTTGCAGAGGTATCCGGATTGGGATCTTCACCAAAATCGAATCAATTTGTCCGGTCCTTGTCACACACCCAACATGTCCACCAAGGTTCATCCAAATCCGTCCACACCTTGATTTTAATTTATTCAATTTTGGTGAAGGTGAATCGAAAAAAAAAAATTCTGGTCAAGATGAATTGGAGATACAAAGTCGCCGGAGGCATTATGTTTTCATGATGTCTGTCCGTTTGTACGTATGTCCATCTGTCCATGCTGATTTTCTCCATTTTCTCTGCAACCTCTTATTCGATTCAGAAGAAATTTTCACCATCGGTGACTACTCATGTAGAAAGTTTTAATTATAATTATGATGTCATAGGTCACCTGGTGTGACAGCCATGTTGGAAAAAATGAAAAACTTTGGACCTCTGTATCTCTGAAACCGCTCCATGGAAAAAATTGAAATTTGGTACGCGTCAAGTACTCCCCAGGGGAAACAAGTTTGATTTTTTTGATGATGTCAAAGGTGGCTTCATTATTAAGTCATAATTGCATATGTCAAATGCTTTATCCGATCAGTGTGAGAAAATTTTGGTGTTATCTCGGGCTAAATTGTATGGAGAAAAAAAAAATTGATGACATCATCGGTCACGTGTTTTTGCAGCTGTATTGTTTTTAACATGAAAATCTTCAAACATCTCCGAAATGGCTGAGCAGATTGAGGCAAAACTTCACAGGTATGATCGCCTATTCATGGGGAACAAAAGTTTTCTACCTATGACATCATAGGTCACATGGTTTGGCAGCCATATTGGATTTACGCTAAAGCCTTTAAAAATAATCTCCAGAACGGCTTGACAGATCCGGGGGAAACTTCACCCACATTTTCCCAAAGCCTTGGGGATATCAGAGTGTTCACGAATAATGAATATGTCACATGGTTTGGCAGCTATGTTGGATTGAATGAAAATCTTTTTTTTTTTTAAAGTCCTCTTGAACCGCTTCATCAATCGACGTGAAACATCACAATTATTGTCCAGTCGTCATGGGGGAATATATGTTTTAAATTTCATCCTGATCAGACACATCGTCTGGCAGCCAGAATTATTTAATATTTTGAATCTGGGTTCAAGGATTTAAATCAACCTTGGTACAAGTATGTATAATGATGGAATAATGTGTGCAGAGGCATACCTGGCCTGAGCTGGATTTTGGGGTTTGATTGTGGGGTTGCGCTTGGTGGCGGGTCTGGCTGCTGGAGAGGTGTTCGTTTGTCCGGTTCGTTTATTCCTTCGCACTCCGGGTGTCTCAGGGTGGTGTTGTGACCGCTTCGGAGAGATCCAGTCCTAGAGCGGGTAAACAGGGTAGCAGCCACAGTTCGAGTCACATTCCTTAAGGGAAGCCCATGTTATAATTAATGTCTTTAAAAATGGTACGTGTTGTTTGTATGGGTGGTTTTGCTATCCTGTTTGAATATAACATACCCCATTTCATTCAATCCTATACTAATTCCAGCAGATGGGACCATCTTCCCCAATTAACCTCAAGTCCCCCTCCCAAATGCAAGTCAAAACTCCCCCCCCTTCTCTTCAAGTCCCACAACCAAACGGAAGTCCAGCACACCCCTTCCCCTCCCCACTTCTCTCACCTTGCTCCCCCACCCTTTCCTTCTGGCTCCCTATCTCTTCTTTCTCTCTCTCTCTCTCTCTCTCTCTCATCTTCATATTCCCGTCAGCAAGCAATGGGTAGTATTTGCTGGTATCTAATACAGTGTGTGTATAGTATATATATATATATATAAATAGATTTTTTTTGTTGTTGTTAAGGCCTAAGTCACATTTGCTCTACGGCGAGGATACGGGGCCGTACGCCCTCTGAATGACAGAAACGTGCGGCGGCCGCAGAGTTTCTGCGGTGGCCTCAGGGTGGCCCTACGCCGTTTGGCTATATTTTACAGGCCGTAGGGGTCGCCGTGGAATTATAACGCGGAGTTATAACTTTTTTCATTTCTACGTTCGCCGTAGCAATTCGACAAGCCGAAACAAAAGAACTGGAAAAAAAAAAAAAAAGAACCCACTCTTACCGTCCGTCTGCCGCACGTTTGCCTTAGGGCCCCCTGCAGTCGCCTTGCGGTCGCCTTGCGGCACCTTGCGTCTGCCTTGAAAATTCTATGGTCGCCGCAGGAACGCCCAAGGTCACTGTGCGACATTAAATCAAAGACCGTACGGCACCCCACGTTTTCGGTCTCCACAATTTATAAATACCCGTGCGGCTACCCGAAAAATAAAAACATATGTGACTGCTACATTGTGTGACCGTGGAAATACGGCGGCCGCCCTATAATTGCTAGTGGCCGTAGATTTTGTAGACCCCACGGCCGCCGTGGCAATGTGACTTAGGCCTTAAGAAGAAGAAGGTGCTTCCAACCAAAAGTAAACGAGATCTACTCCTTTAATTTGAGTAATAAGCAAGAGCAGACCTGGTCTCAGGTGATGTTTCACCCACTTCACAGCAGGCTTCCTCAGGCCAACAGACCCCGAGCCTCGGCACGTGTCCGGTTTTTATTTCGATACGACCGCTCATTTACAGTCACGCGCTGGTGCTCGAGGTCAAATGGAGGAGTGCTTTTTAATTTTATTTTGCAAACTTCAAGCAAAATAAACGTCAAATCACCTCATCGATGGGCTTCTCTGCTCTTTTTTGTTTTTACTCACATGTGATCTGGTGTTGTATGTGTGTGGGTGAGCATGTGTGTACGCTTGTTGTTTTTGTGCTTCAGGGTATGAAAATGGCTGGTTTTGTGTCCAGGTTGGACGTGACGAGTTGTTGGTGGTGCGATTATTGGGGTTCTCGTTGGGTGTTGTCCACACATGGATGTTGGATGTTGTTTGTTGCTCACTTTATACAGCTATTTGCATCATCCAGTTTTCGTCATTTGCATCAGAGGTGTGTATTGTGTGGGTATGTCCACAGTCTCCGCAGTCAGACCACCTTCTCAGCTAATCACGTACCCTGCTTTCAGTATGAACTTGTGTCGTTTGGATGTTGTGTTTGGGACACGGGTCCCATCATAGTCAAAGTTATGACCAGATTGCAGGCAATGACATGCTATAACTGACCGGGTCACCTTTCCAAGCCTAATTGCTCTATCATGTTCATCCCGCCTTTGTTTTAAATTTATTTCAGTTTCACCAATGTATAATTGGTCACAGTCTCTGCATGACGAATGGTAAACTACTCCAGATTTGTCACCAGTTGATATTGTGTCCTTTAGTTTTGAAATGACATTACGGATGGTGCGGAGGAATGTAGGTTACACCAATCCCTGCATTGCATATTATCTTGCCAATCCTTTCAGAAAGGCCTGGGTAGTATGGCAGTACATAGTGCCCAAGTGTTTCTGGCTCCTTCTGTTCTGTCCGTTTTGGTTCTTTCAAGGTGGGGAGTATCCTTTTGCTATACCCATTTTTGAGCGGGATTCCTTTAACTAATCTGATTTATTTAATTGCCTCAACTATGGAAGACGACAGTTCATGCCTGTGCTGCCAAGGTCCATGCTCCACTGTGTTTGTGGGAGATTGGGTTGCAGGAGTTAAAATCCAGTAACATAATGGTGTTGGTTGGTTTACTGTAAACCGAAGACTTAAGGGAGCCGTCAGGCTTACAGTGAACCTCCACATCCAAAAAGGCCAATTTGCTTTCTTTTTCAATTTAAATTGTGTAGTAAATGCTGGGGAATTAACTATGTTTGTTGAAACAATTAATTCTGAAGTTAATGCCAAGTTGCCCCAGAAGGTGGTCTGCCATGTTTGTATGCACAATGGCGAAAGTGTCATCCACATACCTGTTCCAATTCTCATGAAACTCAAATATCTTTTTTTCGAGTTCCTCCATCACCAAATTTTCTACAACAGCAGAGACCAGTGAACCCATAACTATGCCAAATATTTGTCCATGGTGTGCACCGTCATAGATGAAGGTCATGCTATTCAGACATCTCCAGCAAGCTAGCAACATCCTCAGGTGTTAGTTGGATGTTCTGACAAGCTATTTTCCAATCATTTGAATGTTTCAACCGATCGGGTGTGATGCTCAATGCTAAATCGACTGGGATATTGGTGAAAAGTGAAACCACATCGAAAGATACAATCATCTCATCTTCTTGGATTCTAACCTCCCATCCTTTTGAGAAATTCACCACTATTCTTTAACCATTTTATCAGTCTTTCCTACAAGTCTGCCCATGATACGTGCTAGAAAGCCTGACAATCAGTAAAATGGTGCATTGACGAAAGACATGATGGGTCGAAGAGGGACATTGTCTTTGCGGATCTTGGGAAGACCATACAGTCTGGGTGCTGAACCATTGCTGCAGTAAAGCCAATTCGAGTCCTGGTTGCCCAGCCTGCCTGCTCTATTGAGCATGGACAATCTTGTATTCAAGGACCAATGGTGCTTTGGAGTTGGGTCATTTGGAAACTTTTGATACGTTTTCCCACCCTCCAGTAGTGATATGATTTTATCATGGTATGACTCTTGTCCATTACTGCCACTGCCCTACCCTTGTCTGCTGGTGCAAAGATCAACTCGTTCCTGTTTGTCAGACTTTTCATAGCCTTCAGCTCTGGCACCGAGAGATTAGGTTTGGATTTGTTCATGTCTAACAAGGCTGCAATGGTCTGAGACTTGTGGTTCGTGATAGTGGTCTTCTCCTTCTCCCATGATATGATAACATAAATATATCATATTTAACGATCGAAGTTCACCATCTCACCAAATATATAGGTATACAGGTTGAAATCCCCCCAAAATTGGGCTTTTAACAAAGCATTCTATATATGGATCGACCCTGGCGGAGATGGATACAGGCGGCGGCTTGTGTGTTTACAAGTTATGAATTGAGAAAATGACTGTTTAAAACCCCTATTTAAGTGCATCACAGTATACAATGTGATCCCATAAAGTATTGTGGTGATTAACCTTGGGAGCTCAGAGGAAGAGGTTTGAAAACAAACAAACAAACATTTCACTTACATATACATACATACATATACACATACATATATGTACATATATACATATAGAAAATCAGGAGTTGAAGGACACAACGAGATTGGGAGAGAGGGAGAAGCGAGAGGAACAATGGGATAAGAAAACAAAAGGAACATGAAGCCGAGGTTGACCAATTGAAAGAAAAAGCGAGGCTGGAGTGCGAGGAGATAGGCAAAGAACAGCGAATGAACACCAAAAGGGAAATTAACCACATGAAGAAAACCAGGAAACTGCAGAAGGAAGGACAGGAGAAGAAAACAGAAAAGAGTAATGAGACAGCAGCAACTGAAACACAAAAAAGGAGATTAACCAAATGAAGCAAACCATGAAACTGGAGAAGGAAGGACAGGAGAGAAACAAGGAAGGGGTAATGAGAGAACAGCGAATGAAACACAGGAAGGAAATGGGCCAATTGAAAGAAACGATGAGATTGGAAAATGAGGAGCATGAGGAAGAGTGGGAGAGAAAACAAAAACTATACGAGTTTGAAATTAATGAACTGAAGGAGAGAATAGAATTGAAGTCCAGAGAGATGGAAAAACTCCAGAAAGAAACAGACTAATAAATGTATAGAGACGCGGGAGACAGAAAAAGTAGAGGAGAGACTGCACGATAAAGACGGGGTTAAAGGAACAGAACACACACACACACGGAGGTAGTGAAGGATAATGGGGGTGAGCTCGCGGACTGGGTAGAGACCCGGTGTGAGCAGCTGGATGGCCTCCTCCAGGAACGAGGGGAGGGAGTTTGCCCCTTGAAGCGAATCACGACCAGGTGGGTTCGGTCGTGCAAGCGGAGTTAAAGGGACGAGTGCTGTGGATAGGTGCACGTGCAGCTTGGGGGTATGGAGGCCCCGGAACCCTTGTGGGGACACGAATCCCCAGTGTGGTTGTGCAGGGGTGTGTGGTTGCGAGTGTGCGGAGATGCGTGCTTTCCGGCACGCATGGTGTGAGTGAGCCCCCTGTGCAAGTGAAAGGTTGGGTGTGAGTCAGCGGCCGAGTGTGAGGGAGACAGTGTGTGTAAGGTCTCTGTATGTGAGGGAGAATGTCGGTCGGCATGCGTGAGCATGCAGCCGCGTCTCCCGGTGTGAATGTGAATGTGTTGGAGTGGAGTCTGTGCGTCGTGACACGCAGGTGTGCGTGGGTGTAATGGCGACGACGACGGCGACAGAGGGACAGAAGCCGGGTAGCGGCTGCAGTTGGAATGTGGGACCGTGCCGGGTTCACCCGCGGCGAGCGCGAGGTCTGCTGTGCAACGCACGAGACCCCACGTGCTCGCTTGCGGGAGTGAAGCCCGGTCCGGAAACGCACGCGGTGGATTTGCCGATCGCGGACGGACAAAGTTTAGGCAGGATACGGATTTGGACCGGATGGGTTCTCCACGCGAGCTTGTGTGAAGCTCCAACGGCAGAGCACATGTGTTCGCGTGGGAGCCCCTCGGAGTGCGAGGTTTGTTTTTGGGGTGCGCAGGGTGACGTCATGGCTGCACGTGGGGTTGGAATCCGGCAGGAGGGGTATCCTGCCGGATGGTACCGTCCAAGGGACGAGGTACGCGTGCAGCTGCATGACGTCACGGGCAAGGTGCAAAGTGCGCGAGCTGCGAGTTTCTGCGCTGGTGCTGCGCATAATTGAAAAAAAAAAATTAACAAAGGCAAGCCTCGCTTTCGGGTGAACAGGATTCCCGGGTAAGGGGTGAAAGATCCCCTTCCAGGGCACAGGAGGACACTAGTTAGGGGGAAGGGTTAGTGATAGTTAGACCGGCTCATGGGGCAAGGGTAAGTCCTCATGGGGCCCGGGAATGGATTAGTTAGAGGGATTGTAGTGAGCTTTAGGTTGGGAAATGGATTTAAAGATTTGAGACAGTGACAGACTTTGGATGTGTAGAGGGGACGTAGCTTAGCTACGTAGTGTTAAATGGAACGTGCTGTAGTGTAAGGGACGACGTGGGAGCACGAGTAGATAGGGATGCAGATAGAAGGATGGCAGAGATCAGCGGTGTGTGTTGAAGAGTTGGTGAGTTGTGTGGAAACGTGTTGAGTGAGTGAGGCCAGCGGGTCTGTGTGTTTGGAGCGAATGTGGAATGCATGGTGCGATGAGTGATTGGGGGGAGGAGTGACTCCCGCCCAAGGGACCCCGGGGTCATTATAGAGTGAGTTAGTGGGTTAGTTAAATTGAAAAATGGAGGTCGTTTTGTTGTTGGTGGAATGTAGGCTCGATACCCATTTGGAGGGGTGCAGGAGCCCTGTTGACGGGCTGGGAGCGTGGCTGCGACGGTGAGTATCGCTGAGTGGGTACCCCGGGCACCGGGCTAGTCGGTCGTGTAGGCCAAGGGCCCAGGGGGGCCGGGATAGCGTAGTGGGCACGGTGCGCCCGCTTGGTGCGGGGCCCGGAGCGCCGTTAGCCGCGTGGGCAGTGTCGTGGGCACGGGTGACCTCGGAAAGGGGCCCGGGGCGCCAGCCTGCCACGTGTGCGTTTCAGGGAGTTGCCATGGGGCACTCCCCGGTGTTTAGGGAGCTGGTAGGCTCGGAGGCAGTGTAGTGCCCGGGGTGGCATCTGTGGGGAATCGGCAGAGGGTCGTGCCTGCCAAAGGGAGCCACGCGTCCAGCCACGAAACCGTGCAAGGGCACGAGGGAAAATTTGAGGGCGAGGCCCGAAACTGTAAGGACACCACACAGGCGACGGGAATCTGGGTTTTTAGAACCATTAGATTAAGCGAGAGGCGCTTTTTGAAAGCTCCGGGGTAGTTTAACAGTTAATGGTTAGGGTAGATTAGGAGATGTACCCCTCCGCACCATCCATCCTTCGCTCTCGTTGTGGGCCGCTGGACCCACTTTGGGTTAGATCGCTGAGATCTGGGGAGGCCATCCTGAGGCTTGGTTGGGCCTCGCACAGGACGCTAGCTCTCCCTTATTCCCTCCGGGAAGGGAACGTAGGGGTTGGAGTAGGCTAGGAGACGATAGGTTAGCCGAACAAGGACGATAAAGGGGGTTAGGGGACGATTTATAGTGGGGAAGTAGGGAAGTGAAAATAAAAACAACAAAAAAATAAGTTGGGGCTAAATTGGGTTTTACAAATTAAGGGGGTGGGTATGGACAGTGACAGGCAAAGGCGATAGGTGGGAGGGAGACAGGTAGTAGGACCGAGCCCGCCTTCCGAGTGGCCAGCACCCACCGCGCTCCCTCCACCAACCTCCACTGCAAGGCAAAGCTGGCCAACTTCATCGTCTGCGGCTGTGTGCTGCGGGGCCTGTGCGGCCAACTTCATCGGCTGGTTGTTTTCTGCAAGGCCTGTGCCGGCCGGATCTGCCGGCTGTTTTTACTTCGAGGCCTGTGCCGGCCAACTTCGTCGGCTGGCTGCGTTGTGCTTCAAGGCCTGTGCCGGCCAGTCGTCTGCCGGCTGTGTTTGCCTGCAACGCCTTTTCCGCAGGCTATGTTTGCCTTTACCTTTGCCATGCTCATGCCCACTGCCATGTTCACTAGCCCCGTCAATTTTGCTTTGTGCCCCCCCTGTTCATTTTCATGTGCGCCAGGATCAAGAAACAGTTTGCAAGCTGCAGGAACTGTCCTGTTGGCAGCTGCAACACGGGCCTGCAGTGGCGGCCCGTGCACCGGTTTTCTTTTGACTTTTGTTTTGCTCCCTGCAGAGTCCATTGATCCTGGGCCATGAGGTAGTGTAAATTTATAAGGTTAAGGTTAAGATGTATTGTAAATACGAGTGCGCCCCCGGCATGTCTGTCTAGCGCCGGCAATTTTATTTAAGTCGTCTGTATGAGTGAGTTTTGTTTAGTTAGTTACTCAGCCCTCAGGTTATTTATTTTGGGGACACTACCATGAATGTCGCACTCAGGGATCCGAAGGTAAAACGTACTCGGGAGAACTACACATGATGGCACACGATAATTTGACGACTCGGGACGAGTCTGTAAAAAGGGGAGGGGGTAGTGTTACGGCTGTGGAAATTCGCAAACATCATTCAGTCCCGTAGATGAGGTATTTCTGAAGTACATGTGTAGTTAGCCCAAACCCATTGTTTAGAGGGAATTAATGTGATTCATTCGGGCTGCGATACTTTGAGTTAGGCGTTTTTCTGTTCTGCTTTATTTTCGAACCAACCACACTTCAACGCCAACAACGCCAACAACAACAACGCCAACCAAGCCACCACTCCAACAACGCCAGCACCGCCACCCTCACAACCCCGCCACCATCTTCGCCACTACTCCATACCAACGAACGCCATCCTCCACGGTCCACGTACGACGGTTTGCGCGTTGAAGACCGTCGAACGCGAGAAGGAAGGGAGAAGTCCCCACAGCGAGGGCGGCGCGTTTTCCCGCCTATTTCCTTCCTTGGCCCGGCGCCAGAACGGCTCCGCCTCGCCCCCCACAAGACGCAGGTGGAGGGAACGATGGAAACGCCCCGCTTCGAGTGCTTTCGAGAAGCGCCTCGAAGGGGGTGAGCCAAAGGCGGGGCGGAGAAAGAGGGCGTGGCGCCAGGCGTATAAGAGTGAGAGCGCGGGAGGTTCTTTCTGCTCTGCTCGCTTCTCTTGGTTCGACCTCTCGCTTCTGCTTCTTCTCTTGGTTCGGCGCTCTCGCTCTTCTTCCTCTGGTTCGGCGTTCTCTCGCTCTGGTTCGGCGTGTGCTCTGGAAAGGCAGACGGGGCCGAACGCCGAGGAGAGCTCGCGGACCACGGCAGAGGACGGGCGCCAAGGACCCGACATTAAGGGAAGTCGACTTCCATTTTCTTTTGGTTTTGTTGTGAACGTGTGTGTGTGCGCCGTGTCTCGTGAAGTAGAATTGTGTAAGTGGTCCGTGTGTCGCGTATTCGGTTGTAGCTCTGCGTCATCGTTGCGTTTGTCGTTCCTTCTTTTATTTGATATATGTGCATTTGTGACTGTAAATACATGCTGTTGCTATATGTGTGCTCGTGTGTCGTTGTGAATAAAATGCTTGTTTGTTGAATTCTTCCCCCGTTTCGCTGCGTCCTTCCTTCGTTGGGTCTCCATCTTGTTTCATGTAAAGGGTTCGTCTGGGCTAATCCGCCCGATAATTAATCTGAACCGTCAAGGCCGACGATAACACCGCTCGGTTATCCCGTTAGCATGGAACGGGTCGCTTAAGCGGCCCGTGTCCGAAGTCGGCCTGTGGCGAGGTACAACCCCTCGGTAGGTTACCCGTGCGGGTATTTAGGTATATCGACTTTCGGCGATTCACCCTATTCCGCGCGGGTAGAATGCGGACTGGGTTGTGGTGAGGCCGAAAGTCCACCCGTGACTGGATCCGGCGTTAGACCGGGAGGTCACGACTGAATTGTCCGTCCGGTGGGCGAAGCGGCCCGATTCGAGTCACGTGGTCGTTCGCACGCCGACGGGCGCGAATTCGCAACAATATACAGTATATATGTACATATATAAATATATATATATAATTATATATATATATATATATATATTATATATATACATACATATATATTGTTACGGCTGTGGAAATTCGCAATGCACCATAAAAGGTCCTTAGATCAGTTATGACGCTAAGTTTATGTGCAGATAGTCCCACCGTTGTTTAAAGGGAATTCGTGTGATTCACAGGGTGCGACTCTTTGAGATAGCCGTTTTTCTTTTTTATTGTTATTTTGAAACAACCTCCACGCAAGCAACAAGCCGCGTTGAAAACCGTCGAACGAAAAAGGGAACCAAAAGAGTTCCCTTTTGGGCGCGTGGATTTTTTCCCGCCTATTTTTCCCCGCGCTGGTGTGACGGAGGCAGGGGGAGGGCAGCTCGCCGCCGATTGGTGGATGAACAGCGTGAGGCGGTCGGGTGAGGAACGCCCCTTTTCGGGAACCTTCTCGAAGCGGGAGGTGGAGCCGAAAACAGGGAGGAGCGAAGGGCGGAGCCCCGCGCTATATAAGGCGGACCGCGCGTGAGGTCCAGGAGCTCTCTGTCTGCGGTCGTCGACGTCATTCTCTCTCTGGTCCAGGAGCTCTCTGTCTGGGTCGTCGACGTCATTCTCTCTCTGGTCCATGAGCTTTCTGTCTGGGTCGTCGACGTCATTCTCTCTCTGGTCCATGAGCTCTCTGTCTGGGTCATCGACGTCATTCTCTCTCTGGTCCATGAGCTCTCTGTCTGGGTCGTCGACGTCATTCTCTCTCTGGTCCATGAGCTCTCTCTGTCGGGGTCGAGTGCTCCTCTCACTTGGTGGCCAGGGTCGAGCTCGCTCTCTCTCTCTCTGTCGGGGTCGAGTGCTCCTCTCACTTGGTGCCAGGGTCGAGCTCGCTCTCTCTCTCTTTGGTCTGGAAGCCCTCTCTGCCTCTCCTTCTTCTCGGTGCAGAGCTCTCTCTCTCCCTCTCTCGGTCCTGCGCTCGTGGTCCGGCAAGCGGCCTGATTGTGAGCGCGGACGGGAGGCGCAGCAGTGCCGGCTGTCTGGTGGACCTGCGCGTCCGGACGAGGGGTGCCGGAGAGGGTTCGCCGGCCACGTGGGAGGCCGGAACCAGGCGCGACCACGCTGACGGTCATGGGAAGAGACTGGACGACCACTAAAGGGAGGTCTTTTCTTTTGTTTGTGTGTGTGTTGGGGTGGCGCCGTGTCCGACAAGTAAACCTGTGTAATTACCTGTACATTGCTAATAATTATAGTCGGTGGTATTGCTTTCATTGCTTTCTTGCCTGTATCCGTGTTTATTTCGATTTGCCTTGCTTGTAAATACGGCATGATTCCTTGCTTGTGTTGTGTTGTAATATGTGCTTGCTTGAATAAATGTCCTTGTGTGAAATGTATCCCGTTCGTCGTCTTTTTCCCTTTTTAAAGTGCCATCTTGAATCGCGGAATAAATCAGTAGTGGGTTTTGAACACCCGGTAAAGAAGAGAATCTGATCCGTCGAGGTCGGCGATAACACCGCTCGGTTATCACTGTAGCACGGAACGGACCGCTTAAGTGGTTCGTGTCCTAGGCCGACCTGCGGCGAGGTACGATCGCCCGGTCGACTACTCGTGCAGGTACTTAGGTAGGTCGAATTTGGCGAGCAACCCTATCCTGCGCGGGTGGGCAATTGCACGATCGTGTGAGGTTAAACCCCCACCCGTGACTGGCTCCTGGCGGTAGTTCCAGGAGGGTCACGACTGAATTGTCCGTCCGGTGGGCGACGCGGTTGCGATTGGAGTTACGCAATCGCTCCCACGCCTGGCGGGCCAGAATTCGTAACAATATATATATATATATATACACAAAATAAACAGATGATTGGTACTACAGAACTTTAATATGGATACAAACAAACATGACATAATAGTGACCGAAGCTCTTTCGTGCTGCACTTCTCAGCGAAAAGAATCGCACAAGTGAAGAAGAAGTGAAGGCGTGTGCTTTATACGCAGTCTCAATAAGGTAGACGCTGATTGGTTCAGCCGTAATGACATCACAGTTAATCCGAACGCCCATTGGTCGGCTCATCATCTTCATCTCGAGCTCCCATTGGCTGGAGCAGAGTTCGTCGATGATTGACGTTTGCAACCGCATCCTTGAGAAAGGGGGAGGGGTTTCCCCATCCATTCACCATTTGTTACCATATTTCCCTTGATCTTTCCATGCTGAAAGAGACACAGAGATCGTACAAATTCCTTTTGACGACATAGTATTGGATCGGTAGTAAGGATGAAGGTTGCTTCCAACAAACGTAAATGAAACGAGCTCCGACCTCGGCTCAATATCCTGAACATATCTGCATTGTCCTGGTCTGTACAGATAGGGTTGGCAACCAGGTGCTGTGCAATGGCAGATGAAGCAGGTACAGTGGCCGGTGGTTGCTGGATATTTCTACATGCTCGCACTGGTTGTGTTCTTATCCTCACAATCTTTCTTCGAATCGCCAAGGGATGTGTTGTTTGATCCGATCAGCCAATCTTAGTGTTGTGCGGCCCCACATACCGAGCTTCACATCGGCACTTCAACTCATAAATAACATTGCTGGTTTGTGAGGTGGGCAGCACAACCTTGTTGATTGACATCAGCAAACGGCGAGAGGTAAAGATTACTCGGGGTTGCACAGCCAGAAACGTGTTGGATACAATATTGTTGATTTGTACTTCAAACCTTCATGATGATTGCCCTTTCCAGGGCATCCTGATATAGACTGGACATTTGTCCGGACCAATCTTCCGATCTCTTGTCGTGTTTAGAAACTGTGTATTTATCTCTTAACTACATGCTCAGGATAACCATTCTCACCGAGTATATTCATGAT
>CM068960.1:70921160-70934369 GCA_035128595.1 Eptatretus atami | reverse complement strand
TATATACATATATATATACATATATACATATATATATATAATATATATACATATATATATGGGATATTTTCACAAAAGCGGGTCAGGTAACGGTAAAGACTGTCCGAGAATTTTTATCAAGCATATATTGCCCAGTCAGTGCAGAGGCCTTATGGTGATCCTGCGTTGCTGACATCATTTGAACATTTGTCTAGGCCTTATAAGGGTTCAAGCACTATTTCGAGAATATCAAAGAAACTTGATTTTTTAATTTGTTCTTTACGTTATCTGACCCACTTTTGTGAAAATGCCCATATACATACAACATACATACATAAGTACATAATATATACATAAATAATATTATATATATATATATATATCTATATACAACATACATACATGTACATATATATACATATATATATATTATATACATACATACATACATACATAGTACATACACTAGCAAAGTACCCGCCCGTGGCGGGTACAGTTATCTGTTGAATGGCGTTGGTCCCGTCTCGATCGGATGAAATTGAGAAATTGACGTTATCCGGTGACCTTGACCCCGAATCTCTCTCGTTTGTCAATTTCAGCAGGAAGATTACAAGGTGAACAAATCCTCTGTGCTCTGTTAACCAGGATATTGATTGATCAAGGCAATTTTGTACATCGTGGAGCTGTAGGAGTCCCAGCGAGTAGACTGCCCTGTGAAAGTGAGCTTCCGGTAGACGGATGTTGTGAAACCAAGGTGGGATCTATCAACCAAGACGTCCAAAAACGGTAACGTGTTTGACGATTCCAGCTCCGTGGTAAACTTCAGCGCTGGATGGAGAGTTCTGAACCATGCCTGGAAATTGTCACATGCCATCCGAGACTCAAACAAAGCAAAAATGCCATCAACATACCGATAGTGTACGATTTGTCATTCATCTCACCACTAATCTACAGACACAGGCACCTCAACCATTCCAGGAAGAAAGCCTTGCTTAACTTTCTTGCGTAAGCAAGGGGATAGACAGAATTAGAAAGCAAAGTCAGTGGGGTATGGTGTCGATCCCAGGCTCACCTGCATATGAACTAGTTAGCCCATGTGCAAGGTTTATGGTGCGGGAAATTGAGAAATGCAGGTGGGAGATGCGGTGTTTGAGGTAGCGTGTAATGAACTGCTCTAAAAAGAACTACTGTGGACTCAGTTGATGTTCCACAACAGTCCAAGTCAATGAGGTGTGTGCACTGAAAGATTTGAGGATATAAGGTGTGTGTGTGTGTGTGTGTGTGTGAGTGTGTGTGTGTGTGTGTGTGTAAAAGATGTGTATGGAGAGGTTGGTTCTCAGGAGATTTGTTCAGGGAGGAGGTGGTCACCACGCGGCTCAGTTTTCATTCCACCTGGTATTTCTCGGTGTTGCGTTCCCTTAAGCGCCTGTCGTGGACTGACACTTTGAATTGACACTCGGAACTGTTGCTCTCTGGACTTGACTCTCCAGAACAGGGCTCTCTCTCCTCACTCGCTCAGAACTAACTCAAAAACTTGAACTTGAACTCGATTTGAGCTCTCTCCTCTCGCACTCAGAACTCACCCGAACTCCACTCCAAGACTACTGGTTATGAACTGCTATTTTGGATATGTTATCAGCTTTTCCCCTGCCACCAATCACATCCGCTTTTCGGCATCTCCCACACTGATTGGCTGGCGCACTGTAATCCAGCCATCAGGATTCGTCATTGAAGAGTGATGGGCAGGGCTACTGGTTCAGGGCGGGGCGAGCGGAAGGGTCGTACCATGCGTCCAATGCCCACGCGAATGTCCACCTGTTTGATTGGAACTTTGGTTAAATGATTGAAGCACTGGAATTGCTGCTTTAATGATCAAAGTGCTGGAGTTACCGTGAAGATGATCAAAGTGCTGGAGTTGCCACTTAGACTATCAAAGTGCTGGTGAAATGGAGTTATGTTAAGCAAGTGTCTTGATAATATGGTAAGTTAATGATGGTAAGGATGGAGTTTGACAATGACGTTTGATTTCAGAGGAGTTTGAGAATGAGGAAGAGCACAATGGGGAAAGTTCTAACGACATCCACAACACATCGTTCCCTTCCACTGATACAAGGGAAGAGGTAATCTAACGAAACAAAAATACTCCAGAGATATCTAAACTCCAGGGTTTCTTTATGTGTTGGATGTAACTTCCCGGGATCTTCCAAAACCTCACCACTACCCCCTACTCTGGACCAGATGTGTCTCAAGTCTGCCGGCTCCAGTGCTAAAACAATTACCTGGCCTATCGGATACCTGAGTGCGACATTCGTTTGTTCTGAAGTTTCATACACATCCCCACTAAGAAAAATAACGAAAATTAATGCGTTGTGTAACTATTCCTACACATTCACTCGATGTACATAACTAAACAATTCTAAATTCAATTCTACTTCCACACACATATCCAGGTGGGTTCAAACACTATCTACACTTCCACGCTGGTCCATCACACTAGTCTTTAAACAGTGTCTTTCAGCAGTGGCCTTATATGGCCACAAAAAATGGTCCTTGGTCCACAAATGATGACTGTCCTTGAGGAGGCATGACAAGAGCGGCAGGCAAACAGGCAGGGCATAGGCATGGCAAAGGCAAATAAGGCATTGGAAATTAAGGCATAGGCAAATCGGGCCGGCAGGTGTAGCTGGCTGGCCTCTTGTATACACGTAGCTGAGGGTGTGGCAATGCTGGCAAATCAGGTGATGGGTTCGGCCATAGCTTAACTGTCCCCCTAATTCCCCCATGGGCCTATCCTTGTCATTGTCTGTGCCCCCCAGTCCCTACTTTGGCCATAGCCTCCTCCTATACCGTCCCTACGTCTCTAACTATGATGTCTCTTGGGGCACACTAAGGCAATTGTAATCCCGGAGTAAATCCCCTCATCCCCGAAGAATCCCTTGAGAAAAGGTGGATCTGTGGAAACCTCAACATAAGTTTGAGCTGCATTGCAGGTTCCATGGCATCCTCAGGTGGGAGACTCCAGCAGACAGTAATCACCTGGGTGGTGGGTGGTGCGGAGGAAGCATTTCTAACTATCCTAGCAATTGCTACATCATTCATTAAGCTCCCCCGAGACTCGCCAACGCGTCTCTCCTTAAAGGGGAACCCAAACGTAAAAAAAAAAAATTCTGAAAAAAATTGAGAATCATGAATCACGGTCGAATTTGAAGGGAAAATTTGAAATATTTTTGCCATTCACAAAGTGTTTGAAAAAGCCCGAGAGTGTCGAATTTCGATTTTGCCAGTGACGTCATATCTGGAATCCATTTTGATCTGAACGGCGGCTTACATGGAGAACCAGTGCAGGTCGAGCTTGGATTCCGATACTGATTCCACCATCATTCGTGACCGAAGGTTCTCAGTATGTTGAAAGTGATCATCGGGATTTTAAAGAAACTATTGGAGACAAAATTAGTGATGGAAACCCTTTCGGGGGAATTGTGGAGCCGAATCGTTTTGAGCCTTGTGCGAGCGATTCAGAGGAAGAAGGCGGAAGTATTCGTGGATGAAAATGCCAGTCACATGATCACTTCAGCTCGGTAGGGTTTGATTTTCGATTCAATTATCGGTTTATAAGGGAGGGGTTTTGTATTAATTGATAAATCGGTTTATATATTACTCGAGCAGAAATACCCATCATCGCCCGACAGCACAGGCACCGCTCAGCACACTCGGACATCGCAGACAAAATTGGCGACCATTGCTTTGTCCCACCGTCGCAGGCTGTCCCCAGGTGTCTTGTATGTTACGGAATCATCCCATTTCATACTTTTCCCGGACCCCATTTATGTCCGTGCCGTGTCCCACTATCAGGTCCGTGAGGTGTCGATGTCCCTCACTAGTGGATGGGTATTGTGGAGGGGGGAGGAGAGTGAAGAGGGGAATGGGATGGTGGTAGATATTGTGGGGTGTTGATGTGGGAGGATGGTGAATGGGGGATGTGGGATGGTGGTGGGTATTGTGCAGGTGGGGGGGGGGGATGGGGATAGTTGTAGGGGGATGGTGGAGGGAGGTGTGGGATGGTGATGAGAATTGTGGAGGGGGGTGTGGGAAGGTGGTACGTCTTGTGGGGGGGATGGTGAAGGGTGGTGTGGGATGTGGTGGGTATTGTGGGGTGGGGATGTGAGATGGTGGTAGGTATTGTGGGGTGATGGTTGATGGGAGGATGGTGGAGGGGGTGGACTCTAAAAGTTTTAGCATACTCGGTCAAATCCTTTCAGAGGAGTAGATGATGATACATACATACTTTCTCTCCATATAAATAGACGGTGGTTCATTTGACTTGAAGAAATTTGTGTTGATAATTTGTAATTATTTTCAGGTGCTCTTGTGGTAACTGTCGGGCAATGGCAGCCGTTGTTTGAGTCGTCCGTGCACATGTGCTGGTAGCTCAGTAGAAGTAGTATTACAGTTTTGAGTGACGGCTATATCTTCCGCTTAGTCATGGGGATGGCATCCTCTCTCGATCGCGGCGGATAACCACAAGATCTAGCTATCTCTGTTGTTTCATAACAGTGCTCTGTAACATGTTCCGAGCACAAAACCGGACATTTTGTAGGCCCAATCCACACCGAGATATTTCGGACAAACCTCATCCAATTTCTGGAAAATTTAGGGTGTTTTGGCCATTGTTGTAGCATGAAACCACCTCGTGTTGTATTAATATACAAGCACCAAGGACGCATCTACTCGGCATACTTGTAGAAAATCGAAAAATATTCGTTGTTTTAGCTAAATCGTACTGCGATGCAACCCGTACGGCGTACACAGTACGAATCTGGTGGTCTACTTCCATGTGTGACGTCACAGCTAATCTAGAAGAAGAAGAAGAAGAAGAAGAAGAAGAAGATTTCGATACTCTTCATTAAAAAAGAAAAAATACTCTTCATCACCATACCTCCTTCCAATGAGCCACACTCCCAACCCGTCATCACCTCTTTCACCCTGCCAAACAAAACTTTCCACTTACAGCACCAACCACAGAACGACATCCATGGGAATTTCACTGGATCCCACGAGCTAACCTTTAGACTAGTTTTGGGTTTCCTTGGATGGGACTCATTCCCTCCCAATCACTCCTTCACACCACCATTTATTCCTTCATTGCTCTCTGGGCCGCTGTTCCCGCATTCACTCCATTTGTTCACTATGGTGACGTGGCCGATGCCACATCTTTTCAAACAAGTTTCTCTCTACCTATCCCATGCATCCCTTGTTTTCCCTTTATACTACGTACATTCCGTTTAACACGACGTTGCTAAGCTATCTACGTACCCAGCTTAGTCTTACCCATCTTTAATCCACTATGTCCCTAAGGCTCCCATCTAATACTAATCCTCTTCGGAGAAGAAAGATAATTCTCGGAAGTGGTGGCCACACACCACTTCCGCACAGGGGTGACCTCACGACCTTTAGCACTCCACATCCATACATGGACAGCCTCACGACCTTTGTAACACCGAACATGCACACCAGCTGCCTCGCGGCCTTCACCCTGCCCACTCTCACACAGTGGGACTTTCTCAAACCTCATACATACATGAGCAACCTCACATACCAGTTCCTGCAGGACCATCGGGAAACAAAAATGTTTCACTCTTTTTAACCCTCCATGCTTGGGCAGTTTTCCCAACACAGATGGCACGCACTCTCCAATACATTGTGCCTTGCACACTGCCCCCCCTTTGGACTGGCACGGATTCCAACCTTGCTCTTCTAAATTCCCCACACACAGGACAAGAACCCATTAACATTAAAAAAATTTCACTCACGGAAGGCTCATTCCTCCTGTAAGTCCCAACAGCAGCTACCCCCGTCTGGATCAGTGAACGTCCGTGCTTTCTCGTTCATCCATCCATTCTACTTGGCACGCTCTCGGCACACACTCCGGCACACTCGTTCTGAGCACATACTCCATACTTTGCATCACTCCAAGAAAAACTGAGTCGTTTATTCCCTCCAAGCTTGACATACACCTTGTCGCACCTTCCACCCACTCCGACTCAAACTGCACACCTTGACCGAACTCACCTAGCTCTGGTCCACCTCAAGGACTCTTATCCTCTCCACCTCTACCTGCAATGCGCTATCCCGATCTTTGCACATTGTTTCTACACATTCCAGCAATTCTTTTTTTTTATTGTCTCCACCCTTTCCTTCATTAACATTCGTTCCCCTTTTGCTTTATTAATTTCATCCTTCATCTCCGTCATCTCCCGCTTTGTTCCTGCAAGTTCCTCTTCTAAATTACTTCATTTGTTTATATCCATTTGTTCATCTGTTGTTCTTTTGTTTCTATTGTCTTTCCCACCTCCCCTATTTTCTGCGTTAGGTCATCATGTCCCGTCTTACATTCCTTCTTAATTGCCATAATTTCTCTTTTTAGTTTCTTCTGGGCACTTGGAATTCCTTGATCATCAACGCATTGTTTTCAATTTTTATTTTTCATTCTTCTTGCACCTCTGTAAGTTCTTGTATCTCCGTCATTCTTGCCTCACTCGCCACGCACTCCCTCACTTTGTTCGACTCTCCCCATACGGCCTCGATCTTCGCCGCCATATTACTGGCCATTGCCTTCATGTCATTGTCCGTAGCATCCATTTTCTTGCCCATGGCCTTTACCTATGCCTGCCCCCACATCCATTTTATGCCTGATGCCAGCCCCAATGTCCTTATTCGGCCTTTCCATTGTCTCGGCCTGCCGCATATACAACCCTGCCATTAACTGTGTCGTTGTTAGCATCTTGTCGGCCTTGTCAAGTGGCAATGGCAATGCCAACCCGCTATCCCATAGGGTTAACTCCATTGGAGGTGCCATGTTTTCCGGGGAATGGGGGGTGGTGGCCATCAGTTACTGTGGGCACTTCTGTTGTGCCTCTCAATGCTCCCTCTCCCACAATGTCATTATCGGTGGTGGTTTCTCCCATTTCCTCTACAAAACCCATATGGGCCTGCCCATCTTGGTTAGACATAGCTGCTTTAATTTAATTTTCAATTTCACCCTCACAATGCTCCTTTAGAATTTCGAGTTTTGCACGATCTTGACTCCCAATGTTATGGAGTCAGTGGGTTTGAAAGGCCCCTCTCCCAGACACCAAATGTTACGGGTTTGCCAGCTGTGTTTCAGGAGTGGCCTCTCAGACCTGCTTCCTGACCTTTGACCCTGTAACCGATGAGCCACAGATAACTCCAGGCACGACGGGTTGCCGAGCAACCATGGACGCAATCTTAGACTATCAACTCAAGTTATGGTCCTCGCATCCACTTCCAGCATTACCTTCCTGGCAAGCTAATCCCCCCCCCCCCCCAGAAAGGAAACCATGCTCTCGATGTCCCACCCTATTTATCAATTAGGTATGGCCGAGTAGAACCAAAAGTGGGCACCTGCTAGTCTGAGCATAGAGAAACAACGGGGCAAAACTCTCATCCACTATTTGCACACTGTGTTTCCAGTCAATGGAGAAAGAGACAATCGAGCAGGTTGGAAACAAAAGCACATATTTACCCGCAATGCAGTGTCACAACAGAAAGTCTTACTCTTACACAATCACCTTATCATGAAATCTCGAGACACAGGCACCTCATTTGCTCTGGGAAGTTAAATAAGTAAGCATGATAGACATAGTGGGGCTCATTGCCAACACTTCGCTCACCCGACGCAAGCCTGCAGGCTTACATGGTCCTAACCTAAAAAGGGGAGGGCGGGAAGAAGAGAGGGTGATGGTGTAATGTGCCATGTGGGGAGAAATGCAGTGAATGCTTCATAATGTGTCGAGCAAATTGTGAATGCATATCAGTACCCCTGCTCTGAATGAGTCGAGGAGACATCATTGATCGTTCTTTGTGTGTTCCAAATGAATGATTAGAATTAGGAAAAGCAAGAGAAAGATCATGTGAATCAGTGTGTAATAGCCGGTCCATCCAGAGAATAGAGCTCCGCAGCTTGCAGCGCACTATCCGCAGCTCGCTCGCACTCACTCCCAACAAAGCCCACCTGCGCAGTGGCTTGGCTCATTCCTAGATGATTTGTCTGGCAGCAACACAGCCTCAAATTCTGGGTGGCAGATCAGGTCAGGTATGGAGGCATGCGCTGGAGCAGTGCATCGCTGCATCCCTCTCTTAAGTATAGGACATTCCAGGCACCCACCCGAAGGGACCACCTCAGGTTAACCCAGGGAGACTGTCGTCTGATGGACGACACCTCAGCACCACTATGCCACAAACTACCGCAATATGACCCAGGAAGTTTACCCCATGCTTTTCCTCCTATCATCCCAGAATGGGGGTCCCGAAGGCTTTACCCCAATCCCGTCATGTTTATGTGTATGGATGCACTGTAAAGAGGTGCAGGAAGGAGAGAGATAAGAAGGGATTTAAGAAGAGAGTGGATATAGAAAAGAGTTGCAGATGGAATTCAAACCTGCTGCACAAACACAACGCATTTTCCTATCCACTGATATGAGGGGAAAGGTAATCTATCGAAACAAAACTACTACTGAGCTATCTAAACTGAAGCTTCCTGTATGTATAGGTGCAACTCCCCAGGGTCTTCCAAAATCACAACAATAGATCCATTACATATATATTGCTGTGGAAATGGCTCCAAGACATTAATACTGTTAAGTTTAGAGCAGTTATTTCCTCAAAGTGAATGTCTAGCATAAACGTAAAGTAATTAATTGTTAGATTATGCATCGCTTTTATATCTAGTTAGACAATGTCTACCCATCCTTATGTCTGTAGCTAAAATTATCCACCCCGTTTGATCTCATTTTTATCATTCTGCCCAATGTAATCTGTCCAAAATGTCCTCTTTTAGCATTCTACTCGGCATTGAGGCACAAGTTTTGGTGGCAAAAGCAGTCAAGCCATTGTAACAGTCATGGGTTACCACCTTAGATAGCTCGTGACAGAGTTCACTTAGGACTCCTCCGTCCACCCGGCCAATAGAAAGCTCGTGAGAGAGTTCGCGGAAGGGTCCTCCATCCACCCGGCCAAGCCGTAACCACTGATAAAGGCCCTGTCACACCTTGACGTTTTAGCCAGCGTATGGCAAGGTCTCAAAATGTATGTAAAACCGCCTGGCGTACGCTGAACTATTGATGTTTTTAAAAAAAGTTTTGGGCAATAATAACGTGTTGGACGTATGCATAACGTATTAGTAACGTACACAGAACGTTTTAATCACATATAGATAACTTATACCAACGAATGCTGAGCGTGTTGTCGGCGTTCACAACCTATCCCAACGATAGTCTAACTTATGCATAGGCGCGGCAGCATATCGCTGACGATCACTGGCGTAGGCTATTCATAGGCTGCGGCTCGACGATTCAAATCATAACCGCACTAGACATCGAAGTGTCAAGCCGCTGTCACACCTTGACGTTTTAGCCAGCGTATGCCTACGAATGAAAAATTTGCCGAACCAGCTGCACACGTCGAATACTTTTGGGTAAGTTTTGTTTACGTTAATAGCACGCTGGCATACGTCGTAGTATGCTGGCATACATCGTAGTACGCTGGCATACGTCGTCATACGCCGAGTACGTCGAGAAATTTTCAGCATGTTGAAAATTTCTCGACGTATGACACACGTTCCGCATACGCTGGCATAAGTTGTAGGCACGCTACGCGATCATTGACACACGTCGACATACGTTACTTGTACGTTACTCATAAGTCGAAACACGTCAATGTAATGGTTAGCGTCAGTGTGTCCAGACTCCCTGGTTTTTTTTTTTCTTCGGTATGACGGTGATGTTGACACTTCGATTTCTAGTGCGGTTATGATTTAAATCGTTGAGCGGCAGGCTATTAATTTATTATATTATAACCGCACTAGAAATTGAAGTGTTAACATCACCGTCATACCGAAGAGAAAAAAAAAAAACCAGGGAGTCTGGAACACTGACGCTAACCATTACATTGACGTGTTTCGACTTATGAGTAACGTACAAGTAAGTGTGTCGACGTGTGTCAACGATCGTGTAACGTGCCTACAACATGTTACTCATAGGTTAGAAATAAGTTTCGGGTACGCTAAACATTACCTCGACGTGTTTCGACTTATGAGTAACTTACAAGTAACGTGTGTCGACGATCGCGTAACGTGCCTACAACTTATGGCCAAGCATATGCGGAATGTGTGAGTCATACGCTGGCATACTTCAAAAATTTCAAGCATGGAAAATTTGTCTAACACCTCGGCGTACTACGACGTATGCCAGCGTACAAAGACGTATGCCAGTGCTACTACGACGTATGCCAGCTGCTCTTAATGTTATACAAACTTACCCATAACGTATTCGACGTTTGCCAGCGTTTTAGCCAAATTTTGCACACGTCAGGCACACGTCGGCTAAATCGTCAAGGTGTGACAGGGCCCTTAGGGAGCGGAGAGGGGTGGGTCGTGTCATTGGTGACACATGGGCCCGAGGGCATAAAGGTGAGGGCAACAATGGAAATGTGAGGAGAACTCCCAAGAGCTCAGAGCAGAAATACACTCCATTGGACTGCTTGCAGTGTGTGGACGCCACACCCCAACCCAGCTGACCACGGCTCTCCACCTCCTCACAGGTATCATGACACCCAAACCAGGAACTGATTTGCTAGCTGCCGACGGGCTCGGTTCCTGTTCACAGCTCGTGCCATCTCCACCAACTTTGCCAGATTTGCCGGAACTCTCGATTGTCTCGTCCTACATGCTTTATCTCTCTAGCATGTAGTGTCTCAGGCAGTGGCAGATTAACGCTCAATGTGGGCCCAGGGCAGAGATGGAATGAGGGCCATGCAACCCATGCATGGGGCCCCCAGATAACATGGGGCCACACACGACCGATCGTGGTTCACAATCTTTTGAAACGGCCCCTTCCCACAGCGCAAAGGGAATGCTCCATCTCAAGGAAAAAAGCACTGTCACGTAATGAATCGATTTAAAGATGTTTTCCCTTGATGTTTAACTGGACAGCACTATTACAAATTTAGGGGGTAAGTTAGCAGAGAAAGCAAGTGGAACTAGCATCCATTGAAGACAAAGTCTTCAATATCCCCCGCCATAGTAAATGAGGATTAACAAACTTATATTCACTAAGCGTGTGCAATATGTATGTGAAGTTTCCTCTTGATCTGACCAGCCCTTCTGGAGAAGAAGATGTTTGAAGGTTTTAGGGTAAATTCAATATGGCCGCTAAACCATGTGACCTATCAATTAGAAATTAACAAACTTCTGAAAGGATGTCTTGGGGAAAGTGTATGTGAATTTTTGCATCAATCTGTCCAGCCGTTCTGGAGAAGAAGATTTTTAAAATTGATTAATTTGCAATCCAAGATGGCTGACGAACAATGTGACCTATGACATCATAAATTTACATTCTGCCTCCAATCCGCCAGTGGAATACGTGTGTGAAGTTTCGTGTAAATCGGATGAGGTGAGTTTTTCTATCCAAGATGGCTGCCAAACCATGTTACTTGTGATGTCATAATTTTTACTATGTATGCAGACATGATGGAAGATGATAATTGCAAATTTTCGCTTCGTTAGGTTATGTAATTCCAGAGAAAACATTATTTAATATTTTTCTTGAATCCAACATGGCTGCCAAACCATGTGACCTATCAATTAGAAAATATCAAAAGGCACCAGTTCACCACTTGCTTGATATGTGTACCAAATTTCGTAAATATATCTTGAGGGGATTTGTAGTTAAGCTCCGGAAACAAAATGTGACGGACGGACGGACGGACGGACGGAACCCATTTCTATATCCCCTGCCAACTTCGTTGGTTGGCGGGGGATAATAATAACCGTTTCATGAGCACAAATGAAACGATAACGACAATAAAATTTGTATAATTCCTCAACTTCATACATATCAATATTGTTTCGGAAATCCACACTACAATTTATTGTACGATCACAAAACAACCCCTCATTAGTGAATGGACTAACCCATGCGTGTGGCGGAAAGTTGTGGTTTTAAAAATCAGAACACCTGTCCCAAAGATGAAATAAAATTACCCCAGTGGTGCTGAAAAGTGGAAAACAACTCAAGAGGCAAAAAGGGTTGAAAACCCCCCAAAATTAACTTTTTCATCACACAAACAGGATAACCAGAAAAGGGTCGACAAGCACATCTCAGGTGTGTCTCATTACCAATCAGCTTGCTAGCACTTGCTTAGCCAGCCGTTCCTTATCAACAGTTTCGTTGGACTACTGAAGCCACTTGGTGAGCACTCAACAGGAAACTTTTAGCTCTTCCACAAGCCTTGTCTCTGTATATAAAAAAAAAGAAAAGAAAAAACTTGGAAACTGAACACACCTCTGCAAGTGCTGGGGGTGTGTTCCATTACCAATCAGCTTGTAGAGTGCTCACCAAGTGGCTTAAGCACTCAAGCAAGCAGTCCAACGAAACAGTTGAGAAGGAACTTGGCAAGTGACAGCAAGCTGATTGGTAATGGAACACCTTAACATGGCACATTTTTTTCAAGGGTGGTAAAAGGCAATAGAACGTAGGAATTCCTCCGGATTTTTTGCAGTCGAGTCGAAAGCAACACCGGCTGAGTGAGCGCGAAAATAACAGTCCTCTCTTTTGGGCCTTTTTTGTCGAAAATAACACGGTCTTTTTTGGGGGCATTTTGGGCAGAAATATTTTTTGTGCCCAGGGCGTCAAAAAATCTTAATCTGCCTCTGGTTTGAGGCCTTAAGGCATAGGTTAACTAAGAATGTTCCAATCGTTTGTTTCGTGGGCACGTATGTCTGGTCATGGGTAAGGGGTTTTCATTGTTGCACCATTCATTGTTGTTACTTCCTTGTGTTTTCTTCCCCCATGTCATTTGCATTATTTTAAGGCATCTGGTCTTGGGGATGAATTCTTGTTGGCGTAGTTCTCCTGAGGTGAATAGGGAAGACCGGTGAAGGGACAAATTGGCTCTGGTGAGTCAACACTTCACAACTGGACCGCGTCACACATCAGACCTGCTCGGCCAAATTTTAATACGACGTGTAATGCCCAATTGGTGTAACGCTGGGTTGATTCGGACTTCTAATCCATAAGGTATCCCAACATTAGGTGCGTGATATGGCGGGGAAGACCTCAAAGCGGTCAACCATTACGGTTGCATTCAAGTCACTTGCCGGATTTTAATCAGGCAACTGGGATGACTGGATGACCACACCAATATAATTATATA
>CM068960.1:70904912-70921136 GCA_035128595.1 Eptatretus atami | reverse complement strand
ATATATATATATATATATATATATATATATATATATATTCTGTACCCACACCTTTATAGGTAAAGTCATCATCAATCTACAAAACTCTTTACAGAGTGTTAGTGCTGCCGAAACAGTTTCTTGGCAAGTGTTATGCTGGGTGGTTTGCAATTATCTTCCAAGAAGTAAATCAAGAAAGGAATTTGTAATATGTTCAGGGTGCTGGCGATAACTCACCTTCTCTTCACTGAAGACACCGTGGGATTTTAATAACCCATCTTTAGACTGTTCTCACAGACAGACAGGTCCTCCAGCTTAGCGTCCTTCCGATGGATGGCGTACGCATTGATGCCTCGCCCTCCATTTGAAACACCAGGACGTTTCGAACTCAGGCGAGATCGCTAAAAAGTGAGTCTTAGCTATCCTGCCAGCACACAGTTAGAATACGGGGTCTCTAAAGGACTTTCCAATCTGAATCTCCCCTACAGTAGAAAGAAGCTGTGTTATCTGTCCCTCGATGGTCAAAACGTCATAATGGGGTTTTTACATGGTCAAAAACAAGATTCACTGATTAAAGGAAAGATAGATTAAAATACACCTTCAACGGATTTTTCACTGGTCAAAGATTAATTGGGATCAATACTCCACAAGGTTACTTCTTATTATGCCAGAGAAGCAGAAGCAGAGTGTTGAAGTTGCAACGTCGCAACGCAACGTCTTTCAACGACCACCCTATTCCAACCAAACCTCTCACAAGAACATCAAGATGGATCTCCATTATTGCAAAAGGAGATAAATACTTTTGAATACAACTTCTTCGTTCTATCAACAATATCAATGGCATTGTTGAAAGCGATAACAATCGTCCAGAATGCCCTTTCGCTTGAGCTTGCGATGGGACGCTTTTAGGAATCAAAGGCTGGGACAGCTATCGTCCGCATTCACTGTTAATGATTCATTTGTTTTGCGGACAACTTTCTAATGGATCAGCAGCTCGGTGCCTCGACGTAAATCGCTGCAGCAGACACATCGCCCGGCTTCAAACGCCCTTGTCACGCTCCTTTGCGGAGGGGTAATTGAGGAAGTTTGATTAATTGTTATGCAACGCTTATCTACATAGACTTCCATTTTAATAACGCACGCCCGGCATGACGCGCCGCGTTCCTGATGGCGCCACGCTGGGGTCAGCGGAAAGGTGGGCAGCTTGGTGGCAAAGAGGCGCACTCGGACACAAATAAATAAATAACTAAAAAAAACAAAAAAATACAAGCACTTTCTCAAAGGTACACAGGGTATATCAAGCAATAGTGCAACTGTGAAGCTTCCGAAGAATCCATAATTGACAGGTAAACACCAGGAGAAAGCGTTGAACGCATGACGTGACGGCGAGCCTTCGGTGGGTGAATCACGGTGCAGACTCAATGCCTACTTTCACCCAGTGGATCAGCACAGGAGGGGACGGTGTGGGCTCTGTTCAGGACGCGAGTCAGGCTATCACGACACTGATGGATGGCGACCCGCCGATTCTCAAATAACCTGCTCATTAACGGCGGACAGTGAAAAGGAAAGTTTAATTAGGAATCCCGCAAGGTACGACTCCATCCACGGGCACGCCAGCTGCCCACGGCCACCGCGTGTCATGTATCAGTTTAATCACAGCGGCTGTCATGGTGCTCTTGGCTTCCCGCCTGCCCGCTCCTTTATCTCGACCCTGTCCAACAACAGGATCCCCCAAAAACAGAACGTCTGGCACAAATATTTAAAACGTTATCATTCGAAACCATTTTGCTGAACAAACACCTCTCAAAAGAATTATTTATCGCTACACAACAGCAATTGTTGGAATTACGCAATAAGAGTGGTAACTGCAATGCCATAGCATGATAGTGACAATACAGTGTAGTGGCTACCAGGTGCACAGAACGAAACAGTCAATTGTTGCCATTTCAAATAACGGCCGATTCTTATTTAAAAATTACAATAGGGGATGGTGTACGAGGGCAGTTAACTCCACATCGATTGTTGAACGTGTAAAAGCTATAATACAAGCTGAAATTTTGGCCGATGATATAGTCTGCACAAAAGTGGCACGATCCTGGGTCGTCATTGTCGTTTGTCCACATTACCTGGCTGGGGGTTAGCATTAGTTCTTGCAAGGGGGTGACGGTTCCGCTCGTGCAATGCCCAATGTAGGTTGGGGCAGGAATTTGGAATTTGTTCAGGGTATCGACGATAGCTCGCCTACTCTTCACAGAGGACACCGTTGCATGTTTAACGTCCACCAACTAATGCTGCAGACGAGACGCTCAGTTTAACGTCCATCCGAGGGACACGCATTGATTCTCGTCCTGCTGGCGAAACACCAGGATGACAATTTACAGTTGCGCTGAGATTCAAACCTAAACTTGACGGTCCAGAGGGCAAGTAAGCATACATTTAGGCCATTCTGCCGGCTTACTCATCGTTGGTGAAAGCATTCTGGGTTAACACCAAGATCACAGTCAGGTGTGCTGTGGAACAGAGATACGCCATTAATCCTGAAGGACAGCGTCCAATCAACTGAAATTCACAGGAAACCACGGGCACAATTTAGTGATGCATGTACTTCACATCGTTGTGTGGTGAAATGGAGCATCGGTTACCAAAATGGCCATGAACTGGTGAACGTTCTTGAGCATTCTAGCATGCAATCGACTGCTATCACTCAAGCAATTGTGAAATGCATTGATAAGCTTATTTTGAAGAATTGATGGATTACTATTTGCAAAATTACGGAAGAATTGGATGTCAGTGTTGGAAGTGTGGAAACAATCGTTCATTCGCACTTGATATCCAACAATGTTAGTGGAAGGTGGGTACCAAAGGACCTCACATTTGATCAAAAGACAACTCACGTGACTGTTGGACCAACACAGCTCCTGTAGCACAAACAGAGGGAACACGATGATTCATTGAATAAAATTGTAACAAGTGAAGACACCTGCGTCCCATCATTTCAGTCGAAAATCAAAGTGAACCAGCGTGAAATGGTGATCAATTTGGTCCACACCACCAAAAAACAAATAAATAAATAAATAAATAAAATCAAGGTTCAACTTCCAGCCAGAAAACTTGTGGCAATTGTGTTTTTCGAAATCTAACAGTTTAATTAAGGCAGAATTTCTTGAACATTGGAAAACCATCAATGCACATGACAGTGACTTGTTATGCAATGAACTGTGACTCACAATATGCAAATAACAAGGCTCAGGGTGTGATCTTTCACAATAATCATGCTCGCCATGACATTCCAAATGTGCCCACCACTACTCTCAAGGAGATGGGATAGGAAGTTCCAAATCATCACCTATCGAGTGCAGACTTACCAACTTGTGATATTCATCTCTCTGGAGCACTCGAATAACATCTGGGTGACGGTGAGTTTTAAGAGAATAAGACGTCAAAGAAAGTGTCCTGGAATTGCTGTGCGTGTACCTGTCCCAAATATTTAAACACAGATGCTGTCAAGGCACTACCACATTGATGGGACAACTGTGTATGTGTCGAAGAGGAATACCTGAAATAGATGAGTTCGTTAACTTTCCTGTGCTTTTTGACTTTCTTGAATAAAAGGTCAATGTTAACCTTGAATATCGACCCTCAGAATTAATTGACATATCCAATTTAAGCCCTCGACAGTGAATTTAGCCATGGTACAACCACACAATGTCCTCTTTCTAAAATATATTGTGGGATCATTAACTTCAAAAACGTAAATGCTGACGGTAAAGCCAAGAGGCAGATTTATTTATATTTGACTCCACAGGAAGCAAAATCAATGATCAAAGAGCTCAGAGGTTCGCATGCTACCAACCTATCGTGCTATCCCCGAGCTTACAAGCACCCTTTCATAGAGCTCTCCCAAACAAATACTACTTGGCTCAATGTTCCTTGGTTTCTGAGATCTGATGGGATCAGGCGCATCGATGATGATAAGTCAAAGAGGATAAATTTTTCATCATTTGGTTTGAAGTTGTTCAGAGAGGAGTTGTGTACAAAAGCACATGGCCTGTTGCTCTCACATCGCAGATGGATCAGGGGCCTCTCAGATTCCATACCATCTCTCCTCCTGTCTCATTCTCTCAGTGGTGCAACCAACCCCAGCAACTCCAGGATGCACACATGCTTCCAATGACCTCCTCCTCGCTAAACTCCCAAAATCCAGGCTTACTGCACCCATCAACTCTTTTTGTTGCTCTTTCCTCATGTTTGTGGAACTGCCTTCCTGTTCACTATTCCCTCCAGGGTTTCACACAGGCAGTATACTACCATCTCATGTCATCCCTCATCCCTACCCTCAATATTTTCTACCCCCATTAACTCTATCCAACCTCACTCAACCCTCTTACTTGCAGGTCACTGTGCTTCCTTCCCTCCTCTCTCTGTCCTCTTTTTTTTCATGTTCATTCATTCCCTTGCTTATTGTGTCCAACCGTTCCCCCACTGCTCCACTGTCAGTTTGTTGCCTTTTTACCCTCGGTCACATTGCTCTTCCATGAGCCTCGATGTTGTGTAGAAAATAGAAATACTGAAAAATATATAATAAATCCACACATGTTAAAAGCTTCCTCCCCTATTTTGTCATATAAATGCATATGTGAGAACATTATTTTTAAACTTGTTTACTCACCCTGATAGTGTTTTCATCAGTCAAGCGGTAGGGAAACGATGTTTGACCCAACCTGGATAGCAATGCCTGCTGACCTTATGAGTAAACGTCAATACATATTAATATGGAACAAGTACACCTGGGGGTACATTTATTGAGAGGGCACTCGACTGACCGACAAAATCGCTTTGATTGGACAAGCTGAAAATATCAAGTAAATGTACATTTACTATCTGTATGTAAGGACCAAATTGTTCTGTAATAAACAGGGAGGTTGCAGAAACAGCAAGATATTTGATGGGATACTGAAGCCTTTTTATTCCCAGTTAAGATGTAAAATGAGTTACGAGGGCTGTTCAAAAAATTCTATGATAAAAAGCATTCACGACGGTTCAAAACATGCCAACAGCTTTTTGGATCTATAAAACAAAACAAATAAAGTCTACTGTTCATGACCAGTAAGGAAACGATTACATTTTTTTAAAACATATGCAGTCATGGCCAAAAATATTGGCACTCTTGCACGTTTTTCAAATAATGCACCATTTCTTCCAGAAAATTGTTGAAATTAAAAAATCTTTTGGTATCCACACGTGTATTTCTTTGATTTGCAGCGGAGCAAAACAAAAAAAGCTGAAAAAAATTACTAAATCTTAGCTTATTCCACACAGAAATCCAAAAATGAGCCGGACAATATATTATCCGGACACTTTTGGAAGTTGTTAGAAATAATTAGATTTCAAGCAGGTGATTCGCCTTTACTTTGGCATGGAACTCACCTGTGGTGAATTGCAGGTGTCTGCAATATATAAATCACTCATTCAACCAATTTGAATGGAGAAAAGGAGTTCTGCTGTTTTGTGTCACTGTGTACACTGCAATAAGCATGGAGAAAACAAAGAAAACCAGAGAATTCTCTGAAGAGGTCTGACACAAGATTGTAGCCAAGCACGGACAATCTCAAGGTTACAAGTCCATCTCCAGAGACCTTTATGTTCCTGTGTCCACCGTACAAAATGTTATCAGGAAGTTTAAGGCCCATGACACTGTAGCCAACCTCCCTGGGCGTGTCCGCAAGAGAAAACTTGATCGAAGATTGCAGCAAAGGATTGTTCGAATGGTGGAGAAAGCACCTCGATCAACTGCCAAACATATTCAAGCTTACCTTCAGACACAAGGTATGAGCGTTTCAACTCGCACCATCCGTCGCCAACTCAATGAAATGGGGTTCCATGGAAGGAGACCAGGGAGGACCCCACTGCTGAGAGAGAGACATAAGAAAGCCGGACAAGCCAAAATCCTTCTGGGAGAATGTCCTGTGGACAGATGAGACCAAATTAGAGCTTTTTAGTAAAGCACATCATCTCTATGTTTACAGAAAACAAAATGAAGCCTTCAAACAAAAGAACACCTTCCCTACAGTCAAACATGGAGGAGGTTCAGTGATGTTTTGGGGTTGCTGTGCTGCCTCTGGCACTGGGTGCCTTGAATGTGTGCACGGCATCATGAAATCAGAAGATTACCAAGGCATTTTGGAGCACAATGTTCAATCCAGTGTCAGAAAGCTGGGTCTCCATCAAAGGTCATGGGTCATGCAGCAGGACAGTGACCCCAAACACACTTCAAAAAGCATCCAGGAATGGTTCAAGACAAAACGCTGGACTGTTCTGAAGTGGCCTGCAATGAGAACAGATCTAAATCCCATTGAACACCTGTGGGAAGATCTGAAAACAACAGTTGGGAGAAGGCACCCTTCAAATCTGGGAAAACTGGAGCAGTTTGCACAAGAAGAGTGTTTGGCTAAACCGCCAGGAGAGAGGTGTAGGAAGCCCATTCATGGCTATAGGAAGCGCTTGACTGCAGTTATTTTGTCCAAAAGCTGTGCTACCAAATATTAAGTCCAGGGTGTCAATAATTTTGTCAATGCCATTTCTTTTTATTTTCTGATTTAAAAGGATATATTAAGTTCTGAATCAAAAACAAAGGTTCTGTAATATTAACAGTGGAATAAAGAATTGTGGAGACCAAATACTTTCGTCAATTTCAACTTATTTTTAGAGAAAATTGTGAGTTATTTGAAAAAATTGCAACGGTGCCAATATTTTTGGCCTTGACTGTGCAGTACTCGTTGTACTTGTTTTCGTTCATCTTGGACTGTTGTGAGAATCTCGTTCATGGAACCTTTTGAATGCCCCATGCCCAGCATATTGAATTGACAAAGAAGGATGAAGAAATAAGGCTCAAAAGAGTGAAATGATAATGATTGGTCACATGTCATCGTTTTTATCTGCTACAATTAAAAGTCATAATCAAACAACAGACTGTAACAATACCAGACTTTTGAAATGACGTACTCCACCCCAGAATGCTCAGTGCACATGCACAGAAACCCCTAGCAACGGGGGTTATCAGGGCAGCGGAACGTATATCGTGTGTGTGAGATAGGATTGTAACCTAAAATGGCTACAAAGCTTCTAAAATAATCTGAAAATACTTGGAAACGAACTTAAGAGAAAGGGGTGTGCCTCTGCACAACAAGAGTTGGAGAACTTTCTGAACTCGCCTAAAAAGCTGATAGCTTGCAGTTCCCTGCACTGCAAACTGCCGAGGACGTGTGAATCAGTGCAAGGCCTAGAGGTTCCTAGATGGGCACGTTCTACCCAAACCTTTGACCATTGCTGCCAGTAAGTGGACTTTGAACCTTGCAAGATTACCTCGTGTGAACATGGCAGGATTGGTGATGTATTTAATTAAGTCTGCAACTGGAAAGATAATGTCATCATTACCAATATTCAGGCAGACTTCACAGAGGGAGACACCATATCAGGTTTGGGTTTTTTTCTTAACACGAGTGAGAAGGTCATATCTGGGGCCTGCCAATGCACAAGGTAAGTTAAAATGACAATATTTACTGTTAATCATGCTTATAAGGAGGAGCTAAGAGTAGGAGCTGTATGGGCTGTGAGGGCCGTTATAATTATATATTTTTTGTTTGGTTCCGGAGCCGCAAGATAAATTATACGAGATTTTTGCATCTATTGGTAAAAGGAGATGCGTCAATTTGTGTGTGTATTTATGTGTGTTATATCCACTGCTGCCACTCACTTGTACGAACAGGAAATGAAAGGAACCAGACTCCTCTCATCCATGGATATTTGTCATATTTCCACGAATCCAATTTGCATTCAGGAACGGAGCAATTATGGTTAACCATCTTGAAATTGCCACTCTTTTGTCTAAGTGCTGAAAATTATGTTTAAAAGACAACTTGAATTCCAGATATCACGCTAGTAAGGGCAGGTCAAGAGTGCTCGGCGAGCAGAACAGTCACTGAAAACGCACACACAGCGCATGTGCAAAACGCCTCGTTAGCATTCATTCATTATTTATAAAGTCATGTATTTGATGAGCAAATAATGAAGAAGTGTACCATAATCCTGACAGAGTGTCGGTGCTGCCGAAGCAGTTTATCAGCACAGGTTATACTGGGTGGTTTGTACATTTCCTTTCCAGAAGTTGGTCAGCGCAGGAATTTGGAATTTCTTCATGGTGCCAGCAATAGCCTGCCTACTCCTCACGAATAACTCCTTGAGATGTCGGCAGTCACCAACTGATGTCGAGAGATAGGACGCCCAGTTCAGCATCCATCCGAGGGAGGGCACACACATTGATGAATCGCCCTGCATGCAAAACCCCGGGATGGCAGTTGAAAGCTTGGCCGACATTTGAACCCAGGCAAGACAACTGAAGAAAGTGTGCATACCTCGAGACTACACTGTCTGCCCAATGACCAAATAGTGGAACATCAAGAGCATGACACAATAAGAACTTGGCGGAAATGTGACACATATGAATCTCATGTGGCTTTTTATAAAGTAGAATTTGTAGTTCCTACATAATTTCAAAACTTTAATTTCCGCTAGGCCGATTTAATTATTAATTTTTTGGGGATACAAAGTCAAAGCTCGTGGAGGAGCTATAACACAGAACAGAGCAATAGAAAGAGAAGCGGGAAACACAACAACTGCAGATTTGAGGGCCAAATAGAGGGAGACTTGGACAGATAAGGGGTGTGGGTAAGAATGAGGAGGATGGGAGGACACATTGTGTGGACAAGATGAATAAAGCCTCAAACTCTCAGGAAGGAAAAACTGAAAAGTTAGAAAGAGGTGGGCTAAGCAGGGTGGGTTAAAGGGAGTAGAAAAGATCATGGTTTTGGATAGGGGAAGATAAGAGATGGTGGTGAACAGCTGTCTTGAAGACCTGGAGGGAAGAATGAGATTGAAGAGAATGTGGAAGTTGATTCCACATGTGGTAAAGAAAAAAAAAAGAGGAACGAATGAGTGGGAGGTGAGCAGTGATCCTGGATTTACTGCTGGAATGGGGTTTGCGAGTCATCGCTCTGTGAGCTCAATCTTAATCTGCAGCCGTGGAGTCTGTTTTGAACTGTGATTCACCTGTGCATTCAGTTCACATCAAGATGCTGCTGCTTTACTTTGTAGAAATATTTCATCCATTTTTGATCACGTTTTCTGGAAGTCTGGTGGTGTTCTAGAGTAGGTAAAATATGGAAAACGACATCAGGACATACAATTCAAGTTAATTATATGCATAGAATTGATATCATTCATATTTGTTCCCAAGACTGCTCCATAAACCAGCCCAGCAATGAGTTCTGCTATGTATGAGTGATAAAGGATGATGCACACCTTCGGAAGCCAGGTTGTAAGCAGCACCCTCTGGTGGCAGAAGTGGAAGCCAAGCCTCCAAGAACATGAAAGAGCAGTCACCCTCTTTTGTGCAGGGGTGTGGGGGAAGCATGGGAGGGGGTCCAGAGCGCTTCCAGCCACTCGAGTAGCCTGAGGTAACAGATATAAAGACAAGTGCCAGACCACACCCACATTGGCCATGCACATATCTTTCCCAAACAAATAATACACGTCAATCAGCCAATTATGCAAGTTTCGATGAGAGAACAAACAAAGATTACAGATTGACTCCTCAAATCAAACTGTGGACCTTCAACAACAACATAATGGAATTGATATTACTCCTGCAATATGCTCTGACCTTCACCAATATGCCATGTCGAAAGAGGCTTATTGTGCTGGTCCAGGCATTGCATGCTCCAAGGATAATACTTTGATTCCTTTGTCTGAACACACCCTCTTCTCAACACAATAGTGGCAATAAGAGCACCTAAACCCACAAATTCTGAAAGCGATAATAGCTTTATGGGAGGTTTATCAGAGGCAAGCTCTTATGACAGAGTTGGCAGGGTCAATGAGACATTCAGCTGGCAAATCTGGTCCAGATGACACTCAGGAAGTTCCCGCAAGAAATTCCCCAAAATATTATTTAATTGTTCGTGTCATTCGACAAATTCTGTAGTGGCAATGAACCATGAATGTTTACAATTTTTCATGTACATGTGAAGCTTTGTACAAGTACTATTACACTTTTGGCGAGCTACACCGGAAGTTGTGGGTTGGTAAGGGCCCTGCTGTAAAAATAACATTTTTCTTCACATTTTGTATCGAAACATAGGCCAATAGAGGGGGAGCACTCGGGAGAGTGCAAAACCTCCGCCGCCAATACTGCTGGGACACTCAAGTGAACCTTATATCTTATTCATTAGATATGATGTCAACAGTGCTGACAGTTATAGTTCTTTTCTCCAACATTTTTTTTTTGGGGGGGGGGGGGGGAAAATCACTTAAAACATGTAGAAATGCAAAAAAAAGAAATAGAAATTTTGTTGAAAAAAAAGTTGCAAAAATTGTTTTTTTCTTCTAACAATTTTTTTTGGGGGGGGGGGGGGTTTGGAATCACTTAAACATGTGAAAAGAAAGAAAAAAAAAAAAATTTCTTTAATTTTTTTTGGGGGGGGGTAACAATTATTCTTTTGGGGGGAGGGTTGGAAATCACTTAAAACATGTAGAAATGCAAAAAAAAAAATTTTTTTCTTTAAATTTTTTTTGGGGGGAGGTAACAATTATTTTTTTTGGGGGGGGGGGTTGGAAATCACTTAAACATGTAGAAATGCAAAAAAAAAAAATTTTTTTCTTTAAATAATTTTTTGGGGGGGGGGTAAACAATTTTTTTTTGGGGGGGGGGTTGGAAATCACTGAAAACATGTAGAAATGCAAAAAAAAATTTTTTTCTCTAAATTTTTTTTGGGGGGGGGGGGTAAAAAAAATTTTTGGGGGGGGTTGGAAATCACTTAAAACATGTAGAAATGCAAAAAAAAAAATTTTTTTTTCTCTAACAATTTTTTTTTTTGGGGGGGGGGGGACCAAGTCCAAAATCTAATGGCATGATCCTTGGACATACCTAACCCCCCCACCAAGTTTCGTCGAAATCCGTCGAGGAGTTTTTCCGTAATACTGTTCACAAACAAACAAACAAACAAACAAACAACAACAGAAAGGGGTGAAAACAGTAACCTCCGATCTTCGATGGCGGAGGTTAATAAGCAGACTCGTTTATGAAAATATATATTGGAGCATAGATCATAACAAGTAATAAAGTAATCAATAACTCATGCATTTTTACCTGCGACAAGTCACAGGTCTACAAGAGCTTTGCGTTGCAGTTGTTGTTGTTGGGAGTCGATTTTTGAAACATGCACCCATTGGTCGGACAGCTGCCAGACCACACCCACATTGGTCGCTCGACTCCGCCCATAATCTCACACAGACAAAATGATATTGCCGCCATCTTGGTTTACTGGTGGGCCCTAACACATTAGGCCTGTAGGCCTCTGCTGATTACAAATTGTCTGAGTTTCTTGCGTCAGATTGCCATTGGCTTTGTTGGGGTCGAGTGTTATTACTCACGATGAGGGACCTCGAAAAATCTAATCACATGTCAAAGAAATCAAGCCCGTACACACCTCCCTAAAAAAAACAGCATTGCGTAATTTTTGAATGGCGTCATATTGGGGTTAAAAAAAAAAATCCGTGACCGTGTGACAAATCGGCTCATTCTGATATAACTGTGACGAATCAACTCTTTTAACAGTGCTTTAAAATGTGCGTTTCCCAATCGTTCTGTTACCGGATCTTTAAAGACAATTCACATGCGCTTAATGGCAAAGTCCCGTACCTCCAATAACCACGTCCAGGTTTTTATGAACAAAAGGTGTATTACTACAGAAAGAGAGGGACACGCACGTGCGCACACAACAAAACAAAGGTAACAGATATAAAGTAAATCCCCTGTTCAGAATCACTATGAATCTTATCTATGTAATATTATTCATTCACATGGGAACACAGGGCAGACACATCACAAAGTTAACGAGACAGATTAAAGAATGTAAGCTGAACTGTGGGTAGTGATTTTTAAAAATTTTTATTCTCAGACCCAGCTTTCACCGCATACACAGGTGGGACATGAGCAAAGATGAGGGAGTTGAGTGGACACAGGAAGAGAAAATATAAATAGTTTGTGTTGCAGGTTGTGCAGCAGGTCATTGTTGTTTCTATCTTTGGTGGCACTTCTGTGAACGTAACTTCCGTGAAATCAGGGCCTAAACTACTTAACTACAAAATACTACACAACTTTCCCCTCCCTCTCCCCCCACCCTTTCCAGGCTAGTAACAAAGACAATGTGAGACATTCTTCAAGGTTGAAAACCTAGATGTCAACACATACCTGAATGACGAATGCCTTTGATGATATGCAGACATGGTCAATCGGCCATTACAATCAAGACCCGTGTTACTCAGACATTGCACCACGTTACTCAGACCAGTCGACACATGCACAGAAGTGGGACTTGAGCGCAGAGTCAGAACGCTCAGTTATCAAGGGACAAGGGTCAATAGTGAAGTAAGAGCCAATGCTTCCCTCATGGTCTGCAGCTCCAGCTACACCAGCGTTTGTATAGTAGAGTCCATGTATAATCAAATGGAATACGCGGTGCAACAAATTTGGCACAATGTAGGTGTACAGCATTTACGGTGACCAGTCATTTCATAATCAATTTACACTTCAGTAGCCTGCTGTTAACAGCAAAAGATAATGTGAAAAAGTTGATCCTTCAAAGCAGCGCAAAGGAAATTAATAATTCTCACATCACTATAAGCCAGTGCAAAATTAAATAATTTTCTCTCAATTTCGTTCAGAGCGAGTCCGTGGGGCTGAGGCTGAAACAATACATTTTTATCCGAAATCAACCAAAGCGAGGTGGCCTGGCTGGGAGGTGCGATATGAGATGTACACAGAGACCTCCGAATGGGGAGAAAAAAACGAAAATCAAGCGACACCATACAAGGTATGAACACCAATGTTGAGAACGTAAAGCTTTGCAATGACAACTAACATACCATCAACCAATAGTGAGGCTGTGCAGCTTTGTGGGTTGAACTGCAAAAGTGTCCTTGAGCAATTTTGGCTGCCCTACGCCACCTGCCCACTCAACACCCGCACATAATGTGTCCGTTTTGTTATATTGGAATTCGATTGCCGACATGTCAGTTAAAGAGTGTTGCCTGTTTTTTTGTTTCTGGTGTGTTACCAGTGCTTGCACTCGTCTCATTGTGCAGGCTATATTAAAGTTGTAATCCATCGAGACTGTGCAGCGGCAATGTTTACATCATGCCACAGACTACAAGCGGTGTCTTTAACATATGCGTGACATCGTGCTTCTGACCGAGCATGTATAGCCACTGCAGATGTAAACCCTAACTAGGATGTTCTGGCCATCCTTATCATCTCACTGACTTGATTGGAACATATTGCACAAGCGATGCTATTAACAAGTATCTTCGGGCATGCCGTTCTGTAAGTGATAAAATGTGGACTCGGAATGTATAACTGGTATACAATAGTCGTCTTGGCCATGATAAGCAACATTGTGACCTTCATGTCTGCCGTATACACTCCGATGAACTACATCAAGGAAAAAAAAACGGATTCTATTTCCAAAGAGCAGATTTATAATTACCTCTGCCACTGAAGGTGGACAGAGGTTATGTTTTCACCACTGTCTGTTTATTTGTCTGTGAGCAGGATACCTCATAAGGTTATGGACGCATTCGGATGAAATTTGGTGGACAGGTTGGTGTGTGACAAGGACAAATTGATTGGATTTTGGTGAAGATCCGGATGCGAACCCGATAATAATAATTTAATTACCCTGCGCACATGAAGCGAAAAGCAGGGTTCAGCAATTGGTTCATGGCCGTCTGTACATCTGTCCGTCTGTGTGTCTTATCAGTTTCCGATCGAGGAACAGTTTATTTAAATAAAATATTATATATTGAACACGAATCAGACAAGTCTGCTGTTTTACGGTACTTTGGCTCTGAATTCGTCCTGACTGCGCATGCGCAGAGAGGGGCGAGATAATACTTTTACTCTGTCTGCCTGCCTGGCAGTCAAATGAAATTAAAAATAATTCAAATCAGGAAGCTTACTGTTTTTAAGGATGTCATAAAGAACACAAACAATAGGCAGAAATAACGAATGTAATGTGTTAGATAGGGTGATGTAATAGACACTGGGTAAAACGGCAGTAAAACCAGGAATTAATTTATTAATATGCCATTAAACCTCTTTAAACCATTATTTAAATTGAATTACATAGTTGAACACTTTAGACCACAAATTGCCTTAATAATACTTCCAAAGAACATGCTATATATTGATATACAGTAAACCCTCCAATATCATGGGTTTCTACCAATCGCGGGCAATCTATTGTGCTCCAATTTCATTATTGTGGTATTTCATTTTGACCAATTGTGGTTTTTCAGCTAAGATGAGTTGTTTGTTTGCGTCCACGTGTATCATTACCTCCCATGAGCCTTTTGTTGTTTCTCATGCACTGTTAATTGTAGTAATCAGACGAGCATATGGGAACGGAGCGAAATTTAAAAATCAATTTTCATCGAACAGGAAATGATACGGAGATCCTGTAATACTAGATGTAGTAGACCCACAACAGTTAATAATAGCACCCAAACATAAAACGATGGACAAAATTAATCGTGCCAAAAGACAAAGAAAGGTTTATGACATTGTGCGAATAAATTGAGTTGTTAGATATGTCGGCAAGAAATGAAAGTGTGGCATCTGCGGGCCGCCATTACAGGATCAATGAATCAACTGTCTATAAATGTGAGACAAATATCTGTGAAAGTGTTCCTGCTAGCAAAGCACAAAAGGTTCATTCCAATCCCGTGATTCTCATTGAAAGAAATGGAAAAATCACTTAATGTTTGGATCGAGGACCAAGCATAAAAAAAAATGCTTGAGTCGACCGGTGATACGGGAAAACCCATGGTGGATTTACCAATCATTCCAGAGTCACCCGGGGCCGAAGGCTCCAATTCATCATGGTTCATGGACCGAATCGAGGCAAAGGAATTATATTGGAGCAGGTCCCCCACCCCCCCCCCCACAGCAGCTTCATCATTATCTCTGAGCTAAGTCTTGTGTTTCTTTTACGGCAGAGTACAGTACAGGCATTCGTAATGTTTACTCTCACCCACCTCGCTGTTTTGGAATAAATTTAAAAGGTAAAACTCTTGAAGTTTTTGTTTAATTTACACTGTCTTTTTTTGTATTGACATGTTTATTTCAATGTTAACATTATAATAAATAGATTATATACTTGTGGGGTGTGCTTACACATTGTGTAAGCAAACATTGTGTAAGCAAGAACCGTGTTTCCCAATTTGTCTCGTGTCACTAACCTGCATTTGACTTTTCATTTATTCATTTTATGTATTATATTTTTATTTACGGAGGCTTTCTGAGAGTTCTGTGAATTATTTTTAGAATCTCCGCGAGAATCTCTAAGTCTTACTCACGTTGTTGTTGTTCTTCTTCTTCTTGTGGACTTTTTTAGATCCTCGGGAGGATCTCTATTGTCTTACTCACGTTGTTGTTTCATCTTCTTCTGTGGACTTTTTGTTTCACAGCCTACAGTTTTCATCGAACTTCCTGAAACTTGGCATATATATGTAAAAATGCCCTGGCGCAGACAGTAACGATCTCCGATTTTGAAAATTCCTCCGAGAAAAAAAAGTTATGACGTCAAAATATCTCGCTAATGGAAATCGCCTAAAAATTATCTCTGAAACTAGACAAGCTTTTTGAATTCTGTTTGCGGAAGTGAACAGGGCATTTAGCCAGAGATGAATTACCGCACATATGATACATCACTATGACGTCATATCAATTTTATGACATCATTCCTATTTTTTGACATTTTTTGTTTCACAACCCAGATTTTCATCGCATCTTCGTGAAACTTGCCATGTATATGCAGAAGCCACGCGCAGGCAGTAACCATCTCTCGATTTTGGAAATTCTTCCGAGAAAAAAAAGTGACGTCACAATATCGCCGCTTAAATGGAAATCGCCTATACCATTATCTCCGAAACTTGCAAGCTGTTTGAATTTTGTTTGCGGGGAATCAAGCCGGGTATTAGCACAGATAATTATCACAACCTGATACATCACAATGACGTCATATTCGTTTTTATGACGTCAGTCATTTAAGAGGACGAGGATCTTAGCTCATTTGAGCTTGTTTTCCTGGTGTATTGGCTTTGATATCCATTCGGCAGTGCAAAAAATTT
>CM068960.1:70876790-70893553 GCA_035128595.1 Eptatretus atami | reverse complement strand
AGTAGTAGTAGTAGTAGTACTTTCAAGTAACGTGTTGCAAAGTGTGAACAACGTTCGTGTAGCGTGCTTAAAAACGTTACTCATAGGTTAGAAATATGTTTCGGGTACGCTAAACATTACCTCGACGTGTTTCGACTTATGAGATGAGTAACATTACACAGTAAACGTGATTTCTCGACGTGGTCAAGTGTGAGTCATTAAGCCGCATCGTCGTAAGAATTTCAAGCATTGAAAAAAATTAGAGGAAAACCCAAAAAGTACAGAACGTTTAAAGCCAGCGTAACTACGACGTATGGCAGTGTTTTTCAGTGTGCTCTTAACGTATACAAAAACGACCATAACGTATTCGGACGTGTAACCCAAGGCCGTTTTAGATCAAATTTTTCATAATCGGCATACGCTGCTAAATCTACAAGGTTGTGACAAGGCTTTATAACCTTGTACACCATTTCACCAACTTTCCAGAATAAACAAACATCTTCGCCTCAAACGAACATTGAGCAAGATCAGAATTAAAATAAACAATCGTATGTCCATTGTTAATCAATAATTATATATACGTTATACATCGCTCAGCACCAATATCACTGCCTACTCACTTGTAATCGATATTTGAGACACCTCCTTAAGACTCTTGAGGTTGTCCAATTTTCACTTGTGCCAGAATTCAGCGAGGACCACTTATGAAACAACGAAACAAAAAACCTCCATTTAACAGGGAGCTTATAAACTCAACTAGATAATATTAGCTTAACCCAACCGGTGGTGGGTCATGTTATGTCTGCATAGTACGCCCAATTTTACATAGTTGATTCCATTTGTATGAAAAAAGTGGTTGTTGCTTTCAATTATCATTTCGCATTTGCCATGAACCTTTCGAATCGGCCCTGTTAATATCTATATTATTATTGTAACATCATTATTCAAATATTATTTGTATAATGATAATATTAATTAGGTTATTATGATATTGCCAACTACTACCATTTTGAAAAAGAAAAATGTCCTCCGAAGCGAAGAAAATCTGGAAAGGCTGCTTCTTCGCTTTATCTGACGTAACGAATGCAATTGCCTAAAATCTAACTATATATTACTAAAACTCTCATCTTGTATGTTTATATTGTATGCCATAGATTATGTCACGAAATACAGCCAAAACGGTACAGAATAGCCCAACAAAAATGTTGGCCCTACATTACTCATCACCATTCTCCTGCGGTGTGCCAGTAATATCGTTCAAATGGCCAACGACAAAGAAATTATTGCAAAATCAATTTCCGTTCAGTCAATACACTGTCAGTGATATTGATCAATGCAAAACAACCTCAGCAGTAATAAGTTCGCAGACGCTATCTTTTTTCTTTCTTGAAATAGATTTATTTTAAAAATCTGCAAACATAATTGTATAGACAAAGAAACGATTTAATTTTTAAGCATAAAAATAAAACATCGCCATTTTGATCTAATACCATCCACGTGTTCATACTAATAATAAAACTTGTGTATTCGACAGCTTCATCGCACATAATTTCTATTCGCTTTCTTTCTCCGTTTTATTTTTCACATTAAAAGCACCAATATCAGTTCCGTTCATACTCCGGCAAACGAAAAAAATTTATTAAAAAAAATTCCCCAGATTCAGTCGGAAAACTACTTCGGATTTATTGATAAATGCAAACACCTCAAAGCGGTATCATCCTGGAGCTATCTTTTTTTTTTTTTGAAATGAGATTTTTTTATCAACCGTGTCAACAAAACTCGGGAAACCAAGAGGGTTCATGGGTCATCTAGTAATAACTAATACAAAAGGGACCATCTGGACCTGTACTTATCTGACCCTGTCCTAAGTTTGTAACCCAAAATCTGGTAAAAATTCTGACCGAATTGATCTGATGAGGAAGATTTATGGAGAAAATTAACGCGATTTCCAAAAAATTTAACTTAAGCCCTGCTATTTTGAAACACACTTCCAATATCATGTGACTCGCATGATCTATGCATTTAACATCAAAGACCCTTCCAAGTGTGTGAAGAAGAAGAGAGAAGAAGAGATAAGAGAGGGGCGAGAGAGGTGAAGAGAGGAGAGGGGTGAGAAGGAGGGCGTGGAGCGATTGTGTTAAAAGGACGGGAGATGAAGCAGAGAGGGAAGAGGGGAAAGATTCCGGCAGATGATAGTCCCAGCTATAACACGCAACACAATGAGAATACCCTCCTGTGAAACATTGGGGTGCCACAGTTTATACGCGCTATAGGATTCAAACACAGGCTACACATTTAGCACGAATGTGCCTCTCCTCTTGCCTATCCCTGCGATATTAAAGGAACCAGTTCAATTTTTTGTTTATAAATTTTATGCCAAAGTGACTGTCCTAAAAATAAAGAATATCATCAACAAAGGGGAATTTGCAACAATTTTCAATGACCAGGCCATAAACCCGAATAGCCGAACAACGCGGCGGACCAAACGAGTGAAGTGCCGTTCCTGAACAACTTCGTTCAAGTCCGTCAACATACAGGAATCAGTGACAGTGCAAATATTATCAGAGCTCCCAAAAATGGCTTAAGCCTCCAACGAAATGGTTGATAAGGTGAACGCTTTAGAACAATTCTCACCATAGTCAATAATAAACATACACCACCCTCGCGGAACGCCGTGAAATATCAAATATGTCGAATTGGAACAAATAAACACTTTTTAAAAAATCAAACTAGTTTCCCAAAAAATTCAATTCTGCGAAGATTAAATTTGAAAAAAAACTTTGCTTAGTTACAGAAATACTTGAAGGTATGCAAGTGCGAAATTAAATAAAAGCACAAAACACTGCGACTCAGGTGTTATAAGCATTCAGCAAATTAACTAGCAATTCCGTGCATGTACGAGGCAAATTCAATAATAGAAGTGAGAAAAAAAAAAATTTATGACATTTGCATGTTAGAAGCATGATTGTGCTGTTCCAGTCGAGGCTTGTTGAGCAGGCCAAACAAAAATGCCAATAGACCCAAGCAAGCTGACAGAGCTGACCCGGCTGAACCTACACACCAAGTTCTCAACCACTTCTCCCTCACCAACCCCAATCCACAACAACCCACCAACTAACCCCCACCACCGCCCCCCAGTAGATTTACTATTGCTACCAAACTGAAGTTAATATAATTCAATTTAGAAATACCCATCAGCATTCCACTGGAACTATCCACAGATTCGTTACATATCAAACTGAAAGGATAGAACAACTTAACCTTGAATGCAATGTTACAATAGAGTGCCTCTTGAACTCATTTTATCCACACCACGCCCTTCCCCCCACATCTAAAAAACCCCAAAATACTTTTTAACAAGAGAACTGTGGAGCCTCCAGCTCGGCCAAACACCACCTGCCAGATATTTTCCAGACGAGAAAAAGGAGACGAAGTAAGGAGTGACTAAAATCACAGGTACTTTTACCAATTTTTCTTCCTCTGGTTATCCTGCCTCCTTCAATCCTGGAGATTCTTCCTGAGAAGCATGCGACTTCTGATTCAACATCCGCCTCGAAAGAAAGGCCTTTGTTGAGTAGTCCTTAAAGGCAAAAGCTGAAAAACAGTAGTGTTAAGTGAAAACACAAGTATCCATATGTTCCGAAAACCCTTTACTATCTCCAAAAGCACAGTATGATAATAATTGCTTTCGAAACACACAAACCAGACACAGCTTTCTGAGAATAACCATAATTCCAAGACAGTGTACAAGACACGCAGAAACTTTGATTCGAGAATAAAGTCAGTCAATATTCTACAGAAAAACTTAGCACACTGATTTCTAAGACCTTCTCTGCTCACTAAGAGCCTAAGCGACGGACTAACACTACGCTGCAGAAATTAGAATTACACCAGAGGACGACTTCATATAATATATACAAAAATGCAAACGTTGAATGTTAGGCAGTTTGCGGTTTTGCATTATTGGACAACACAAACAGTCGGGAAGGTTTTTTAATCGCATGACCAAATGGGAATGTTTCACCCAACTTCTTGTGATGATCAGGTACCAATCTACAAAGTTGTCAACAACCACTACACAACCCTGCTGGTAAAAGAAGAGAGATTGAGAAAAAAAATTAAACGAATAAAACTACGTATAAAATGTTTATGAACCAAATCTTTGTGCAATATTCTAATTTATTTTAAACATTAGATGAAAAATGCCAGTCAATAATCTATATATAAAACTGAGGATATAAATGATAAGTGGAAAAGTGTGTGTGTTGTGTGTCTCCTCCATAATAGAAAATACACATAAAACCAATAACAGACTAAAGTTTGCATGCATAACTACAAAAAAACTCCAAAAGAGCCATGACAGAAAATTGAGTGTATAATGGTATAATGAAAACACATCCTTTTGAACATAATTGCTTATTAATTATATCCTTCATACAAGATCAACATCATCTTTCAATCAGACGCATTTATGAAGAAAAGCCTTTGCTTCTTAAAGAAGGATGGTAGACAGGAGTTGGGTTTGGAAGTCCGGCATATTCCATTTGCAGTAGTAATGGATGAGTCATGAAGAGAGAAGAAGAAAGAAAAAGAACATTGACAGCTAATATAAATGTTGGTTAGAGACGAATTGTTAAAATCCATACGCAAAAGAAACAAATCGTCGCTTGATCAATTAGACACATGTACATGAAAAGCTGTCCTTGATAGCAAAACAAAACGTGACATTATTGACCATCATGCGCCTAGAAAAACAACAAGTTTAGAGAAACTACAACCATGTGGGTATGTTGAGGGAAGAAAAGAGGAGATCATTGATTGCTGGAATCTACCAGATCTCGAATCTGCTTTATAACATCATGAAATATCCAGCACTCTGGTCGGCAAGGAATGGTGTAGAAGATGGACGAACTTCTTTGAGCTGCCTGTCTTATGGTCAATTCCGAACGTACCGTAAACTGTCAAGGTTGAATTATGAGCAGGCAGGCCAATTGTATCACAATGTTCTCTGTTCTTCATACTCGACGTCTAGCGGGTGTTCTCTCTAGCTAGCATATTGGTGGAACGTTAAAGTACCCACCAACGCGCGTTTTTCATGAAAGTTGGCAGTTTTGCCAGCAAACATTACATTCCTGCCTTGACTGCTGCCTACTATGTAAAGGCCAAACGCACTCATCATCTTTCAGATGAGTTCTATAACAATGAAATCCACGGTTACTTTTGAACACGTAATTAAAACGGCTGTAGAATCCCCCCCAAAAAACAATCGATTAACAAATTTTAACTCATCCACAGGAATAAAGTAGAACCACGTCGAGAAATGGGAACATTCAATGGAACGACATAATAAAAACACTGAGACATGCCGAAATCCAACCTGCCCTGAGACACAAACTAATTCTAAAAAGCAATAAAAAATTGCCAAAGATTCTCCACTTGTTTTATTCATTTATGATGGTACAAACAATTCGTCTCACAACTCATTTCGCACATATTACTTTATCCTAAACAATCCACAAAATGTGGTTTGCCAAGAAAGATCAGCACCATAATCTTTCTTATGCAAACCACATTTCACAATTGGCCTCAAACCATTTCTAACTGGCGCACTCCTTGTGTCAAATTCCTTCCCTGGCACACCTCACCTTATCGCACCTAAAAGCCTTCATCCGCAACCTGAAGTACTGCCTTTATCTCCGGGCTGGCGCCCAGCAAAAAGCCACACACTGATAGCTGGAAGCCATGAAAACAAGGCCTTCAAGATCATTGACCTCCCACAAAGAAGCTGAGTCATGGTCCACCACTTTCCCCAATTGACCACTGACATGCGTCTCGCTCCATCCCACGGCCTCGATTCCTGGTCTTGTTCCCTCTGTTCTTCCATGAAATTGCCCCCCAGTTTTTGCAGGTCTCGTGTGCCCACCACGACCCATATCTGGTAAACTCAAAAATCCTAAAAGCAACTCGAATCTTCCCCATATGTGGAACCAATCGTCAACATTCTCTTAACCTCTCCCACAACCCATCCAATACCAGGGATATTTCATACTCGCACCGCTTCCCCACGAACCACCACCTCAAATTTCACTTTTCCTTCCTGAGAGTATTGTTTCTGAGTTTCCATCTTGTCCACCCCCATGTGTCTCTCGCTACACCATATCACTTATTTGTTTTAAGGCTTCTCTATTTGTTTCCACCCTGCTAATTGGCTGTTTCCCCTTTCTCTTTACACTGGTCCTATATTTAATTCATATATGCCCTGATCCATTTGATGTTCCATGCTACTTCCATGAGCATTGATTTGTCCGACAACAAAATCCGCTACACAAAAACACGATACTCCACAACTAGAAAATAGATTGAAGATAATTAATGTGGACAAAGCAACACAACATCATTTTCAGCCTCTGCACGCATCAATCTCTCTCAATGACCCTTAATTGTGATCAAAAATGTTTAACAGTGTCAACGCACTGTGAGATGTTTGATTAAACATTAAGGGTCACGTGAAGAGGAAAAGACATTAGAATGTTTTAATTTCAGTAATGTTGCAAAATATTTTCTTCAAAAACAGCAAACATGACCTTCCGATCTGATGAACCAAAAATCGAATCATTTCAATCTGTTCTACCAGCCCCAATGATTGTGCCAACGTTTTTGCCCTGAGAAATCCCTTCAAGAAAGGTTCATCAAAGTTATTGGAGTAAAAAAACAATGATGACAGATGGACCGGACAACGTGAACGTAAACTGACGCCACTAGGAAAACTGTTGCTGCAGAGCAGATAAAAATTGTGATCGGGCTTGTCATCGTTATTACCTCAATTGTGTGCTAGGGTTTCGATTCCCATGAGGGGTATCGCAGATACTTGCCAGGGAGTATGTCTCACCCACAACGTTTTTCACCAAAATTTGTCACTTAGAACGGCAGTTGGTAGAGCACATAACCTCCGCCCAGTGAGACAGTTTTACGTTAGTGTATCGCCACTGACGCAGACACCGAATCTGCCATCCGGGCCTGGAACCCAATAAATTGAATTGGCCATTGTCAGCCTCAACCCACTCATCCCCCTCCGTTTGCGTCATAATATCCGTGTCCACTAAGTTTTTTGAAAATATCATGCGATGTTATCGTTTTGTTGAGCCTCAATGCTCGTCAAAGGTGAAAGAATCATATTAAAGATAAAAACTCAGATCTGGAGCCAGAGCTTAACAAAAAATTGAATCATTTCGTATGTCATCACACACAACCTTGTCCACACAAGGTTCGTCGACCGAATCCGTCCAATGTGATCGTACAAGGTAATTTCATACTTCCAAATGTTGCACAAAAAGGTTGCGAGTAGCACATCAATTGTCTGACATGTGGCTTGTGCTGCTGAATCGCAAACCTCTGAGATGAGGGCAGAATTTGGCCAAGCCGACACAACGCGACAGATGCGTACTCTTCACAAAAAGGACTTTAGGGTGCTTTAACGTCCACCAACAACTAGCTTGGCAGACTGGGAGACCCGTTATTGGGTCCATTTGTAGGGATGGCAATAGATTTCAAAAGGATTGACTCTTGTGTACTTCAGACACTAAACCAAAAGTATGAAACGATTTTGAGTCCCAGACAGTGCATTTTGTGTCAAGACCGTTCACCAACAGTGTGGCTCCTCAAATGTATATCTGAGGGTGGTAACGCCCTCTTATCAAGCCTTTTCACAAATGAGCTTTGATACCGGTGATAACTATAGTCGTTGAACCTTCACGTGGCCAATTTCATTCTGACGAAACTTGCAAAACGTTTTCTCCATATGTGGGCACTTCTATATAGGGCGCTCGTTGGTGTGGGTCTTCAAATTCAAACCTCAAGGCTAATGCTGTGGTAAAGGACTCATCTGTTTCCACAATGAGCATTGGAACGGTCATTCACACAAACGGGTTGTGCCAACAATTGCAAACCCATGTCAGAAATGATAAGACCATGGGCATTGATGCTTTCTTCAAAGTCCAAATCGAGTGTAAAGTTAGAAACCTTATGCAACATAATTCATGAGTATATTAAGATCCAAATCAATAGCTTTCCCCATATGACATAGCAAAGCCCTCTCTTAGGAGTTTAACATAAACACCAGCAACACTGTACGGGGTTCCCCAAATTTGTCTCCTTTCACATTGAGCCACAAAGGCTGCGTCTGAGTATCAAACATGATTCCTGAACCACAGGATTGGGAGCAGCTCCTCAACCAACACTGTCCTCCCCTCACAACATGATGTTGGAGATCTCGGGATTGCAGCGCAGTCGACTGCCACGGAGATCCGTTCTAGTGCTCAAGAGGTTCCTACCACAACTGCTTAGCAATAACAACTGCACATCGAGGTAGAACCAAAAAAATCCCTGTGGCATTAAACTTCTCAACAAAAGGCAACCAAACGACAACATATTAACTAAATATTGTTTACAAACAGAAATGGAATCCAGAAAACCTGCAAAAAAATCCAAATTAAAACACCCCAAAAACTGTGTGTTTGTTTGTTTGTGTGTGTCTTCAACATTGAAAACAATAACATACGTATTCACTTAAAAAAGTTTTTTTATTTAAAGATTTTTACGACTACGCGATAAATAAATAGAAAACAACACACCCCCAAAAACTGATGAACAAATAAAGAAGTTTCATTCGAACAGGCTTCATGTGATGTACCAATTTGTTTATTGTTTTGGGGTGATTCATAATCTGTTCGGAAATTCAACGAAACCGGTTGTGTGACGTTGTGTAGCCGACACTGCAAGTCCCGATCCATCTGTGAATTTTCAATTTTAATAGCTATTTTCGGGGCGACTTACATCGATTTATTACGTATAGCAAATATAGCTGAACATGCTCTCGACCTCACCATCAACACCCTCGTGCACCCCTGATCTCCACATTCGTCTTCCTCTTCCAAGTCCTTGCACCACCTATTTCGCTAACTTTTTTTGTCCAAAGAGTTGAGAGCTTGTGGAAGGAGTAAAATAGCCACCAGGCTCAATTGATTGTAAAATGGTGATGAATATTTTATTTAAGAACAACGAAACTGATCAAGAAATACATGCAGGCACGCTCACACCAAACACCTACAGTGAATCAAATGACGTCAGAATATCCTGGAAGCCTGAAGAGTGCCCGAGAAATTGGAGCAATGTGAATGACAAAGAAGAAACTTAGAGAGCAATCTTAGAAATCATCCCTGGAATATTACTACAAAACGAATCTGCAGTTGGAAACTGTTGGCAGAAGGCTCATGACGACCTCAAAGAGCCCTATGGAAACAAAACTCTGAAAACAAGAAAAAACTTCACAAATGGTCCATGAATGATCCTTAATGAAACGGTAGGTGGATACTTCCGAGACCCTGGGAGGACTCCTCCGTTCCTACCTTCTGAAACACTCATATAGAGATAACAACCAAACCCGAACGTGCACGCACTGCATGCACGCACACAGCTTGAGGTTAAATATAGTTTTATTGGGTAGAAAGATGCAGTAGGCGAATGGGTGATGACATGATTAACGGGATGCATCACCTTGCTTTTGAAGCCCTGGACGGGGAACAGTAGGATAGCATAGCTCAGAGAAGGCAGTTCAACAAACAGCGAGAAAATTACTGGCAGCAAACAAACACATCACCTGGAGTTGCTTGGGAATGTCAAAGGAGGCAGTTGGGGGGAGAGGGGAGGGAGAGACGAAGAGAAGAGAAAGAGAAGGAAAAAAGAACAGAGACGCACACAATTTCGTTGCATTTCAATCATGCTGAAAGACAACATGTCTCAGTTAATTTCTCTTTTCAGTGTGACATAGTTTTCCATAACTGAAGCACCCCCCCCGCACCAACAAAGAATAAACAATGCAACATTCGGTGAGGCTTTAATTAGCTGGAGCACTAGGTCAGTTGCTCACCCGTAACTGTAGTGCTATGTTTCTACGCTGCGCAACCATAACTTGAAAAAGACTAATGCGACTGTTTCATGGTTCGAAAAAATATCCATTGTTATGAAAGTACAATTTATGAACTGCAAACTGGGTCCACGTTTTTGTGGTTTTTGCAAATTTCTTCCCATCAAATTATTTACTATTCTCTGTTCCTTATGAGTTCATAAAAACCAATACGTCTGGATAATCCTGGTGAACTAAAAATAGGGATAAGTCACGTTGTCGCTGTGGACCATGTGCCACTTGCATGAAATCTTATCAAAGTGTTCACCAATCGGGTCACAAATTTCGTTAATCAAGACTGTGCAAGAAAAATTCGTTTTCTTTCTGATGATTTTTTTTGCTGCAATACGTTGACTCCTGAGTTTTCGAACAGCGTTAAGACGAGTAATCCAGACAAGCAAAGTACTAGCAAAGAAGCTTCTATTGAAAAAAATTTCCCCCCCCGACACGCAAAAACAAAAGAAAGGTCACTAATGCAGAGTGGCATGACAGATAATGAGGTACGTCTTGCACGTAATTTATTTATCTGCTGGTACCAATTCAATTAACAATTAGAAAGACTAATAAGCTTGATAAATATTATTAATAAATTATGAATAAACTTTAACATTGATAAATTTCCACTAGACATGACAACTCGAATAAAAGCAACAAAAGTTTACCAGAGACTTTTTTTAAACAATACAGTATATTAGCATTGTTTTTAATAAGTCTTACTTTCTAACAAGTCTATAGACTCCATCTAAAAACTGTCAGAGATTTGACATGTTTACTTTTCAGAATAATTCTCTTTTAATTCCAAAAAAAAACAAAACAAACTATATTGTGGAATATCCACTCCATAACATCTTCCCCTAACTCCCCTCACTCAACAGAACGAGAACACACACATATATATAGATAACTATAAATATAATATATATATATATATATAACATAATAATTATATAAAATAATTTGTAGTAATACATCAGCCACACAAAGTAATAAAGTTCTGTGCATCATTTTACACTGATGTCCACAATGGAGTAAATGAAACAACATTCACGTTGATTTTAGGTCACATAAACTCTCCTCCTACCACCCACAAACAGAATCAAGAACTAACATACCATACAAGTATATACAGAAACATGGCCTAAAGTATGCAGCCACCCCTACTAATCTAGTGGAATTAAGCTAATTTCGAGCCCAACACCCATTGCTGACAGGTGTACTAAACACAAGCAACACAGCCACCCTATCGCCACATAGACCAAACATTGGTAGTAAAGAATGGGCCATAACGAAGAGCTCAGTGAACCTTTCAATGTGGCACAGTCATGGGATGCCACCTTTCCAACAATCAGTTCGGCAAATCCCTTCTTTGTCCCTGCTAGAGCTGCCCCGCTCCCACTGTAAGTGCTGTTATTATGAAGTGGAAGACTTCTTCGAGCAACAACTCCAGGCCGCGAAGGTGGTAGACCATACAAGTTCACAGAACGGACTGCCGAGTGCTCTAGAAGAGCAAGTGCGGAAAAATCGTACTATTGTCGTTGCAACATACTCACTACCGAGTATCAAACTACCTCTGGAAGCAACGTCAGCACAGCACTGGTTCGTCAAAGAGATTCAAGAAATCGGGTTTCCATGGCCGAAAGCAGCCAACACAAGCCTAAGATCATCAAATGCAATGCCATGCTCGGCTGGAGTAGTGTAAGCTCACCAAAATTGGACCTGGAGCAGTGAAATGCATTCCTCTAGGAGTGATGGATCCACGCTCTTCAAGCCATCTGGCATCCGACGACGAAATCTGGGATGTTGGCGGATGCAAGAGAACGCTACCTGCCCTGAATGCACACGTTGCCAACTGAAAAGTTTGGTGGAGGAGGAATCAGTCTGGGCAATTTTATCAGTATGTGCGCTCGCCCCTTCGTTAATAACTGTGTGTATATATATATAGTATATATATAATATAATATAAATATAAATATATATATATATAATATATATAGGTAAAAATTGCAGGCAGTGAAGAAGGGTCGAGAGGAGGATGGATGAACTGAGGGAAGCGATTGGTAATGCAGATGGACTTGACGGGGAGACTTGGTGCCAATGCTGACTGAGACATGCCTGGAACACTTGGTGTGAATGTGGAAGAGAAATGAGCAAGAAGATTGTAGATAGAATTTGAGGGAGACAAGGTGGGAGGAAAAGAGGTTAGAAGTTGAAGGACCAGACGAGAACTTAACAGATGACCAATGATCGAATAATACATTGAATGTGTGTGAGGAACGGAGAGTACGCATCAAGTAAATAGAGTTAGTTACGAAGTTTACTTCGAGAGGAGATCTGAGGTTCCACTGAGGAAAGAGGATGATGGAGGGTATCGTGGTTCAGACGGCAGGGGGCAATATTGGCGGCATCGAGATTCACCCTTATTAAGGGAAGAGGAGAGAAAAGAGACAATATTTAGTGTTTGATTAAACAGCATTTGACATGAAGAAGATGTCACACATGTTATTCACACAACACCACACAGAGAGGGGCGAGAGAGGTCTCGAGTGCTGACAACTCAGTATTTGGTGTGACTACCATTTTACGTTGAACACACTTTGGCAACGGCTGCCAATTCATTGAGACATAAGATGGTTGAAGAAGGCTTAAGGGAATGGTCATTCCATATTCCGAGTGGTGCCTGTCCAGGTGTGCCCAAAGTAGACTCGAAGACGGAGCGTTAAAGGAGCCACCACAACGTAACGCAGTACAACAAGCAGAGCAGTTCGGGTCCTAATGGATGGATTCAGATCTGTACTAAGGCCTGCTGCAGTTGGATACCAACATCACTGGCGTGATTATATGAATCGACAGCAATCGCGTCCATCTGTAGCATGCCACACAAATACTATTGTGTGCTGAGGAGTGCGGAGAGCTCAGGTGAAAAGCAGCATTGACCAGGGAAGCGGGAAAAACTGTTTCTTAAAGTTGCGATGTTATCGCTGGACCACTCGTGCGTTATCTGGTTGAAGTATGATTGATGTCCATTGCTAACTCTTATCAGAGGCGAGACGGTATAAACTTTAGAAACATACCATGTCAAATGCTCATCAACGCCTCAGTATCCAGCTGGTTCTGTGAGGATAGGATGCTTCCCATACCATCATGCTTCCCCCGCGAACGATGAAATGTTACAAACCACAAGCGTAGCGTAACGTTCCCTCCTGGCTACAAACGCAACAACGGCCATTAGACACCACTGTCAAATGGAAACCGTGACTCATCTCTAAAGAGGATACAAGCCCCATCTGTCTCTGAACCCAAGCGTATTTACAACCAAGCAGGCACGCATGTCCATGATATTGAACAAAATCAGCGTGCTGCTTGGTCATCGTCGTCGATGTTATTCTGCGTAAGCGATTCCTGATATATCCTGAACTGACAGGTCCGCAAGCCAGGGATGATGCAAGCTGTCTGGAACCGATTCCTAAGGGTAACACCCAACCATATATGGTTACTCCTGCCGACGGACATCACATGTGGTCGCCCAGTATTGTGGATGGTGTTGAGTTTGGTGATAACGTCTCAAGAGAGACTGTACTGGTGTTCCGATGAAACACCAAATGCCTCCCCACACGTTTTGTGGCATCCTGTCTCAAGCATGCCATGCACGTAGACTATTCATATTTGGAAAGGCGTGGCATCATGTTTACGACGTTTAGACATCAATAAACAGTTTTTTCACAACTGGGAAAGTTCACCGAATTGTGTGTCTATGTGCAATTTGCTTGTACCACTGACTCAGTAACGGCAATGCAATTTGTGTGTGCAGTGACGTCTGCACATCGGCAATACAGATATTCACGGGTAAAACTGAGGAACATGTAAATGGCACATTTGGCTATTATATTGCTGGGCGTAATGTCAGCTATCATTTGGTGTAATTTTTTATGGTCGCACAGGAACTTCTCTGAACATATATATATATATTATATATATTTATATCCTAACATACACTGATTCCTGATAAAGTTTCACAGGTATACTTTATAATCGTGGAGAACCCTGAACATATGCGTATCCAATGGTAATCTCGCCGATCTCACCATGTGCCATACAGGATTGCCTAATCTCATCATTGAAGGAGGCTAATTCTTAACGTATCCGTTTCTTGATTTGTGCATATGTATTTGCAAAATGAGACCTGAATTAAATGTAGAAAAGCAGCTTAGGAAGCAATGCTTATAGAAGGCTCTGTGATGTACAGGAGGGACAAGACAAATGTTTTGCCTGCTGCCATAATCTGATGAGTTTTATTCAGGGTCCATGCTCCTGCTCACTTCTTACGCTCGATATCTTTTGGGGTGCGCGTCTCTTTAAGAACGAATGGGTCTCAATGTGGCGTCGAACTGTTTCTGGCGTGCCAATATTCCTTCGCAGACAATTAGCATTATAAAGACGTTCACGACTATGGATCTCATGTTTTTTAGCATGTTATCGAGACGTGTAAATGCCTTACCACAGATCGAAACAGTATATGGACGCTCCCCGTGTGCGTACTCAGTGTTTCAAAATACCACTGGGAATGCAATCTTTTCCCACAACCAGAAGTCATTGTAGGACGCCACCAGTATGAGTTCTCATATGTTTTTTGGGACACTGACCAAATACTTGAAAGCTTTCAACAGACAGAACACTTGTAACGCGCGCTCACCAGTAGAGTCCTCATATGTTTTTTTTTTTTTTTTTTTTTTATAATACAGCTTGGATATGCAAACGCTTTTCCGCAAACAGAGCAATTTATAGGTTTGTTCTCCCGTGTGAACCCATGTGCACATTGACATGGGACTTGTGTGAAGGCACTCCGCAAACCGTACACTGTGAAAGGGAGCTCACCAGTGTGTTCCTCATGTGCTTTTGAGGTGAACCAGACTCCAAAACGCCCTTGCCACAAACACCAGCACTTATACGATGCCCCCCTGTTGAATCCTCTCATGAGCACGTAAATTGCCTAAAAAGTTGCTGCTGTAGGGACAGAATACACATTTGTGTTTCCTTGTGCCAAGAACTTCTGAGGTGCTTTCCATGTGAAGCTGGAAGATCATTCATTGTGTGAATGATCCTGAGCACTCCAACAGAGAAACTGCTTAACAGGTCTGCCAGGCACTCTGTTAAATGAGAAACAACAAAAAGTTCTTTATATCAAAATGCATACCTCTTAAGCGTATGAATTCCATGATGATGAAATGAAAATCAATTTTTTAAATCCACTTGTATACGTAGCAAATAAAAAATATTACTGTTGATAAATTTTCAGGCATTAAACACTATATTTTACCCAAATATGAGGACCAGGAAGGGAAAGGTAGGGTTATGAATTAATAAAATTTTGTAAAATTAATAATAGGGTGTCACTCGCTAACATTTTGAACGAAATTTTTGTAAATTAAGCCAATTGTATGGCATACATCCTTCAGAGCAATGCAAGCTCGTGGTAGATGACTGCTCTGTTGATTCTGGTCTCAGGAGGTGTCAAAGAACATCCCATAGCATTTGACTTCGAGTTAAAATCTGGCCTCTGACTGGCAACTGCAAGATTTCAACGTTTTTGTGCCTCAAATCAATTCTATACCTATTCCTTTTGTCTCAAAAAGCAAGTGAAGAATTCAAATGAAACAAACACAGTCTGGCACATTAGTTCTTCCCACCACTTGGTGTGAAAGCTTTAGTGATTCCTGACTAAATGTCTCACTGCTACGTAGTCAAATGGCAGAAGGCGGCATGATTTCTTTTTTCAATCAAGGTCTAAAAGATAGTAAAATGAGCGCGCCGCGCACCCACTACACACACACACACACACACACACACACCAACACACCACACACAGCTACACACACCTACACACACCACACACACGCTTGGGGAAGTCCGTTAACTTCCCGGAATACTTGGTTACCAAGCGACATCAACAACAATGCGCCCGCTTTTTCACTACGCTCAGCAGGCATTCCTCTAGAGAATTTCCTCCTCCCCATTGATGCCAAACAGATGGGATTGTCCATGCTCTATCCTTTTAATGTCAAGCATCAAGCAAAGAAAGACTGAAGCAGCACATCCATTTGTTATAAGTCTTTGGAATGACTCGGCCGGGGTTTGAACCTCACCTCGCCAGACTCGGAGCGCCGCTCTCACGCATTTACAACCTAATGATTCTTCACGCTTCACAGCACTGACTTGGGGTTGGAGGGAAGTTGAAGAACTTATGGGGTTTGTGGGGGAAAGAGTGAGGAATTGAAATCACGTTTTACATGACGTGGAAATTTTCCACGGTTTGCCCTGGTATACTATTACAATACTGTCTGTAAAATGCTGGGACTTGCAATACAACTTCTCTATCCAGGAGCGCGCACATGAATACACAATCACAGAGAGAATTATTTTTGGAATCCGAAACAACACAGACAAATAAATGAACAGTAATACCAACATTTCAGAAAGAAAGTTGGTTGGGAGCACAACAAGGATTCAATGTGGAATGAAAGGAGTTGATGGATTCCATTCCAATATGTGCTTACAGCGCCAATGGTAGCAGCATGCAGTCCCTCCTGGTGAACATCAGAAGGTTCTCCTTAACAAAGGTCTTCTTAAAGCATCTGGGAATCGAAGAAATGTCATCTTGAAACATCGCGTATCCTCATATTCATCCCTGCAAAAAAACAAAAACCCCGAATATCAATGACACACAATGGCAATATTCAGCAAATAAAGGCTGCAAGAAAAACAGTCACTGGGTGCAGTATTTGTTTGAAGAATTAGAACACCGAGTTCAACTTAGGCATCCACGTTA
>CM068960.1:70851795-70876765 GCA_035128595.1 Eptatretus atami | reverse complement strand
TTCTCCCCCCTCCATGTTCGTTTAACTCGTCAGTACCGCGCCGTATCGAAGCAGGGATGTATTTGTGTCACTCTTAAATAATGTTTAATCTTGGAACCACTTACCTGATCAAGCGAAACTTTGCGACTTTCATCTGCAGAAAGTCCATGTGGGACTGCGCGGACGACGGACGGACGACTGGGTTTTCCCGGTTCATCACTGCCAGCAGTTATAAAGTGGCAGTTTCTAGTATTATTATTATTATTATTATTTTTTTCTTCCGCGTTAAATTGCAAAATTTTCAGGATTTTTTCGCTTTTAAATGCCATTTTCTTCAGAAATGCTTAAGACCCGATCGACCACAAAATTTTCACCAATATGTATCTTTTTTTGATAAGCATACATAATTGATAATTTGTGACGTCATAGGTCACGTGGTACGGGCCCATCTTTGAAAAAGAAGATTAACTTTTGCGACCTTCTGTATCTTCTGAACCTTCTAGGTTAAAAAAAATTTCGATTGATACATTTTATGAAGCTCCTCTCGGGAATACGTGTTGATTTTTTCGTGACGTCATCGTGTGAAGAAGGTATCCCAGTTGAAATTCGTCAAGTAGGGAACGCCACATGGCAAAAATCTGAAAAAATTCTGAGCGTCATCTCCGCCTAAATTCATTCGTGAAAAAAAAATTATTTTGACGTCATAGGTGACGTAATTCGCGCCGCCATCCTTGTTTTTTAGTGTTTTTTAAAAAATTCTTCCTTCTCCAGAAACGGCTGCGCAGATTGAGGCGAAACTTTACAGGTACATTCCCAAGAGGTCCTCTTTTTCAAGTTTGTTAAGTTCTTCTTGATTTTGTTCACATGTTTGGCGCGCCATCTTGAAAAAACCCTAAAAACTGTTTCAAACATCTTCTTCTCCAGAAGCGCTCGGCGGGGGGGGGGGGGGTCCAATGAAGGCGTTGATTCACAAGTATATTCGAGACCTGTATGCGATGTAAGTTTGTTAATTTCGAATTGATAGGTTTCACATTTGTTTGGCCGCCATGTTTGGTTTTTAAGAAAATATTCAATAATGTTTCTCTGGAATTCCTTAAGCCATCGAAGCGAAAAATTGCAATGCCTTCTCACATTAGTTCTGCCATACATGGCAAAATATTTTACCTCAAAGTCACACGGTCTTGGCGGCCATCTTGGATAGAAAAACGACCTTATCCGATTTACACGAAACTTCACACACTTTGTTAGGGGCGACGATTAGGAAAGCAGAATTTTAAATTTATGATGTCATTAGGTCACACATGGTTCGGCAGGCCATCTTGGATTGGAAAATGAATAAATTTTAAAAATCTTCTTCTCCAGAACAGAAAGACAGATCGAGACGAAACTTTACACATATATTCCCATTGAGGTCCTTTCTCAAGTTTGTTTAATTCTCTTGATCGGTTACATGGTTTGCGGCCTCTATTGAAAAAACCCTAAAACTTCAAACACTCTTCTTCTCCAGAACCGCTGGTCGATGAAGGGGAGATTTCACAAGTATACTTCGGGAGAGGGTAGCGATATAAGTTTGTTAATTTCGAATTGATAGGTCACATGGTTGGCCGCCATGTTGATTTTAAGAAAAATATTAAATAAGTTTTCTTCTGAACCGCTTACACCAACGAATTCGGAAATTTGCAATTATCATCACCCACGCCGTATGCATGCGTTGGTAAAATTATGATGTCACACGTCACATGTTTGGCTCCAATCTTATTAGAAAAAACGCACCTTCACCGATTAACACGAAACTTCACACACGTGTTCCAATACCGAGTTGGAAGCAGATCTAAATTTGTGATATCATAGGTCACCATGGGTTTCGTCAGCCAATCTTGGATTTGAAAAAATAATAACTAAACGTTCTATGTTCTCTGAAACGGCCTGAACAGATCCCAGCGGCGAAGTCCACCCACTATACCGCCTTCTCCATGACGAATTAAAAAGGTCTCACCCCCCTTTTGAGGTACGGACACAACGTTGCTGCCCATAGTGGATTGAAGGAAAAATATTAATTAATGTTTACTCTGGAACTACTGCATCAATTAATGTGAAACCATCAGCGTTATATGGTGTAACAGTCAGGTGGAATGAAGGTTTGAAATTATCAACGGGATCGGCCCAGGGTTTTGGAGGCCATGTTTGATTTAAGAATAATATTAAATAATGTTTTCTCTGGAACTGCCTAACCTGTCGAGCGGGAAAATGCCGCAATTATCATCTACCATCGTGTATTGCCACACGTGGTAAAAATTTATGACGTTCACAAGTCACATTGGTTTGGACGGCCATCTTGGATTTTGAAGGATAAATATTAAATTAATGTTTACTCGCGAACCGCTTGCTTCTATATATGCGAAACCTTCGAATTTTTATTTACTCAACATTGTGGATAAAACAACAATAATAAGTTTAAATTTCAACCTGATCGTTCACACCTGTTCGGCAGCTAAGAATTATTTAATTATTTGAATCGGAGGAAACTTTTAGATTTTGTTTTTTTTTCCAGAAGACTCACTTGGCTGCACCTTGAATGCGTTTGAGGAACGGAACAGCAAATTCAATTTATACGACAATGTCCCCAGGAAAAAGGGCTAACTGCATACTAATAAAAAAATTTGAACGGCCTTTGTGCTGCCCGGTTCGTAACTCATCCAGTCGCGTGCCGTCTCGAAGCTGGGCTGGCATTTGTATCGCTCTAAATTATGTTTTTTCTGGCAATCGCTTATCTTATCGAAGCGAAAAACTGCGACTGTCATCTCAGAAAGTCCCATGTGCTATCAAAGGCGGCTGGACTGGGTCCCGCGTCATCACTTCGCCGCAGTTATAAACGAGGCACCGTCCCTAGTTATCTATTATTCATTCTTCCGCCGGCCACTTTCTGCCCGACCCCTTTTTTCCCCTTTCTTAAGCCCACCAATACATTCCTCTCCTCCTGGGAGACCTAACCGTCCCGACCCTCGACCACAACAATTTGCACATCCAGCCTATGTCATCTTTTCCTTGATCCGTCACAATCACATCTATTCATCTATGACCCCCGTCCATTTGGTCCACCGTTGGTGCTGGTCGCACTCCTGAATAACACTAGCGATAAAACGTTTGGACATCTGCTATCTCGGCAACCGTTGCAATCCGTAACCGCGAAAGGAAACAACACAACACAAAAGACACAACCTGAAACAAAAAACAACAACCACCAACACTTCATTTTTTTCCCTCGTTGATACATTTTATTTAAGCTCCCCTCACCTTGGGCGAACTACGTTTGTGATCTTTTCGTTGACGTCATAGCACCGTGCAAGCTCCGAGTATACCGGTTGCAAAATTCGTCACGCCTAGAAACGCCGTATAGGAGGGCAAAATCTCGAACAAACTCTCCCTTGACGCGTCATCTACGCCAAACTATCATCGGTCAAACCATGCTAATTCTCTTTGCCCACGCTATTCATCGAACTGACGTACATTCCGCGGCCCGCCACTCCTCTGGTTTTTCTCAGTGTTCTTTAACAAAAAACTCTTCTTCTCCCAGCAGGGCTGCGACAGCATTGAGGTCCGACAACCTTTACAGGCTTACATTCCCAGCAGGTACCCCTTTTCTCAAGTTTCGTCTAATTTTCTTGTTGATAGGGTACCTGGTCTTGACCGAGCCCATCCTTGCACACCCAACCCCCCCTCCTCACAAACCTTTAAACATCTCTCTCCCTCCTCCACGAAGCCGCTGCGCTCCGCACTGAAGGCGTGATTTTCACACACAACTCATATTCCCCACGTCGCACCACTCCGTATGGCGGACAACTGTAACGGTTTGTTCAACTCTTCAAATACGATTAGGTCCATGGTCCATCCTTGCCGCCCATCGTTCCCGGCATTTCATGAAATAACCCTATTAAGTAATCGCTCCTTTTCTCTGCGAAATTCACTCTAACGCCCATCTGCAACGCGAAAAATTTTGCACACCTGCCTTTCTCCATGTTCAAGCCTCTAACATCACCAGGGCAAAATATTTTACCTCACGACCACCGTCAATGGCTTTGGCGGCCATCCCCACCTTAGGATAGAAAAACCGACCTCCTATCGATTTTACACGAAACTTCACAACACTTGTCTCGGGCTCGACCCGAATGGAAAGCACGAATTTACAACCTTTCTGCACCGTGTCCATAGGTCACCATGGTTCGGCAGCCATCCCTCCTGGAATTGACATAATGAATTAATTTCACCACACAAATCCTTTTCTCCAGCACATCAGGAACGGGACAGATTGAGACGGAACTCCTGACACTCATTATTATTCCAGGCATGAGGTCCTTCTCACAGTTTGTTCATTTCTTTCCTGATCCCGGTCACCATGGGTTTCGGCGCCGCCCCATCTTGACCCAAACAACAACCCCTAAAAACCTTCACACACTCTCTTCCCTCCAGACCAGCGCCCTGGCGTCCCGCTGACCAGGCTGGAGATTGGCCACACATTATACTTCGTCACTCTGATGTCTATGACACCTGTCCCCGTTTCGCTTTAATGTCCCGAAGTCGACTAAGTCACACACCAATGATTCTTGGCCGCCATCGTTTGGACCTTTTAAGCAACAACAACTATCTACCACATCTCATGTCTTTCTCTTGGAGACCCGCTTAACCTAACAAATCGAAATTTGCCAATCTATCATCTACCATCCCACGCTGCCTGCACGAGCGTAGCGTAAACAATTTATAACCGTCACGGAAGTCACATGGTTTGGCGGCCATCCTTGGATAGCAAAACGCCACCCTTTACCGATCTAACACGAATTTCACACAACATTGTTCCAATTACCACCAGTTGGAAGCCAGAACTGTAAATTTGTTTGATGTCATAGCGTCCATCATGGTTCGTCAGCCATCTTGGCTGGAACAAATAATAACTATTAAACGTCTTTTTCCTCTGACACGGACTAATCTTGAAACCATGCATCAGGCGCACAACCTCCACCCCACTATGACCGCCTGCTCCATGACTGAAATACAAAAGTTCTCACCCCCCCTTCTTGAGGCACTACGACGCTAACGTCTTCGCGCTGCCCACTATTGGATGTAACGCGACAAAAATAACTACCGTTAAATTAATCCGTTTTACTCTGGACACCGTCACTGCAATTCCACATACAATGCTCGTAACACCAGCTTCCATTGCAAGACGTCCATGCGGAATGACGGCGTTTTGAAAATTTCAACCCGGCATCTGGCCCCCAGCGTTGCCCTTGGCCAGCCACGCCTTCCGGTCTTTAAGAAAAATATTACAACTAATGTTTCTTTCTCTGGAACTGCTTAACCTGGCGCAAGGGACAACCACTCTGCACTTATCCTCTCACCATGTGTGTTCTCGTACACGTCGCGTGAAAATCTATGACGTCACAAAGTCACATGGTCTTAGCCGCCATCTTGGATTGGAGAATCAACTAGTTTAATTAACTCGCTTACTCTGGACCGCTGCTCGATAATTACTAAGAACCACCTCTCAGACTTTGGTAAATTTAGCGACATGGTGCACACCCAAATTTAAACATTTCAACCTGCATCCTCCGCCGTCATGCCGCCGTTTGGCAGCCAGATATTATTTAATTTGATTTGAACCCCTCTGGCAGCCCAGCCACGAATCACGAAACAACTTTGCCCCCACAGCTTTGTTGCTGCCCCAGACTTCGTAACCTCGTCTCGTTTCCCCGCGGCGCTCCCACAACCACACAGCCCACGGCCTGCTCCGAAATCTTTCGCCTGCCTCCACTCATTAACGTAATGGTCTTTCTCCTCCCGCCCCACCGCCCTTACTTCACCGCTACCTGAATCGCCGCGCCAACCTTCATGCGACGCCCCATTGATCTTCCTAAAGTCTCCCACTGTCACTGTCATCGGCTTGCTTCAACACGACGCGGACCACGGTTCTGCCGTCCGGTCATCACTCTGCCAGCAGTTATTCCAAACCACTGCCTCCGGCAGCTTCTAGTTACTTGTTATTATTCTTTCTTCCGCGGCCATTTCCTGCACCCCTTTCTCTGCTTCTGAAAATCATTTCCTCTCTCGGCCCACCGAGGACTACCAGTCGATTCCGACACGAAATTTTCACCAAGTATTGTATCTTTTGATAGCACACTTCACGTTATTAATTATTTGACGTCATTGGTCACGTGGTCGCGGGCGCCATCTCTGAATAAAAACCGCCTAACACTATGGACCTGTATCTCAGAACACACCGGTGCAATGGAAAAAATTTTCGCTTTGATACCATTTTCTAAGCTTCCATGGGCGACACGTGTTTGATTTTTTCGTGACGTCATAGCTTGAAGCATATTACCTAGTGAAAATTCGTCAAGTAGAACGCCATATAGGAAAAAACTCTGAAAATCCTGAGCGTCAACTCTCGCCCAAAAGCACGCGAAAATGTTTTTCTTGACGTCATTGATACGTTTAATCCGGCCGCCATCTTGTTTTTAGTGTTTTTTAAAAATTCTCTTCTCAGAAGGGCTGGACAGATTTTGAGCGTGAAACTTTACAGCTGATTCCACTGGGAGGTCCTCTTTTCAAGTTTTGTTAATTTCTTCCTTGATGCTCGGCCTCACACCTGGTTTCTGGCGGCCATCCCTTGAAACAACACCCTACCAACTTCAAACATCTTCCCATTCTCCAGCCAACCGCCTTCGGTCCACACTGCACCAGCGCGTAGATTCCTCACAAGTTATGTTCGGACATTATGCGCATATCCGTTTCGTTAATTTCTCGACACTTGATAGGTCACATGGATTTTCCCCGCACCCACTTCACGCGTGTGCTGCCATGTTTCGATTTAACGAAAAACCACTATCTACAATCCATGTTTTTTCTCTGACAATTTCCTTCAGCCATCCGAAGCGAAATTTGCAACTGCCTTCTTCCCCTCAAGTCTGCATACAGGAAAAAATATTTTAACCCTCAGAAGTCAACATTGGTTTCCGCGCGGCCTCATTTGGATAGAAAAATCACTTAGCTCGATTTTACACGAACTCCCTCACACATCTTCGTTTAGGGTCGACGATGGAAGCCAGACATTTAACCCATCCTTCCTATCCGATGTCAGTAGGTCACATGTTCCGCGCAGCCATCCCTTGGATTGAAAATGCACAATAAATAAAAACATCTTCTTCTCCCCAGACCCGGCACAGACAGCATCGAGACGAACACTTTACCCGCTTATATTCGGCATTGGCAGCTCCTGCTTTCAAGTTTGTCTCATCCTTCCTCTGATTTCACATGCATTGGGCCATCCTTGAAAAACCACCTAAATACCTTCACAACCATCCTCCTCTATCTCCAGACAGCTCTGTTCCGAATGCGCGGCCGACAGATCTTCATGAATCTATATTCGGCCGAGATGTATGCGATATAGTTTGTCTCCAATTCTCCGACACTGAATAAGTCCACTGCGTTTTCGGTCCGCCAGTTGCGACTCTTTCAAAGAAAGAACATACTTAAATAACTGATTCTTCTCTGGATACCGCTTCACCAACCCTACACGAATCAATCCACCATCTGCTACCATTATCACCTCCTACCCACTCGCCTCACTGCACGCGTGCGTAAAAATTATTCCCGAGTCACAAGCTCCACATGCGTCCTTTGGCCGGCCATCTTGGATAGAACAAACGCACCCTTTACGCCACTTTAACACGAAACTCACACACATGTTCCAATACCCACCGTTCGCGGCCAGCACCGCCCCACCAGCAACTATAATTGTGCGATGTCACTAGGTCACATGGTTCGTCAGCCATCTTGGCGATTGAAAAACTCACATACTCCTTAAAGTCTTCTTTTCTCTGAAACGGCCTGAACAGACTTCCCCATGCAAACCTCCACCACTATGACCGCCTTCTCCATGCACGAATAAAAGTTTCACCCCTTTTCCGCAACGGTACGACCCGCAACGTTTGGCTGCCAAGTGGATTGAAGAAAAATATTAATTAATGTTTACCTCTGGACAAACCTACCTGCATTAATAAATGTTGAACACATCACCGTTATGTCTCTGGAACGGTCATGCGGAATGATGGTTGAAATTTCAAACCGGCTCGGAAAAAGGGTTTGGCAGCATGTCTGGTTTAAGAAAAATATTACCCAATAATGTCTTTCTCTGGCACACCGCCTCTACCTCCCGCCGCGAATGCCGGTGAAACAGTTTTGCCACTACTCACTCCACCATCGTGTTTGTACACGTTCGGTGAAAATCTTATGGACGTCACAGTACCATTGGTTTGGCCGCCATCTTTGGATTGAAGGACTTAAATATTTAATTAATGTTTACTCTGGCCACACCGCCTGCTTCTATATTATCAAGAAACTTCATATTTCGTTAATTTTAGCCGCACACTCTGAACAAAAGTTTAAATTTCAACACACCTGAATCCGGTCACCGCTGGTTTGGCAGCCCAGAATATTTCCATATTGAATCTGTTCGCCAGTAATACCATGAAATTCGAACCTTTGTGCCTGCCCGGCTTCGCTACTCGATCTGTTTCCGCGCCGTCTCCGACAGCAGGCCTGGTTTGTATCACCATTACATAATGGTCTTCCTCTGGCACCGCTCTCCTCCTATGAATGCGAACTTTCGCGCTACGATTTACAGGTCTCATGTCTGTATCAGTTGTTAAACGGCGGCACAGTGTGGTACCGTGTCATCACTGCCCAGCAGTTATTAAAGTGGCAGTTCTTAGCTTTAATCTGAATTACATAGTTGAACACTTTAGACACAAATTGGCCTTACTCTACTTCCAAGACACATTGCTTACTTATATTGATATACAGCCATAAACCCTCCCAATATTCATGGGTTCTCTACCAATCCCGCCGGCAATTCTATTGTGCTTCCAATTCCTCCATTTTGTGGTATTTCATTTTTGGGCCAATTCTTGCTTGGTTTTTCAGCTCAAAGATGAGTTTCTTTGTTGCGCCTCCACCGTGTATTCACTTACCTTCCCATGAGCCTTTTGTTGTTTCTCATGCACTGCCTTAATTGTAGTAATCAAGCGGCATATAGGAACGCGAGCGAAATTTCAACAATGACATTTCATCGAACAGGAAATTGATACGCCGAGCACTCCTGTAATACTCAGATGTAGTAACCCACAACAGTTAATAATAGCACCCCAAACATAAAACGATGCCGACACAAATTAATCGTGCCCAAAAGACAAAGAAAGGTTTATGCATTGTGCCGAATAAATTGAGTTGTTAGATGTCGGCAGAAATGGGAAGTGTGGCATTCTGCGGGCGCCATTACAGGCATTCAATGAATCAACTGTCTATAAATGTGAGACCACAATACTCTGTGAAAGTGTTTCCTGCCTAGCAAAGCACAAGAGGTTCATTCCAATCCGTGATTCTTCATTTTGAATATGGAAAAATTCACTTAATGTTTGGATCGAGGCCAAGCACGAAAAAAAAAATGCCTTGAGCGACGGTGATAATGGAGAACCCCCATGGGCTGGATTTTAACCAATGACTTCCACGAGTCACCCGGGGCCGAAGGCTCCAATTCAGTCTGTGTTCATGGGAAACGAATCGAGGCGAAACGGACATTACTTGGCAGCCGCCCCCCCCCCCCCCCCCCCACCGCAGCAGCCTCTCCATCATTATTTCTCTGAGCCTAAGTCTTGTGTTTTCTTTTTTACAGCAGAGTACAGTAAACAGACAGTTCCGTAATGTTTACTCCTCACCCACCCCTCGCTGTTTTTGCGAATAAACTTTTTAACACGGTTTCAAACTCTTGACAGTTTTCTTGCTTTTACTTTTCCACTGTATTTTTTTGGTATTGACATGCTTTTATTTCAATGCTTTAACCTTATAATAAATACGATTAATCCCATCACTTGTGGCGGATGTGCTTACCATTTTTGGTGTAAGCAAAATAACCGTGTTTCCCCATGTCTCGGGTCACTAACCTGCATTTTTGACTTTTTCATTTATCATTTTATGTATTTATATTTCTCATTTACGGCAGGCTTTCTGGACCAGTTCTGTGAATATTTTTAGATCCTCGCCGGAGGATCTCTCAGTCTTACTCACGTTGTTGTTCTTCTTTCTTCTTCTTGTGGACTTTTAGAATCCTCCGTGGGAGGATCTCTAAGCTCTTTACTCACGTTGTTTGTTCTTCTTCTCTTCTTGTGGACTTTTTAGACCTCGTGCGGGGATCTCTCTAGTTTACTCACGTTTTGTCTTCGTTCTTCTTTCTTGTGCGGACTTTTTTGTTTCACAGCCTACAGTTTTCATCGAAACTTCTGAAACTTGACATATATTATTATATATAATATATATATAACTATTATATTATATATTATTATATATATATATGTAAAATACCCTGCCGCAGACAGTAACGAATCTCCGATTTTGAAAATTCCTTCCAAAAAAAAAAGTTATGCACGTCAAAATATCTCCGCTAATTGAAAATCACCATAAAAATTATCCCGGAAACGAGACAAGCTTTTTTGACATTCTGTTTGCGGGAATTGAACAGGGCCATTAGCAGAGTATGAATTACCACACCATATGATACCATCACTATGACGTCATATCAATTTTTTTATGACGTCATTCTCTATTTTTGACATTTTTTGTTTTCACAACCCAGAGTTTCATCGCATCTCGTGAACACTTGCCATGTTAATGCAGAAAGCCCACGCGCAGCGTAAAACCATTCTTCCGATTTGGAAACTTCCGAGAAAAAAAGTTGACGTCATAATATCGCCGCTAATGGAAATCGCCTATACCATGTATCCTCGAAAACTAGGCAAGCTGTTTGAATTTTGTTTGCGGTATAAGCCGGCATTAGCACAGATAATTTGATTCACAAACCTGATACATCACAATGACGTTCCATATTGTTTTTTATGGACGTCTTCATTTAAGGGACGAGATTTAGCTCATTTGAGGCTGTTTTCCTGGTGTATGGCTTGATATCCATCGGGCACGCAAAATTTCACCTGTCTACATCACCCGAGCACCGATCTTTAATATCAGTCAGCAGTTGGTAGAAGAGCTTTACATACAGTGCTATTAAGAAGTTCTACAGCCCTTTTTTCAAAATTTTTTCACCTTTTTTGCCTCATAGCCTGGATAAAATTGCATCAAATCAGGACTTTTTCCACCGTCTTTACATAGCATAACCCACAACTTCCAAGTGAAAACAACTTCCCAAATGTCAGAAAATTTTGTAAAATACAGAACTTAATATATGAGTTGGATAAGTGTCCACCCCACAAGTGAATTACTTGATGGAAGCAACTTTGACAGCAATTACAGCCTATGAGCTGTTGGGAAAGGTTTCTACTATCTTTATTCACCCTTGAATTTGGGCAATATTTGTCCATTCTTCTGCCAAAAACTGTTCAAGCCAATTTTGCGCGAGAGGAGCATTGTCTATGCCACAGATTTTCGATTGATTTAGGTCAGGGCTCTAACTGGGCCACTCAAAGACAGTTACCTTTTTTATTCCTTAGCACTCCACATTGGCTGTGTTTGCTTCGGGTCGCTTGGTTCATGCTGAAGAGTGAACGAAATCCTGTCCAAATTTCCTCAGCTTTCTTGCAGAGGTAGCAGGTTTTCCTCTCGGCATTTTTCTGTATTTCTTTCTCCTGCATTATCCCTTTCTATCCTGACAATGCTGCCCCAATCCCTGCTATGAGCAAACATCCCATAACTGATGCTGACACCACCATGTTCACAGTTGGGATGGTGTTCTCGTGGGTGATGTACTGTGTTGGATTTGCCCACCAACATTAAGTTTGCATCTTAGTCCAAACAGTTCCACCTTGTTTTGGCAGATCAAACACTTTTTGCCACTGGTTTCAGAAATCTGTCCGGAGTGTGTTTTTTTTTTTCTCTCTTTACCATTACCTCAACAGGACTCAAGGTGGGCTTTTTCGAGTATGGCTTCCTTTCTTGCTAGCTACCTACAGGCCGACTTGTGGATTGCTTGGATACTGTCGTCATATGCACACAGTGACCAGTTCTCTGCCATAAAGGCCCGTAAGCTCTTTTCCAAGTTGCCAATGTCCTCTGGTCGCCTCTTTTGTCAGCAACATTTTCTTTCACGAGCTCTGAGCCCACCCTCATTTTTCCACAGCGGTAATCTTTCGTGAGCTCCGATGCCCACCCTTTTTGAGAGCGCACGGGTGTCATGGTAACCGTGCCCAGTGGGCGGGGTGAGCTGGGGCGGGACGCCACACACGGAGATGGGCCGGAGATATTAAAAACGAGCGAGGGTACGTTCAGAGAGAACAAAAGGTCTGTCTGAAGCAGAAAAGTCCGAGGAGAAAAGTGAGTAGAGAAAGGAGGGGAAAAAGCATTCTTGAAGAGAAAAGCATGAGGAGAGGGAACAAAAAGCGACAAGGACAGAGGAAAGCGAGAAACGGCGAGAGAGCGACCCCAAGAAGCGGGGTGTCTCTGACAGCCGCCCCGACGAGGACAATATCGCCTTCCCAGTGCTTTGCAACGCGAGCGTGTGGTGCGTGTGTGGGTGTGAGCGGTGCCGCCAACCAAGTCGAGGGGGGGGCCCCCCCCCCCCCCACGGGTCGATCACCAACCACCAGGGCTCTAAACCCAGCGACGGCATGATCTCAGTGTGCTCCCAGATGCGTCGCTGGAGTTCAAGGGCTGCCCCGCGAGAGGGTACACGGCAAAGCTGGGTGCTGGCGACGGACCGTGAAACGCACGCACGCTTTTCAGGACGTTTTCGCTTTCACGGACGACTTTCTGTGTGAGCGGAGACGATCTCCCCACTCCCCTCCACCTGAATGATCTGCTGGGTACCCTTTGTCTGTCGTTTAGCTTGGAGTTAAGTCAACCCCCGATAAAGCATCTGCTCTTTTGTCTCTTTCTGGCATTGATTGATTTGCTTTGAATTCTTTTTATTTACCTTCCGCAAATAAAAGTTCTTTTTTATTTATTTATTTATTATTAATAAATTATTTGTCGATTTCACCTGTCCGTGTTTGTCTTTCCTTCCATTGGTCTCGTATTTGTCGACCGAGATAGCACTGGGAGGTAATTACCAACCAGATTTGACCAAAAATCGTCGGCACGCACCAGCGGTTAAAACGCTCGGCTGTTCCTTAATTAACAATCTAATCAGTACACATTTGGTTGCTTTGCCGAGGGCATTGCTTCCCGCTCCAGGTAACCACGTGAACCTCTAGTTAAAACGGAATAATTAGGCACAGCGGACACTGGAACTCCGTTGGTTGGACTGCCGCCGCTCCCCGGGTGGCCTCCGCTTGTGGATTTAAACACACACCACGACCATAACATTAATTGTGAGCGGTGGCCCCCCGCGTCCGGCTCTACCGCAGGACAACCGGGGATTAATCCCCCTTGAGTGACAAGCTGGTGTTCTCGGTTAAACCGTGGCCGCAACAATATATATATATATAATATGTAAATATATTATAATACTTATATGTAAATCTAAACACCGTATCTTTACATATTTATTACAATTAATTCATGTCGTTTATCTCGGCTGCTGTGATTCTTCTTGACATCCTTTCGAGTCCAGGAACCGAATCTCCCCTACCCCTCTTTTACCTTTTCTTCTTTTTTTTTTTTAAAGACACTGTCGAGGCTTCTTTGTGGAGAGCTGAACACAGAACCGTAGAACAAGGGAAGCAGGAGACAAGAGGGTGGCGAGAGGAAGCGAACAAAAAAACAGTGGGGAACAGAGACATGAGGGAGATTTGTGGAGGGGGGGATGGGGGCAGGTACAAAGGGACCTACAGGCGACTTTTCGGAAGGGGGAAGCAGGGAATTTTTGAAGAGTTGGCGTTTAGGTGGATTCGTGGGGGCTTAGAAAACTATCGTGGTTTTGGATTGGGGGAAGATAGAGATGGTGATTTGTGAACAGCTTGTTTTGAAGATCTGGAGGGCAGCAGGTGGGGACTTAGAGGTGTTCGGGAGTTTGTTCCATTAGCGGGAAAGAAGAGGAAAGAAAGACGTTTTCGAAGAAGCGCTTGGTTGAACAGCCCTTGGAGCACCCAAAAGGTTTCTGGACGGTACTGTGAATAGCAAAGCAAAGGGCGAGAAAGGGAGTTGGAAACCTTGTTAAGGAGGATCGGTTCACTCACCACGACCAAATGGAGAAGCAGGGACCCTCAAGCACTATTTCAGGAGTTGTAATTCACCCCCACATGAAGATTCCACAAACTTGCTTACATTGACACAATGCATATGGATTAAAACCTGAACAATATTATCAAACAGAAGACAGCATTTTGAGAAGACTGAAGAGTAGCAAGCTCCGCCTCTTCCAGATAATATCCATTCCACTTTACTATTCGAAAGACAACTGCAATCTCTGTCGACTTTCCACTCCACATCTTCATCTTCACATAATCATGAGGAAGGGTCTTACCAGAGCATGGACAGAAAGCGACGAACCAACACCAACCCCACAGAAAGGCCTGCAAACAGAAGGCTAAGAACTACAGCCCTATCAGCCTTACCATCAGTGGTCCTCTTTACATGCCAGGACTTTCAGGAAGGACAAGCAGGGAATGTGAGGATGTGGGTTTGGGGTGACGAGCGGGGGTAGAAAAGATTTTGTGGTTATAGATGGGGGAGATAAGAGCATGGTGGTTGAAGAGCTTGTTTTTGAAAACCTGGAGGGAAGAGTGCAGTGATTGAAGGAGGTGTTGGGAGGGTATGTTACCAAAGGGTGGGTGGGAAAAAAGAGGAATGAAAGAGTGGTCTTGAAGCAGCGATTTTCTTGATTTTGGTAGGTTTTTACCAAGACAGGGTTTGCTGGTGGAGTTTCGAGCGCCTGTGGAAATATTGGGTTGGCGGGAAAAGGTATTATCCTCAGACAAGGCAGGGCGTGCCGAGGCCCGAGAGGGATGTTAGAAGGACACGAAAGACCACCGACCTGCCTGCGGTGAGAGAGTGGAGAGACCCAAAGTCTCAGGGCCTTTATCGCGGGAGATTACCAATGATCCTAAATGCCTTGGCTCCCGTGTGAGCCAAGAAACGGTTGACATGCCAGGTAGCACAGCCCAGAGGGTGAGTACAGTACTCCCTCAGGCTGTGGATTGAAGACTTTGTCATTGTGGTAATCTCAAGTTGTGCCAAGGAAGAACTCTTGCACGATGGAGAATGCCCAGTCGGCAACTCGGCTTGGAGGCCAGTTGGAAATGCATCTTCCAGAAAAGACATGGCAGATAGTGGACCCAGAAGCTTGAATGAGGACTTCTTCAAGAGGATTGTTCAGAAAGGAATTATGGGGGGGGGTTCTGACTGTGAAAAGTGAAAAGAGTGAAAAGGCAGCTGCCTTGCCGATCTGAGGGCATTATGATGGTACGGCAGAGGGTTGGTCATCAGCAAAGAGATAAAGAGGATTTCCAGATAGAGAGATAATTAATTGAAAACCAGAAAAACAACTAGGGCCAGATTTGGCCTTGATTCTCCACGATCCGTCGGTTTTAACTATCGCACCACTTCTCCAGGAACCTAACCGCTACAATATTGTAGTGCTTCACTGTATTGCATGACGAGGGCCGTGGTGCATGCTGAGGGAACACAGTGGAAGAAGAGGTTTCCACCGATATGGCTATCGTACGATGCCCGATTGATGTGCGTTCCATTACTGTGATCAATAAAGCCCTCCACTTTCTTAAGCTGTGACTCAACGTTGTTCTTTTTATTCGCTTGTATTAATGGTGATTACAAGACTGCTTCAGGAGCGGTAAATTCTAGATTAAAAACACCAAAAAATCTTAAAATCATTATCATTAAAATTGAAGGTATATTCATTACAACACTGCATGGGTGGTATCATATTCTCATGAACTCTCTATTTTTGATGATTTCTTCACCATTGATGAGATGGGGCAAAGAAAGATATATGCATGATATTGAAAAAATTGGTGGCATGGATTATGACAAACACTTTGTGGACGATTCTAGGGTAGGTGAGAAGAACCAAGGCGATTCGATTTTGCTTCCAGGTGCAGGCGCAGATCCGCGCGTATTCAGTGGGATACATAAATGTAACTGCTTCGCCTGGCGGAGAGTTTTGCGCTCTACAGAGTTGCCGTTTCATTTGCTAGTTCTTGGTTTGGATGTACATGCTGCTGGCCAAGTTATCATACTGTGGACCAAATAATATTTATTTTCTATCACAAAGATAAGAGTGAAAGGGCCTTCATGACTCCAAAAAATCTTATCTCTGCATTGTAGTAATGCTTTACAGTAGGAATTAATACATGGCATTGCTACAATCAAAAACAAGCATCTGTTTCATGTGTTGATTCACTCAAAATTGAATCAACACCACTGTTAAGGACAGGTGGGATAGCGAGTTTTTGTTCTTTTTCTTGTAATTGCAAATTCTGTAATTGCGACTCAACCAAAGAAAGAAATAAGAATACAATTAAGGATGGACAAAACATGCTTGAAAGTAGCTCGTACAAGTCTCCTTTAAACACAGAAAACACCCGACACCACTTACTTTCAACAGCTTTACCATTTCAATCTATAATTTCGCTTTTGTCACAAATTATGCCATCACCCAAAAAAGCAATCTTAAAAAGATGTTTGTCATTAACCAGATTCGCTCCAGCGGTCACATAATGGTTTTTATTCTCTCCTCAGTCTGGGACGTCGGTTGGTTCGATTTTCTGCAGTCTGGGCAGGGCTTGGCTCAGTATACTTCTTGCCTCCTAAGCTGTCGAGCCGGGTCTCGAATCCTTTGACCTGGCTATAAACTGTTCATCCCCAGTGTTTCACAGGCATGGTGACCTCATCAATGTGTGTGCTGTCCCTCTGATGTGTTGTTAAGCGGGCTGTTCCCGTTCTGCCAGCACGAGTTCATGTCGTTTAAACGATCCTACAGGTCCTTTCATGAAGAGCGGCTAGACACTCGCCGGCACCCTTGCCCAAAAATTACAACAATTCCTGCCATAACCTTCGTGTTCCTGCTCCAAAGGGAATGAGTGCAAAGGTCAATCCCCAGGAGGTCACTATGCTCCTCATTGGAGTGGATGAGTAGTAGTAGTAGTTGTTGTTGTAGTACGCTCCAAGTAGCTAGCAGCAGTAGTTGTGAGCATATTTGTTGCGGTTCTCGGATACCGCATGCATACAAAACAGATAAGTGTTCCCAACGACTAGTTATCTCATTAGTGTATGCTGTAGTTAGCTATCCCTATCCTTTTGTCTGGGACAGCAGGGAGTGCGTCTGCCGATGGGCTATTGTCTAGGTTTACTTAAATCATTTTCCCCTCATTCCACTTCCCCACTCCTCTCCCCTCTTTTCACTCCTGAGGTAAATCTGCCCTTGATACCACTCGTCCCTTGGCCACAGCGTGACCTCCATGAGTGCCTTCTGCCTCGCTGCTCCCCTTCGTTCCTGCTTGCCACAGCGTGACGATCCACCGGTGCCTTCTTGCTCATTTTGCTCCCCTCGTCTCGCTTGCCACAGCGTGCGTCCCACGAGTGCCTTCTGCCTATTTGCTCCCTCTGACTCGCTTGCCACAGCGTGACGATCCACGGTGCCTTCTGCCTCGGCTTGCTCCCCTCGTCTCGCTTACCCAAGCGCAACCACAGCTTCTACCCGGAGTTTCTCGTTTCTTCCGGGCGAAAAACCAGACATGGGCGGTGAGTCACGCTACGCTTAGCCCCAGCGTGAGCGGAGTGTTGCCGGCGTTCTGCTGAAGCCTGGCCCAGGAAGGCTTGACCACTGGGGTTCAGAGCCAGTTCGGAATGCCCGACTCGGACGACGGTCGGATTCGGCATGGCCCCCTCCCGAACCTCTGGCTCTATAAAGCACGGAGAAAGCCTCCGTGATAAAAAACGGAATTGAGGAATGAAGTAATAAGTGATTGAGGAATTGAAGGAGGAGTGAAGTGTGTTGAATTGTAGAGAAGTTAGTGTTCCTTGCATCCTCGTCCCCTCGCCCTACACATCTCTACGAATTCACCCCTCCTGCCTGGTCCCGCCTCCTGCTCCACCCTCACCCCTGGACTCCCTTCTCCGCTCAGCTCCTCCCGGTTCGGAACGCGATCTCCCACACATGCGACTGTGGGCCAGAGCGCGTGGTATTGCTCGGGTGCCACACCACGGAGCATCCCTCCCTGAAACACCCACCGGTTACCGAGAACTATAACCTTCAACCCCCTCCCTTCCCTGGCTGCAAAGTCCCTTTTCATTGGGGGTTCTTTTTCTGTGTGTGCGTCTGAGTGTGCTTGGCACCATGTTGTTAAGTAAGCCTGAATAAGATCTTTATTGTTGTTACTCGTGAATAATCTCCATCAAGTCGCAATGTGTCTGCTTCTATTTAAGTTGCTTGTATAATTGTCGCACTCGTACAGAGTCACTATGCTCAAAGGGTCACAGTCACCCCCACACCCCTCTCCTCTTTCCCTGCCGTTACATACCCAATCAACCTTTGGTTGTGCCACCATGCTTTTCTCGCTTGCTGTTAAATAAATAATGTTGTTAGAAATGTTCCCAGCTTCACCTTTGTTCTTTTCGCTCATTGCGCTCCAGCATTGGTTCGATATCCAGGTTTAGCCGCGGCGTCTTCTTTTCCAACAGGTACGTTCCTTCTAGCGGAACCGTCCTTGGCAGTCGCTTGGCTGCGCATCCATCCATAAAGGTGACCCGATCGGTTAGCAGTGATCCGGTCGCCCTCGGCAAGGCCGTACCAGGGCATGCGCTTCCCTGTGATTAAAACCGGCGTCCGGGTTACAATTAGTGTAACCCCGATTCCCATAGGCTGGGAGACCCTATGGTCACGCGGTCTAGTTATTGGCATTCCACCGGTCGGTTTAAGCAACCCGCCGCGTCACGCGCACATTTATCCTGTGAGCGACCGGTCCCTCCAATTCCGGGGAGTCTGGGGAACTCGACGTAGCTTCCCCCACCTTCAGTGCTTTCTCACCGACCCCGCCGCGCGGGCCCCCCGGGGGCAACAATTAAATCGTATGTGCTGCTTTCCTTGTTCGACACTCAGCCCATTTTAGAGGATAGAGCACAGACACAGTACCAGAGGTTGAGCTTTATTCACTACAACGTCAACAGTTTTACTTGTTAGTTGACCCCAATCATGGCACTTCAAAATGACCCACCGCAAAGGATGCTCAGTGTGCCCATTGTGCAGAACCCCCAGAAGTTGAAGACAATTGGGGCGACCCCAATCAAATGTATTGTGTCTGGGATAAGAATGCACTTGAAATTGCTCACCAAGCTTCTGAAAGTACTGGAAAAGTAAACTGGAGAAAAAGGGTAAGTGCCTCTTGCACCAACAAAAGAACAAAAAAAAGATACTTTCTTCAGTTCGCCGAACCGGCAACCCTGATCGTCTTGCAACACTTTCTCCAACTTCACCTACGGTAACCTGCTCATACAAACTTTCTCACTCGCCGAAAAAGCCTTCTGCGTGTTGCTTACGCGGGCTCGGCTGTGGCCTGGTTGGGGATCTCCAGGTCTGAGTTCAAGCCCAGTTTTCTGCTGAAATTAACACACCCGGTGGGGTTCACTCAGCGGCTATCATCCTTCCAAGGTCGACAAAAGCTAGTACCAGTGTACTGGTATGGGCACAGTCACGCCACACACAAAATGACAGTGAACCGGCAACCAAGCTACATGTGCAAGAAGAAGAAGAAGAGGAGGAGAAGAATTAGAGAGAAGAAGAAGAGCAAGCTCGCCAAACGGGCACTCATGGCTCATACTGCAAGCTGCTTCTCCGCTTGTAATAACCAGCACCTTATCACCACAAACTTCCCGGCTCACACGAGCGGTACCTGCTTCATACTGCAAGCTATCTCCGCTTGTAATAACGAGCACCTTATCTTACCGCAAACTTCCTCAGTCTCACCACGATGAGGTACCTGCCTCATACTAACCTGTTCCTCGTTCGTCGCCATACCAGCTCCCTACAATCCATCGTACCACAATTCCGGCTCCCACGAGCGGTACCTTGCTCATACTGCAAGCTGTCTTCCGCTTGTATCGCGAACGAGCACCTTATCTTACCGCAAAATTCCCAGCTCACCACGTGGCGGTTTACCTGTCTCACTTACTGCACCTAGCGCTGTCTCCGCTTTGTAAATACGAGCACCTTATTCGTACCATCCAATTACCAGCTCACCACGTGGGTACCTGCTCTATGCAAGCCTTGTCCTCCGCTTGCTGAATACGAGCACCTTTATACGTACCACAAACTTCCCGGCTCACCACCGTAGGGTACCTGCTCATACTGCAAGCTGTCCTCCGCTTGTAATACGAGGCACCTTTTATCGTACCACATTACTTCCCGCCTCCACTGTGATGGTACCTGCTCACTACTGCAAGCTGTCTCGCTTGTAATACGAGCACCTTATCGCTACCGCAAACTTCCCAGTGCTCACACTGGGTACCTGCTCAAACGATGGCAAGCTGTTCCGCTTGTATACGGCACCTTATCGTACACAAACTTCCCGGCTCACCACGTGGTACCTGCTCATACTTTCAAGCTGTCTGCCGTTCGTTTAATACGATGCACATTCCTTATCGCCCATCACAACTCCCGGCTACCACGTATATGCACGGTACCTGCTCCATACTGTGCCAACCTTGTCAGTTTGAAAGGCAATTGTCAGGTAGCATAACAGACTCGCCACTGCATACTCTCTCAGCTATGCGCCCAGACATGACACTCCTGGTCATACAATACTTTTCTTAGCTCGCCAATGCGGGCACCTGACCTTGGTACTGCCCAACTTCTCAGATGATACCTCGAAGTTTGACGGAAGATCATTTAGCCGGTGCTCCCTGGAAAAATGGCAACACTGACAGGACAGAAACATCTGTCTATATTTTTAGATTGTTTGGTTCACGAGGCGCACAAGCACAAATTTACTCGATGTTTGCATCTACTTGGCGCTTAACAGTTGAAGCATCCGGTGTGTGGTTGTGTGGTGTGTGTAGCTGTGATGTGTGTAGTGCTTGTGTGTGTGTGTTGTGTGTGTGTGTGTGTGTAGAGATCACCACAAGTATGAGAATGCAGTTTGAAACATCGTCACGGTAATATTACAGGGGTTGATTGAAACAAATTTATAATGCTTGGAAATCTACAATGAAAGGGCGAGGTTTATATTTGGTATTCAAGTTCTGGATCACTGATATTCCAAACCTGACAATCGAGCCAGTATACCTCAACATAATAACAAGGGTTAGCTATCATGTCTATCAACTTTGTGTTTTTATGCATTATACACCAAACATTCCACATGGACAAGCTTTGTAACCAATGTACAGAGCAGTAGGTAATAAAGATTTACTCGATTAAAGTTTATCAAAAAAGGCGAACTGATCTGTAAAGGAACAATCAATATTCATGTGTGTTCTCAAAAATACTAAACTTAACAAAGTATATTCTCCGACTTTCTCCTGAACACGTTTCATTACATTTGGCCAAAAGATACTCCAACAGACAGTGGGTGCCACTGGGTTTAGATCCGGCCCCTTTTTCTTTGCCAACTTTGTTCTGCCACATGTACGAGTTCTTGATTGGTCCAGAACATGTGCAGGAGTAACAGTAACACTCTGAAAAGGTCCTGTCGGAAACATCTTCAAATTCATTTGCATGATTTCTACTAGCACAATTAACTAATGGGTTTGTATTTGATCAGCTTTCATTTGATGATTAAATATCCCAAACCGACTTTGAACATTAAAAAATGCGAAAACCTAAACTCAACCTTCAGTTTCCTTTTGGAATTAACAAATCGATATTCAAACATAATACAATATTACACCAAATCTTATTTGATAACAGATCGCTTTCCATATCCACATTGTTACGAATTGTCTTTCTAGGGCCCTGTCACACCTTGGAACGTTTTAGCCAGGAATGGCACCGTTTAAAAATGCACGCTAAATGTTGGCGTACGGCTGAAGTTTTGATGTTTTTTTTACAGGTTTGGTCCAGTATTATTAACGTGTTCGGTCGTGTATGCCATAACGTATTAGTCAACGGGCACAGAACGCGCCCGTTTCGTCTGTGTTAAGATCAACTAGTATCACCAACGACACATGCTTATACGCCTCGCGTTGTCAGAGTTCACACCTATGCCAACGATAGTTCTAACTAGTCATAGCGCGCTGCCCACCGTTTGATCGCCGCACGGAACTCGTGGCGCCTTCTCTGTTTAAAAACCTCGCCTCGCAGCGCACGTATTAAATTCTATACAACCTGCCTGAAATTTGGACATGTCAACACTCGCAGTCCACACCTTGCGATTTAAGGGCCGCGTTATGCCTCCGACCCTATGGAAAATGTGTCTAAAACGCTCGGCTCACGTCGGAATACGGTATGGGTCCTAAGTTGTTGTATACGTTAGGAGCACGCTGAAAACGAAGGCAAAGTACGTCCTGCTTCATATACGTGTACGTCTAGTACAGTCGTTGAAAATTTCAAGGCAGGCTGAAATTTTACCACGTACTCGACGTATGGCCTCACAACAGTTCCGCACACGCTGGGCATTAAGTTCTCTGCACGCTCCGCAAACGTTGACACACGTCGGACACACCGTTACTTGTAAGTTCTCATAAGTCGAAACACGTCGAGTATGTTTTAGCATACCCGAACTTAATTTTAACCTACGAGTTAGCGTGCCTTGAACCTATGTCGTAACGTATCTCAAACGACATTGACGTACTGTAGACGAATTTGAATTTGACGCTCTTCCGAGCACGCCACAAGGCAAATTACTTGACGTGTTTCTAACTTACGCTACCGTTAACTTGGTCCGTATTGCAGGTTTGGGGAATTGCTATATTACAAATGGCTTCACAAGAGGACCCGTCAGTGTTCAGACTCCATGTTGAGTAGATGTCAGTCAGTCAGTAAGCAGTAGCAGTAGCAGTAGTAGTAGAGTGTCAATGTCGTAGTAGTTTGAGGAATTAGTTGAGTCGATGTAGTAGTAGTAGTAGTAGTAGTAGTAGTAGTAGTAGTAGTTCGAGGATTTAGTGATTGTCAATGTTATTAGTGTATCTAGTCAGTAGTATAGTATAGTTTCGAGAGAATTGTGATGTCGATGTTATTAAGTAGTAGTATAGTGCTCAGTAGTTAGTAGTTAGTAGTACGTTCGAAGAATTAGTGCATGTCGAGTTTAGTCTATCAGTCCAGTGTATCTAGTTCGAGAGAATTAGTTTGATCGTCGATGTCATTCAGTATTTACATAGCCAGTCAGCTAGTTCATAGTAGTTCGAGGAGAACTAGTTATCGTCATGTCCAGTTCCAGTAGTCAGTCGTAGTAGTTCGGACGAGAAATATCAGTGATGTCGATGTTATTAGTAGTAGTAGTAGTAGCTCAGTTCCGAGAGATTTAGTTGGATGTCCGATCTTGTAGTAGTATTAGTAGTAGTAGCCAGCAAGTCTAGTAGTTTCGAGATATTTAGTTGATTCGACATTGTTTGTAGTAGAAGGATAGTCGCAGTCAGTAGTAGTTCGAGGAGAATTTAAGTTTGATGTCTATGTTTCAGTAGTAGTAGTAGGTAGTGGGTAGTAGTCGAGCGAATTTATTGAATGTTGATGTTGGTAGTAGTAGTCAGTAGTAGTAGTAGTACTTTCAAGTAACGTTGGTTGCAAAGTGTGAAACAAGTTCGCTTGTTAGGCGTGCTTAAAACGTTTACTCATAGGTTAGAAATATGTTTCGGGTACGCTAAACATTACCTCGACGATGTCGACTCTGAGTAACTCACAGTAGTGTTTCGACGTGTCCTTATGCAACGATCGCATAACGTGCCTACAACTTATGGCCAGGCGTAGCGGAAGTGTGATCTACGCCGGCATACGTTGTAAAATTTCAAGGCATGAAAAATTTGGAGGAAAACCCAAAAGTACAACGTTTAAGCCAGCGTCTACGACGTTATGCAGTGTTTCAGCTGTGCTCTTAACGTATACAAACGTAACCCATAACGTATTCGACGTGTAACCCCCAAAATGGCGTTTTAGATAAATTTTTCATAATCGGCATACGCTGGCTAAATCGTCAAGGTTTAGGTGTGACAGGGCCTTTAGACAGCAATGTGCTTAAGAAGCTATTCTATGGTAAAATTAATTGCAGGTGAAATAATTAGAACTGTGAGAGCAACCACACACAGCACTGAACTTGTCAATAGATTAAAACTTCTGAGACATTTACTAACAGCAATGAGCTTGTCAATAGATTAAAACAACTAGTTCGACGTTTACTAACATGAGGGGCTACACTTTGCAGATTAAAACAAGTTTTCTTCAAAATCATAAAACAACACCAAATGGTATTAGTGAAATACAATACGAAAATACTAAAAATATTATGAACAAGATACTTATACAACTACATTTTTGAACAAGAAGGGCACTTGGTAGAGCGCATACCTCCGCCACATAATGCCTGATCCACGAGAACAATACATTTTTGAAATATCATGCTATGCAATACTATATCGTTTATGGCCCGATCTCTCATTTGTGAAGAATCACTTTGAAAATTAAATAATTCTCGTATCCAGATCCGGATTAGGATCTTCAACAAAATCGAATCAATTTCTCCTTGCCACACACCCAACCTGTCCACGAAGTTTTATCCGAATCCATCCAAAACTTTTGAGATATCATGCTAAATGTAATTTTGACTTCGTCTCTCAATGGTGAAGAATCAATAAAAAAATTTTTTTATCAGATCCGGATCCGGATTTGGATCTTCACTAAAATAGAATCAATTCTTCTTTGTCACACACCCAACGTGTCCACCAAATTTCATCCGAATCTGTCCACAACATTTTGAGATATCGTACTTTATATTAGTTTAGCCATATCTCTCAATGGTGAAGAATCACTTAAATAATTCTTGTTTCCGGATCTTCACAAAATTGAATCAACTCTTCCTTGTTACACACCCAACATGTCCACCAAGTTTCATCT
>CM068960.1:70811143-70831446 GCA_035128595.1 Eptatretus atami | reverse complement strand
GAGAGAGAGAGAGGGCGGACAGCTTCACGATCCGCCTTTTATAAGCCCAGGGTGAAGGGTGGGGTGACGACCCCAAGCGACGCGCCGTCACCTGAATCTTGCTCCCCTATTGGGTCCCGGCTCTACCCTGCCAGGCTCCTAGGGCCGGAAGCGATCTCGTTCGTACATCCAGCGCAACACGGCATATACACCGAACTCCTTGCGGAACCTTGCACCGAACTCCCAGGCTGTGTTCTGGTGACTGGACGAGGGTCGTGTCAGTCCTGCATGCCCATTCCGGGCATCTCCGGCGAAATGCAGTTGGTGCTGTTAACGTGTTTGGCCCGTCCCTGAACCACGTGGTCCGATTGGCCTGGGCTGCCCAGCACGCCCCTATTTGGTGCCGAATTGTATCGATGTAGAGGTGCGTGGAGGCATGGGATGATTTTTGTCGTGTGCAGTAGATGTTGGTGGTCGAGGTGGTGAGCTCCCAATGAACGAAGGTTGAACAAGGTGAGACGCCATTGTAAATTGTGTTATCGTGTATGTGTGCTTGCTTGCTTGATTTGTATCATGGATAAAAGGAAAGGGTTGGATGGAAATCAGGATTGAAAAGAAGACAGTGATATAATTATCATACCAAGCTATTAGACCCATGCAACACACTTCGTCCCGTTAACCCACCAGACATGAGGGGAAGGTCTGACTGCACGAACACTAACGAAATAACTGCCTGGGGATCACTGTATGTTGGGTGCCATTGCCTTAGAGGCATGCAGTTTTGCAGAACGCAACCAAGTGGGTGGTTGTGTGTGTGGTTGTGTGGGGTGTGTGTGTGTGTGTGTGTGTGTGTGTGTGTGTGGTGTGTTGTGTGTGTGGTGTTAGCCACTGCAGAACTTTATGATACAAGAAAACTTAAGTAACCAAAGCTTTTTCATGTTCTATTTCTCAAGGTTGAATACATCAAAAAATCAGGAAATGAGAGCGGGCATTTTATAAGCTTGGCTTTGTAAGATCAACATTGATTGGTTTCATCAGTTTGACGTCAATTGTAATCTGAGCCCCCATTAGTTATTCACAGTCAACAGTATCATTGGCTCCAATTGGCTGGAGCGGAAGTCATGGCGATGACTCACCATTCGCACCACCCGGGGGGGGGGGGGGGGGGATGCGAAGCCGATTCTTTGACACAACCAGTGTGAGTACGTAGGAACGTTCAAGGACCGTCGGCCATTTCTTGTTCTTCTGCCATTGCACAGCACCTAGTTGCCAACCCCGTTTGTGCAGACCAGTACAATGCAGATATGTTCAAGATGTTGAGCCGAGGTCGGAGTGTTTCACATCTACATGTGTTGGAAGCAACCTTCATCCTTTCCATGGACCCTGTGGTATGTCGTCCAAAGGAATTTGTACATTCTCATTCTCTTTCAACATAGAAACATCAAAGCTGTTGCTCTGACCACTGTCCAAGGTATGCATGTAAATGGTGAGTCATCGGCTTTGGTGGCTTTGCATCCCCCCCCCCACCACTCCTTCCCCCGACCTATCTCAAAAAGTTATGGACGGATTCGGATGAAACTTGGTGGACAGGTTGGGTGTGTCGCAAGAATGAATTGATTCGATTTTGGTGAAGATCTCACTCCGGATCTGGATACGAAAATTAATTAATTTTTTAAGTGATTCTTCACCATTGAGAGGTAGGGCCAAATATGATATAGTCCTGGAGAGCATATTTCAAAAATGTATTGGGCCGAATCCTATTCATCTGAGTCCTATCGAAGCGAAACTTTGCAAATGTCATCTATCGCCATGGCTGCAAATCGGTAAAAATTATGGTCACAAGTCACATGGTTCGTCAGCCATATTGGATTGAAAATTAGAAAATTAAAAAGTCTTCTACTCTGAAACGGTTGAACAGATCGAGGTGAAACGTTACAGGTATGACCACCTATCCATGATGAACAAAAAGTTTCCACCTCCTTTTGATGTCGGTCACATGGTTTGGCAGCCATATTGGATTGAAAGAAAATTATTAAATAATGTTCACTCGGGAACTGCTGCATCATTCAATGTGAGTCTTCACAATTATGATCTAGCGGACATGTAGAATGTATCTTTTAAATTTCAACCCAATCGGATGCAAAGTCTGGCAGCCAAAATGATTTAATTATTTGAACCTGAGAACTTTTACAATTTTTTTTTTTTTGCATAAGGTCACTTGGCTGCCCATACATGTGTTTGAGGTACAGGAGTAGCAATTCAATTGATACCGATGATGGCCCCAGGAAAAATGGTCAACTGTGTAAATAATAAATGGATGAAACTTGGCCTGTTCATCGGTGCATAACTTGTGAATCCCGCATCATAGAGAAACATGTGGGGCCTCATTAGACTCAGGGGAATCCTGCTTTACCCTCTGCACCAATGGTGTCCACATTTATTACTTTGTGTTCAAGTTATTTAAACACCAATGCAAATGATACTGACTGCATTCAGGAAAAAGGGCTAACTGCTGACGTAATAAATAGATTGAATGTGGCATGTTACTGGGTCCATAACTCATCAATCCCACGTAGTAGAGAGACGTATTGGGGGCTTTGTATTACTCGGTGGAGTTCCAGTTTACCCTGTGGACCCACGGTGACATTTCCCGCACATTTATTGCTTTGTGTTCAGGTAATTTAAATGCCAATTCAATTCATACCAACAATGTCCGCAGGAAAAAGGGCCAACTGCATACGTAAAAAATAGATTGAACACTTCGTGTTAATCCGTCCGTAACTCGTCAGTCCCATGTTGTATCAAAGCAGGGTGGTATTTGTATCAAAGCCGGACATCTTGGTACCCGGTCATCAACGCGCAGTTATATCGTGGCAGTTCTAGTTATTATTGCAATTATTATTACTAGTACGTGCCCATACGTGTGTGGCCGTACGTGCAAAAAAAAAAAAAACTTTCAAACCGCGAGCCAGAAACGACAATCACACAGGCCGTTCTTCGCTCTTGCGTGCCCGTACGTGCGTGCCCATACGTGCATGCCTGTATGCGCGTGGCCGTACGTGCAAACCAAAAAAAACCAAAACTTTCAAACTGCGAGCCAGAACAACCACACAGGCGTCTCTTCGCTCTCGCATGCCCGTACTGCGTGCCTGTACGTGCGTGCCCGTACGTGCAACCCCCCCCCCCAAAAAAACTTTAAAACCGCAAGCCAGAAACAACCACACAGGCTTCCTTCGCTCTCGTAAACGACGACTGGATTGGGGCATTGTGTTTGTCTATAAATGTGCATCAGGAATCGAGAAATTATTAGAATACATTGTCATCACTATCCGGAAGTAGTGCGTGCCCGTACGGAATGTTCACATGCATTCCACGAATTATCGCTTGTATTGAAGTAACAACTGCTGTGATACTTCCACACACAGAGTTAATTAAAATCCAAATTAAAATCAAGTTTACCTCCCTGTCTTTGCTTGCCATGACATTCGCTGCCATTGACCATTACCACTCCTACGCCATGGTAACTAAGGCACCGATCCCCATCGTAACCGGCACGGCATGTGACGTCATCGTCGGCCGCCACGCACCAGCCTACGCACCGACGCCACAAGCAACGTGTCCTTTCATTGGTTGGTAAATAAATGGCCATAACTTGGGAAGCACTTTTCGATTAATATCAAACCTTGAAAAGGCACATCCTCAGGGCCCCAGCAATATACCTGGCAAGTTTCAATTAGATCGGACGAGTGGTTGTCGAGAAACAGCAGTCACACACACACACACAACACACACACACACACACACACACACCACACACACACACCACACACACACCACACACACATTGCTGGAATTATAGATAGATTTTCATAAAACTCACTCCAACTATTCTGCTGCTAGAAACTTCAAAACCTTTGTTGGCCAAAGCACTGGACACCACCATTGTATATACTGTACCACTAACCTTCTACCCTCAAAACACTAAAACGTCCGTCGGTTGCTTAATTGTACCGTATATGTCTTGGTGTACATGAGACTTAAAAACATGTTACTGTATTAGGATTCCCAACTGCCACAACAAATTGCTTCTTGAATAGAAGCAGTGGAAAAATTCGGGAAATTAGAGATGAAAAGTTATTCAGTACAGTACACCGATGAGGATTTGCTTCTTTTTAAAAAAAAATACAAAGTCGAGGCTTGTGGAGGAGTGAGAACATAGAGCGGATCAGGATGTAAAACAACATAAGGAACAGTAGAAAGAGAGGTAGGAAACACTAACAGCAGGGTTGAGGGACAAAATAGAGGGAGATCTGGATAAATAATGAATGTTGGATGAGTGAGGATTATGGGAGGGCACGGTTAGAAGCAAACTGGAAACAGAAGCAAACTCTCCGGAAGGAAAAACTGGAAACTTTGAAAGAGCTCGGCTTGGGGAGGGTTAACAGAGTATAAAAGATCATGGTTTTGGATGGGGGATGATCTGAGATGGTGGTGAACAACTGTCTTGACTCTTGAAGACCTGGAGGGAAAAATGAGATTGAAGAAAATGTGGAAGTTGGTTCCACGGGTGGGGAAAAAAGAGGAACAAATGAGTGGAGGTGAGCAGTGAGCCTGGATTTTAGAAGTTTTACCTGAAGGGGGGTGCTGGGGACCTACAAAATCCTGGAGGAGGGTGGGGAGGGGAGGGGGGAAGAGCATGGAAAGAGCAGAGGGTGCAAGACCAGAAAGGAAGTGGAATAAGACAGAGACTGACCAGTCTATGATGTGAAAGTGATGGATCCTTAGAATCAGATTCATCACAGGAGATTCCAATGATCTTGAAGGCCTTGGTTTCCATGGCATCAAGCTGAGCAGGGATTGAAGCAGGTGTGCCAGCCCAGAGCGGAGATCAGAACTCCATCACATGGCAGATGAAGAGGCCTTGTACGTGGATAAGAGTTCACGTGTGCCAATGAAGGACTTCGCAAGACAGAAGATGCCCATTCGACCACTGCCTTTGGAGGCCATCTTTGAAATGTGGTTTGCCCATAAAGATTATGATTGATAGAGCGGCCCAAAGGTTTGAGTGACTGAACTTTTTCAGGAGATTGTAAAGAAGTTGATGGGGGGGGGGGGGGGCGGTTGCCTGACTGTCCTTTTGGAGAGACAGAGTTATGGTGTGAGATTTTCAGGATTGAAAGACATATTCCAAGTGTTTGATCGCTTGTGATTCTTCATTGTTTGACATCGTTACCACCTACTGCATCTCTTTTTGCCTTTTTCACACTCACTTGACTTTTATTTTGACCCAGACAAGAGGCATTTAAAATGTCACGATGTTTCCAATTAGTGTTAGATTGTTGTTATTGTGTGCTCACGACATTTTATATCAAAACGAATTTCCCGAAATCATTTGGAATCTTCTCAAACGTTGCTGATTGGCTACAATTGTGTGAGTTGCAATGACACAGTCGCAGATGGGCATGTCTTGTTTGGAGAGCTGTTTCTCATGAACTCCCTTGGAAATGATAGTTAATTAAAAAGTCATGGCTGGTCCCATGGACAATGGAAGAAGTGTTTTAGTTATAACTTAACAAGCAAAGGAAAAGTTTAAAGAAAATCAGTTCAGGTTAAACTTTTAAAGTTGGATGAAAATTTTCAATACATAAAACACAATGAAAAAAATATTGTGCAATGTTCCAGTTTTTTTATATAATATAAAATGACATGAAATAATCTGTTTGTTAATGATGTAGTAGTCATAGTATATAGGTTTGAACAAATGTTGGGATCGTTTGAAGGAATCTTAGAGAAGTAAGGAATGGTCGAGTTAAGCAGTTGCTTGTGCTTGCAGACCCGCACAAAATAGCTAAGAACAAAATCATCCCAAGATGCCTGGTGCAAGACCTGCTCAGGTAGCAGAAACAAATGCTGACCAAATGTTTGAATACATTTGTGGAGTCGCTCACAGCGAAAGGTTTCGAATCAGGTTCCAGGAGCAGTAATGCATGAGAACGTGCCGCTCAGACACAAAACCGCAGGACGTGGAGGCTCGGACCATGTTTAATTAACAACTATGTTATGCCTGTCAGGTAATTAAATGAAGCATAATGAAGGCGCCGTAATGAGCACAGGAGTGCTTAATTACTAGGCTAAATGAAGTAACAAGGTGCGACGCTGCGTGTATTTTCCAGGCAGCACGTATTGCTCGTGTTTGTGCCTGGCGCCCACTTGAGGAAAGGCCTACGGATATTTCTACCCCAAATCAACTCACTTGGCTTGTTGAACAAATATAAATGGCAGTGGGAATGGAAATGGGGAGGGGAGTGGAAGGGGTGGAGGAGAGGGGTTTAATTAAGTGGAGTTTAAGTTTCTGTTGTAAAATCTATCATGAATTTTCACTTCTCCACGAAGATGTTGCTGTATAAATTGGAGCTTTTGTGGAACACGTTGTTTTATAATTATAGTCTTTGTTTGGTGACATTACCAAACTAGATATCTGCGATCACCAAGGGTTAGTTAGCCTCCCCCGGCTTTACTTTGGGGATCACCTATGACTTACCTTTGACCTGTGATCCAATGATGGCCATTTTTTTTTGGACCGCCATATGACCTTGACCTTCAACATTTAGGGATAGAGCGTAAATTAAAAAAATTTGTCCCCATCAACATTTTATCCATAAAACTCAACATGAAAATCGGAAGAAATTATTCAAGTTCTGATCAGAAAGGTGTTTTTGGTAATTGGGGACCACAATCCGAAACTAGAACGGCACTTGGTAGAGTGAATACCTCCCCACGATGAACAGTTTATGTTTTGCATCTCATCGTTAGGCCAGATCTGCATCCAGACCTTAATTAATATAGAATTAATTACTCCTCGTCACACGCCCAACCTGTCCACCAAGTTTATTCTGAATCCGTCCATAACTTTTTGAGATATCGTAGTACATATCGTTGTTGGCTCTCTCTCTTAATGGTGATGAATAACTTTTAAAATTCTAGTATCCAGATCCGGATCTTCACCAAAATCTAATCAGTTCATCCTTGTCACACTCCCAACCTGCACACCGAATATTGTCTGAATCCATCCATAACTTTTTGGGATATCCTGCTCACAGACAGACAGGGGTGAAAAAAACCTTCCACATTCGGTGGCATAGTTTAAAAGTAGGTCAAGGTCACCAATCAAATATCAGGTGCACAAATTCAATGCAGGTCCACTATTATGATGCAAGAACATTTTGGAAGGCCAAGCAGTCTTTGAGATTCCACATTGGCAAAATTGAGTGATGACAAAAAAAAAGTGTTTTCTTTACCATTTGAGTTTGACATTTGAGTTCAAAGCCATTTGAGTTTGACCTTTAAATTGGAGGGGCATGATGTAAATTAAGGGTGAAAATGCACCTTTCTCTAGACTCGAGAGAGGCAATTTCGTTCTGATCGGCCAAACCTTAATCGAGTTATCGTGGATTAGGTCATGAACTTAAAAATTAGGTCATTGTCAAAAAATATTGTCAACGCTGCATACTTTCTGTTGAAGTTATTGATGCAAAATTCCATTCCAAAAGTCCCAGCCGGCTCAGAGATTCAGCCGGCTCCGAGATACAGCTCGGAAATCGGGAGGCTTTCTAGATCTCTTCTATTGATGCAAAATGAGTTCCTTTCATTGGATTTTCGGAAGTTAGTCAGATTGGTCCAATATTCTCACCCTTTGGACATTTTGTCCCTTTTGGCAATCGATGGGCATCTAGACCACTGACAAAATGATTATGATGCACGTCCAATTACGAAACCCAAGCCAGTGCTGCCACCTGTCGTGAAAAATATCAGTCCTGGAACTTTATTGGCAGACATCGTATATCAGGATTAGACCTGTCTCTGTCTCTCTCTTCCATGGAAGTGCCCATATGCAAAAAGGTTGTACTGCGAGGTTTGCCATTGCTTTACAAGCAGTAGTTAGGGCAGGAATTTGGAATATGGCCACAGTGCCGGCAATAGCTCGCATACTATTCGCAAATAACACCGTGGGGATCTTTAACGTCCACCAACTAATGCCAGTAGACAGGATTCCAGTTTAACGTCCATCCGAGGGATGGCACACACATTTAAGAATCATGCTACCAGTGAAGCACCGATTTGACAGTTTATACCTTAGTCGGGATTCAAACCCAGTTTAGAGACAAGTGTGCGTAGCTCTAGACCACCCTGCCTGCCCTAAGACACCATTACTGCATTGGGTACCAGGAAGCAATGAAGTGCCACATCAGCTACATGCATCCTGACCAACAGGAAATGCCTGCTGCACATCACACATTAAGCTGCCTGTGGTACACATAACAGTTCGGGGAGCAGTGAGGAAACTTACATTTCAAAAAGATTCTGCTGGCAAAACAGCAGAGCCTTTTAAAAATTAAATTAAAAGAGGCAAAAGCTATGCCTAATAGACAGAGCATATATATATATATATATATAACTATATATATTAATATATATATTTATAATATATATATATATATATATATATATATATAATATATATATATATGTATATTGTTGCGAATTTCTGTCCGCGCGTGCGATCGGCCACGTAACTCAAATTGCGACCGCGTCGCCCACCGGAACGGACAATTCAGTCGTGACCTCCGTGGAACACCGCAGGAGCTAGTCACGGGTGGGTCTTTCGACCACACCACAATCGTGCCAATCGGCCACCGCGCAGGATAGGGTTGTTCGCCAAACTCGACCTACCTAAGTACCTGCGCGGGTAGTTAATCGGCGATCGTACCTCGCCGCTGCCGGCCTAGGACACGAACCGCTTAAGCGGTCCGTTCCGTGCTTCAGTGATAACGAGCGGTGTTTTCACCGGCCCGACGGACGTGATTTTTTACCGGGTGCTTACACCCTTCTACCAATTCCTTCCGTGATGCAAGATGGAACTTTCAAACAAAGGAAAGGATGCAACAAAACGGGGAACAGTTTGACAAGTACATTTATTCCACACTCAGACAAGGCAAGCACGTATTCACAGCCATACAGTAGGAATGCACGTATACAGTCAAAGCAATGAAAGCAAGAATTACAACCGACTACAAGCAAAGGTTATTGACATGCACTTAAACAGTTTCTACTTTACAAGACACAGCGCCAAACACGCATTACCAAAAGCAAAGGAAAGACCCTCAAAGGCAAGGGAGTCAGACTGGGCCGTGGGCTAATGCGCGTGGAACCTGGATGAGCGGCCAGGTCCACGAGACCGAAGGGTCCTACCCGCGCCCTCGTGGCGCGATGGCGGGCAAGCCGCAATGTCAGCGTAGCTGCGCCTGGCTTCGTGCCCCTGGCGTGGTCGCCGAGCTCTCTCCGGCGCTCCCCGTCTGCCTTTCCCGTCGGCTTCGAGCTCCGTCTCCGACTCGACTGCCTGCCGACACTGCAGACTTGACTTCGTCTCCCGACACTCGCCGCTGCACTCCACTGCTCCCACTTGGTTCGCTGCCGACGTACTGCGCACCTTGACTTCCACTTGACTTCCCGCTTGACTTCCCCCTCGAGCTGCACCGTGCTCGCGCCTATATAGCCCGGGGAAGGGCGTATATGTAATTTCTGGATCACAGGGGTTCGGAGGCGGGCTATGCACCCGATGCTCAGTCATTGGATGGATGAAAAGGGGTCGTGAAGCCTTCCTGATCCGATTCTTGAGGCGAAAGGAACGCATTCAAGCCCATGGCACGAAGTGTGGTAGAAAGGCGGAGGTGGTGGGAGTTTGGTTGTTGGCGGGCGTCGTTTGAGAATGGCGGTGAAGCGATGTTTGCGGGGTGGAGTTGTGGAGGTAAAGAGCTAAGGTGGTGGTGTTTGAGTTGTTGGCGGGCATCGTTTGAGAATGGCGGAGAAGCGATGTTTGCGGATGGAGTTGTGGAGGTAAAGAGGCGAAGGTGGTGGTGTTTGAGTTGTTGGGAGATTATTGGTCCAAAATATGACAGAGAAAAGAAAAACGGCTATCTCAAAGGATCGCAGCCGGTGAACACGGAAATTCCCTCTAAACAACGGTGGGGAAATCTAACTACACAATTACTTATCGTCATAACTGATCTAAGGACCCTTTATGGTGTATTGCGAATTTCTACAGCCGTAACAATATATATTATATTATATATATATATATATATATATATATATATATTGTTGCGAATTCTGGCCGTCCGGCATGCGATCGGCTGCTTGACTCGAATGGCGACCGCGTCGCCCACCGGAACGGACAATTCAGGCGAGACCCTCTTGGAACTATCGCCAAGGAGCTAGTCACGGGTGGGGGTTTAACTCACCACAACCCAGTCCGCATTCTACCCACGAAATAGGGTGAATCGCCGAAAGTCGATATACCTAAGTACTCGCACGGGTAACCTACCGACGGGTTGTACCACGCCACAGGTCGACTCCGGACACGAACCGCTTAAGCGGCTCGTTCCGTGCTACAGGGATAACGAGCGGAGTTATCGTCGACCTTGACGGTTCAGATTAGTTACCGGGTGTTTTAAACCCACTATCAATCCCTTACGTAATGCAAGATGGAGATTCAACAAAGGAAAGGACGAAGCGAAACGGGGGACATTGGACAAGCACATTTAATGCGCGACACACGGAAGCAGTATTCCAGTCAGCAAAATTAATCATGCACGTATACAGAGCAAGAACAAAGCAAGAACGAAACGCAGAGCTACAACCGAATATAATTATTACACTGGCACTTATGCGGGTCTAAACTTGACGGACTGGCGCCAAACACACATTTACACAAACCCAAAGAAACAAAAGTGGGGACTTCCTTTTTGCGCACCGAGTCCTTCTCCCGCGCCCTCAGCTTTCAGCTCCTCCGGCGTGGTCGTGAGCTCGTGCTTCGCGCCGGCACGTGTTGGCCGCTCGACGCACGGACGGGGTTTGGGGAACGAACGGGGTTTTCCGGCGCTATCTCGGTGCGGACGGGGGGGAAAGAAACGTCGATACTCGGGCCAAGAGAGGGGAATGGCAGACGCTCCGTCCCACCAGCGGGTCTCGGGACCGACCGACTCCGACTGACCTCCGCAGGAACTCTCGAGCAGGACCTTCCTCTCTCTCACCACACATCATGTACAAAGGGATCAAGCGCGCTCTGTCCCCACAGCGACTCTCGGACGCACCGACTCCGACTGCCTCACCAGGAACTCTCGGCAGCGAGCTTCTCTCTCTCTCACCACACCGTCATGTACAAAGGGATCCAGCGCGCCTGAACTCTCCTCGTCCGCCCCTTTTGTAGCGCGGGCTCCGCCTGTCGCTCTGCCCCGTTCTTCGCTCCACCTCTTCGAGGCGTTTCGAGAAAGGTTCGACAGGGGGCGTTCTCTCCCTGATCGCGTCACACCGCGCTCCACCAATCGGGACGCAGCTTCCCCACCCCTCCCTTCACAACAAGTGCGGGGAAAAATGACGGGAAAAAAACCCACAGGCTTCACAAGTGCTTTGTTCTGCCAATCCCTTTCGGACGGTTTCCGTGGTGCGGAAACCATCTTACCGTGGTCCGCGGAGGATGGTCGTTGAAGCGGGCGTAGGGCGAAGATGGTGGTGATTGTTGTGGGGTGGTGTGAGCGTGGTGGGTGTTTGGGCGTAGTTGGTGGCGGTTGTTGTTTGCGTGGAGGTTTGTGGCAATGGTGGCTCAAAATAACGAGGGATAAAGAAAAACGGCTAACTAAAGCGTCGCAGCCCGAATGAATCACACATATTCCCTCTAACAACAGGTGTGGGCTAACTACACATGAACTTATCGATATATCTCACCTGAGGACCCTTTATGGTGTATTGCGAATTTCCACAGCCGTAACAATTATATATATATATATTATATATATATATATAATATATATATATATATACATACAGTAATCCCCGTTTCTCGTGGGGTTTACGTTCCAAACCTCCCGCGCTAAGTGAAAATCCGCGATGAATGGACGCCTCCCAAAAAATCGATTCGTCTGGTCTGGTCGGTTTGGCAGTGATTGGGTTTGAGGTGCCGGAGATCGACTGGTCTGGTCTGGTCGGTTGGCAGTGATTGGGTTTGAGGTGCCGGAGATCGACTGGTCTGGTCTGGTCGGTTTGGCAGTGATGGGTTGAGGTGCCGGAGATCGACTAGTCTGGTCTGGTCGGTTTTGAGGTGCTGGGTATGAGCAATGCTCGTCCAACGGCGGCAACCTTTTTCTTCCGAAGCATATATCGAGCACCTTTACCTTAACCTTCTCCTGAGGTGTCCCAGGACCTTCCTCTGGCGCTTCGGTTCTTGCCAGAAGCCTTAGAAGGTGCAGGGCGTTTGGGCGGCATCGTGGGGCTTGGAGAAAAACGTAGAAATATTCGAAGTTCACAAGCGAAACTTTGTCTCGTGCGTTGTGTGACTGGTCGAGCACCACGCGTTATAATTTATTGCTTAAATAATTTATATGTTATACATTATTACCGCGATGTACGGGGAATCCGCAGAAAAATTAGTTACGTTCCAAGGGAAAACCCGCGATGAACCGGGGGCGCGATAGGTGAACGCGATGAAGCGGGGGTTGACTGTATATATATATATATATATAATATATATATATAATTATATATATATATATATAAATATTATTCTCGTGGGGTGGCCGGCCAGGTTAACCCCCACACCAATTTGTGGTGACCAGTGGTTAACACCGCCAACCCACGGGATGGCCGAGCGGTACCTTATTAAAAGGATGGAGGTGGACACGTTGATCCTCAGAGATTTTAACACGTGCTGTAACGGACATGGGCAATGGCAGACAGGTGGAGGAGCACGGGGAATGAAACGGATGCACAGATACAGCCTCTTAAAAGGAATACATTTAATGAAGATACATAAATATTTACAAAAGACCAACAATTCAAAAGGAAATGACAACAATATGAATAAATAAATCCTACAGTCGAGGCCTCACACACAGACTCAAATACAGACAATGGCGAAACAAATAAAAGAAAAACCCTCCTGACAAACTATTGCTTTACTTAGCTTGGCCCAGAGCTGACCCTTGTGGAACTGGAATCTTAGCTTGGCCCAGAGCTGACCTTGTGGAACTGGAATCTTAGCTTGGCCCAGAGCTGACCCTTGTGGAACATGAATCTTGGCTTGGACAGAGTGAACCTTGTGGAACTGGAACTTATCTTGACAGAGTGAACTTGTGGAACTGGAATCTTAGCTTGACACAGCTGAATCTTGTGGAACTGGAATCTTAGCTTGGCCCAGAGCTGACCTTGTGTGGACTGGAATCTTAGCTTGGACCAGAGCTGAACCTTGTGGAACTGGAATCTTAGCTTGGACCAGAGCTGAACCTTGTGGAACTGGAATCTTAGCTTGGCCCAGAGCTGACCCTTGTGGAACATGAATATTGCTTGGCCCAGAGCTGACCCTTGGGAACATGAATCTTGGCTTGGCCCAGAGCTGACCCTTGTGGAACTGGAATCTTAGCTTGGACCAGGCTGAACCTTGGGAACTGGAATCTTAGCTTGGACCAGAGCTGAACATTGTGGAACTGGAATTCTTAGCTTGGCCCAGAGCTGCCCTGTTGGAACTGGAATCTTAGCTTGGACAGAGCTGAACCTTGTGGAACTGGAATCTTAGCTTGGCCCGAGCTGACCCTTGTGGAACATGAATCTTGCTGGCCAGAGCTGACATTGTGGACCATGAATCTTGGCTTGGCCAGAGCTGACCTTGTGGAACTGGAATCTTAGCTTGGACAGAGCTGAACCTTATGGAACTGGATCTTAGCTTGGACCAGAGCTGAACCTTGTGGAACTGGAATTTTGCTTGGCCAGAGCTGACCTTGTGGAACTGGAATCTTATCTTGGCCCAGAGCTGAAACCTTGTGGAACTGGAATCTTAGCTTGGCCCAGAGCTGACCCTTGTGGAACATGAATCTTAGCTTGGCCCAGAGCTGACCCTTGTGGAACTGGAATCTTAGCTTGGACAGAGCTGACCCTTGTGGAACTGGAATCTTAGCTTGGACCAGAGCTGAACATTGTGGAACTGGAATCTTAGCTTGGCCCAGAGCTGACCTTGTGAACTGGAATCTTAGCTTGGAGCAGGCTGAACCTTGTGGCATGGAATCTTAGTGGCCTAGAGCTGACCTTGTGGAACTGGAATTGAGGTGCTTCTCTTGTAGCGGGACGAATGCAAGCCAGGCTAACCCTAACAGCGGCACTCCACATAAAGGCTCAAAATGTGCCAGCCTTCCTCTTTCCAAAGGTGTGAAGCAATCCAGTCCTCTTCAAAAGCGCCACCTGCCTTGTGCATTCCTCACACTGTCCTCGTGTGTGGCGTCTGCGATCTCTCGTCCTATGCAGTCGGAAGCCTTCCACATGCGCACCTGCCTCCTGTGCCTCCTTTTCTCTTGAGATCCGCACCTCAAATGCGCCACTAGATCTCTCAAAATGTGCAAGCTCCTTTCATCACTCCACTTCTCTCTGTCTTATTTTATCCTCTGCTCTGGGGCGTGCCCACTCTCACGAAACCCAGGAAGGCGGGCTTTTCCTGCTCGGCTAGCTTCTGACTCATGCCATCAATCGTCCTTCGGGGCATGACTTCGCTTGTGACCTTTGAAGACGGGGCTTTCTGCCCTTTGTTGTGGTTTGAGGGACGCATTCCCACCTTTGTTGCTGATCTTGAAATATAAAAACATAGTGAAAAATCACAGAGGGCAATCACATACTGGGGAAACATATTCTTACTCCGCTCCTAGGTTAATAACACCACACACCCCTCGTGTGGTGCTATGTAACACTTAGACTCACAGGTGTAACCTGGTGTTGCCTTAGCAGTTGGTGTGGTGGCTTGGATCCTAGCGGTCTGAGTTGAAGCCCGGTTGTCCGCTGAACTAACACCAGGGGTTGACTCAGCCTGTCATCCTTCCGAGGTCGGCAAAATGAAGTACAGTGTAGCAGCCAAAGGCTGCACACAAAGGGAAGGGTATTGATGGATTTTAAATCTGGTATTGGTGTGGAACAGGCATGATGGTCCGAATGTCCTCCTGAGCATAATTTCTTTGGAAGGTTGCCTAACTTAGTTACATCGAGATGCCTCCTACACGCCACGGACCAGCAACTCACACAATGCTATATTCCCTATTAAATTCTTCATCTGCCCCGCAACTACATATATATATATATATAATATATATATTATTATATATAATATATATATATAATATATTATTGTGTAGAATTTGCGCCGCCACGCTGTGCGAACGACCGCGTTTCACAATAGCAGCTGTTCGCACCGAACGGACATCCAGTCGTGACTTTCTGCAATGGCGTCAGAAACCAGTCACGGATGGTTTTAAATCACACCACAACCTTGTCCGTACCCTACCGCGCTACAGGTCCGATCGCCAAATCTTCGATTTACCTAATTATTCGCGCAGGTAGTTACCGAAGGTGACCTCAACGGGACCGCTTGGAAACGAGCCGCTTAAGCAGATCGCTTCTTTTGGGATACCGAGCGGGTAATATCGCGCAGTCCCGTTGGACCCGATCACTTTACCGCTATTTAAAAGCCAACTAAATTTCCAATACAAGATGGCATTTCAATGGGGGCATGAACGCAACGAACAGGTTTACATTAAACCAGCACATTTATTTACTCTATGTATGCAGACATCTGCAGTCATTCAAAAACACCAACATGCACGTATACAGAACAAGCAATGAATGCGCACGGCCACGTGGCAAGACAAAGCGCTACAACCGTCATAAGCAATTATTAATGTACAGTTACTTAACACGTTTTACTTACGGGACTCGCGCCACAAATTCATTCGAAAGAAAAGCAGGAAAGACCCCATAAGGCAATGGGGTCAGACTGGACTCTTTGGTCTTTTGGTGTGGATTGGCAGACCGAACGAGTCAGAGACCGTTGCAGTTACCTGCACCCTCGTGGGTCTGGCTTGGGCGATCCGCGACGTCCCGTCCCCCAGCAGCTAAGCGTAGCCGCGGTCGAGCTGCGGCCTTCCGTGTGGCAGGCGAACTCTCTCCGGCCCTCTCCACGAACGCGCTTGGGCGACCCGCGATGCTCCTTCCCACGGCAGCTAGCGTAGCCGCGGTCGAGCGCTGGGCCTTGCCAAGCGGCCGGTGATTCGGGCCTCAGTCGGCAACTCGTTTGAGAGGAACGAACGGCGTCTTTGCTCTCTTAGAGTTGATGCTCTGTAAGAACCGTCCGTCCCTCAGTGATGCTCGACTGCGCGAAGCCGATCACCCTCGGACCGCCTGTCGCTGGCTGGCGAGCTCTCTCCGGCTCTCTCCACACGAACGCGCGGTTCCGCGACACAGCAGGCAAGCTGCGCCTCCAGCTCGCGTCTCGTTCGCCGATGCCCGGACTCTCCACCGACTGCAAGCTCCAAGCTCCCGACTCCGCCAGAGCCAGACTTCACGCAGCTCCTTGGCTTCTGGCTTTTCCTTCTCGACTCCCGACCTCTCCAGACTGACTCAGACTGACCGATCAACTCGACTCGACCAACTCGAACGCGAGCTTGGCGCTCTGCTCGTCCTTTTACAGGGCTGGTGAGACCGGTTTGGCCTCCGATCCTCGACCTCGACCTCTGAACCTCTGCGCGAAAGCGACGTGCGCGAGATCACCAAGCTTGATCCGACGAGCAAACGTCCCGCGTCGGCCTGCAGCGACGCCGCTTGATGCGGACTCGCCCGGCTGGCGCAAAGACATACTGCCAACCTTTTTTGAAGGAAAAGCGGTAGGCTGGCGTCGCACGGTCCCTAGGGGGGTCCGGGGGCATGCCCCCAGAAATTTTTCAAAAAAATGAAGCAAAATGGTGCAATCTCTGCATTTTGAGACCACAGTTAGCTGAATATATCAACAATATTTTTGGAGTGAAAAAGGAAAACTTAACATGGTTGATCTACTCACCAATCTTTATTTTCTTAAGACATCATGATCATCAGTCACGTTTCCATAAATTCTGACTGTCCAAGCTCCACATGTATGTGCCCATACGTGTACACAAGAGTTTACTAAACTCACTGATCATCTTTATGAATTAAATGACTGGCACTCTGATTTCATAACATATTTACAGTTTACCTCACGTGAAGCCTTGATACACTTTAACTCTGTTGTCCAACTTGGCTTAACTCGTTGACCAGGTGGGGGTGGTTTTTTTCTTTTCTGCTGTTTGCATTGTTGTCGTGCACTGAAGCGATGAGTACTCTCTGTTAACTGCAGTCTTTGATCCATGAATGGAAAATGCCAATGGCGCGTTGTCTGAAATGAATGCCCGCTGTTTCCTGTCGTCCCATTTGTTGGTCATGCTTAGTTGGAAGCAATAACCAATCGTGACGAGATAAGAAATCAAGGTCAGGCACGAGTTTTGTAAGAATGTAGAAGCAGCCGCGTGTAAATACGATCTTGTCAGTGAGAAACGAACGCAAAACTGAAAAACACAACTATTTTTTTTCCAATAATAATTTCCCAATGCGGTTATGTCTGACTAATAAAATCGTAGGCGTTGGCAGCTATAGAAAATCGGTAGGCGACCGCGCAAATCGGTAGGGTTGGCAGGTATGCAAGATGGCGTCGTTTCGGAGACGAAGGTGAGGCGATGTATGGTGTGGAGATGTTGACGGTTGCTGGCGAAGTGGTGAGGATGCGGTGGTTTGGTGAGAGGCAGGTGTGGTTGTGGTGGTGGAAGGCGGTTGGTCTGAAGCGGTTGTTGAGAGCGATGTGGTTGGTGGTGGTTGTTGTAAGCGGTTGTTGAGAAAGATGTTGGTGGTTGGACGTGGTTGGTCAAAATAACGATAGTAAGAATAACGGCTAACTCAAAGATCACAGCCCGGTTAACATGAATAGTTCCTTTAAACAACGGTGGGAAATCTATCTGGACACGGACTTATCGCCTAACTGATCTAGGACCTTTAGGTGTTCTGTCAATCTCACAGCCGTAACATATATATATATATATATATATATTATATATATATATATATATATATATATATATATATATGCCTGGTGTGAAATGGTAGGGTGGTGGGGCTGTGGACCTAGGATCCTGAGTTCAAATCCCCTTGGCTGTTGAATTAATACCAGGTGGGGTTGAATCTGCCTGTCATCCTCTGAGGTTGCCAAAATGAGTGCCAGTTGCTGGTGCCTGTGTCGGAGTGGGACCTGTCCAGGATTGTGCCAATAGCCAATGAGACTACTTCGGCAGCACCAACGCTTTGCACAGAGTATGTCCCGATCGATATATACTATATATATATGCACACACAGTATATGCAATATATGGAATCAGTTACTCATAAGGAAGGACCTTTTTTAGCCATTGTTTCTGCAGGAGGGATGGCAAGTCTGTGTTCCAATCTGGACCCTGGCTTGGGTTTGTGATGCATGGAACCAGGTTGAATCCTTTATATACCATCAGATTTGTCTGCGCACGTCCATTGTCGTTTTAACTCATCTAAAGATACACTGATGTTTACTAATGTCAATTGGACCCCAGGTGTGATTGCATGTGTACAAACTCTTTCATGAGCTTAGATCACTGCAGGAAAACACTCATTCGTTTGTACTTTGGTGGACTGCTCTCACATGTAGGTAAACTAACATATTAAACCAAGCAGTAATGAGCTTCCAGAAGTGAAGAATTGTACCTATCGACCTACGTGCGAGTTACCTTTTCATGATATTGCCACTCAATAATTGCCACTTTGTATGACTGTTTGTTATCTGTGATGGAAGAAGGGAGTTAGTGTGCACCTCTGGATTGTCAGAAGAGAAGAAAAGTTTGGCAAAGGTATTCCCTTTAGCCATTCACAATAAACGCACCTGCTCGATAATCTACCGTATGTTAATTTCACTAGGACGTAGGCGTTTAGACTGACTAAAGGCTGTGCTGCACTTGGCATTTTTGCGCCGTTGCCTAATTTCATGACAGATTGACTGTAGTCTGACAGAATGAATGGCATTAATATGGGCGGAAACACATCTGTACACATGATAAAAGCAAATCAAAGTGATTCATCGTGCAGTTGTGAGCTACATTTAAATATAGTTAAATTGTTTCTATTTTTCTTCACTCTCAGGAATGAACGTTGTTTTTTCAATTATTTGCATTCGCTTTTTTCAACGTTTGTTCTGTGTTTTTTTTTGCACCCTCATCTTAAGGGTTGATGGTAACACCAAGAACATTGCCCATCTCAATTGTTATGCATTGACATTTACAAGTATGATGTAAAGTGTCACATGACAGTGAGTTCACCTCAAAAACAAGGTCATTGTAATATCAATATACTCTATGGAAGTGTCACAAATGTTTTACGAGTGACTGTTAGGGAGTGTTTGGAGAATTGGAGGTATCCTAAACAAACGAGCATAGTCCAAGGGCAATAACAAGGTATTAGTGTGTTTAGCTGTGTAAGGTAGGTCAGTCCTAAATATGGTTGTGAACTTGGGTAATGAGGATAGAAGATGAAAGAAGAAAGAAAAGAACAGTCATACCAAAAACTTAAAATGGTACGTCTGCTTCCTTGCTTGACGCTCAAGCATTTGTAAAAGAATAGAGGATGCACAGCCAGAGGTTGGCAACCATTGCCAGGCTGTGGACATAGTGGCCTGCATTGAATTCCTCTTAAGGAAACCATATTTTGTAGAAATGAAGATCTTAAGATGGATGTGTCTGTGCTACCACGAACGGTTCTGGAGCACGAGGAATATTTTAATTTCAAAAGGTTAGGTCAAAAACGAATTGTAATTTGTCGTCATTGAAGATAAATGGCAGATGATGATCTTAGAAATACTCGACAATTTAGAAGTGTTAGAGATTGAATTGAGAATAGAAGGCTGAAATGGTTTGCTTATGCAGCCAGGACAGGGGATGAATTCATTAGGAAGATAGCAAGTTTTGATGCAAATGGAAAACGACAAGAGGCAGGCGAAGAAAACATGGCAAGGATGCGTGAACAATGACATGAAAATATTGGTTTGAAGAAAGGAGATGCTGATGAAAGAACAAAATGGAGACATGCCATTGATCGAGCACTCTAAAATTGGGAAAGTCATTAAATGATGATGATTGATTATTATTATTTATGATTATTTTTGTAGGTTTTTTGTTCAGTGCAATGTTAACGCCTGTATGCATGTGATTTGACATTAAATAATTGTTTAAGATGTTATATGACTATGCAATGTTTGTTAGATGAGATGTTTATTTAAAAAGGAGACAAATTGTAATTGTTATGTAGTTGGACTTTTAATAAGCGTGTGTGAAAGATTGCTCGAGTTCGGCAAATTATATGTTGCTTCCGGATATTGG
>CM068960.1:70799754-70811118 GCA_035128595.1 Eptatretus atami | reverse complement strand
GAGGAGCACGGGGAATGAAACGGATGCACAGATACAGCCTCTTAAAAGGAATACATTTAATGAAGATACATAAATATTTACAAAGACCAACAATTCAAAAGGAAATGACAACAATATGAAATAAATAAATCCTACAGTCGAGGCCTCACACACAGACTCAAATACAGACAATGGCGAAACAAAATAAAAAGAAAAACCCTCCTGACAAACTATTGCTTAAACTTTAGGCTTGGCCCAGAGCTGACCTTGTGGAACTGGAATCTTAGCTTGGCCCAGAGCTGACCCTTGTGGAACTGGAATCTTAGCTTGGACCAGAGCTGAACCTTGTGGAACTGGAATCTTAGCTTGGCCCAGAGCTGACCCTTGTGGAACTGGAATCTTAGCTTTGGCCAGAGCTGACCTTGTGGAACATGAATCTTGCTTGGACCAGAGCTGAACCTTGTGGAACTGGAATCTTGCTTGGCCCAGAGCTGACCCTTGTGGAACTGGAATCTTATCTTGGCCCAGAGCTGAACCTTGTGGAACTGAATCTTAGCTTGGCCCAGAGCTGACCCTTGTGGAACATGAATCTTAGCTTGGCCCAGAGCTGACCCTTGTGGAACTGGAATCTTAGCTTGGACCAGAGCTGACCCTTGTGGAACTGAATTCTTGCTTGGACCAGAGCTGAACTATGTGGAACTGGAATCTTAGCTTGGCCAGAGCTGACCCTTGTGGAACTGGAATCTTAGCTTGGACAGAGCTGAACCTTGTGGAACTGGAATCTTAGCTTGGCCTAGAGCTGACCCTTGTGGAACTGGAATTGAGGTGCTTCTCTTGTAGCGGGACGAATGCAAGCCAGGCTAACCCTTACAGCGGCACTCCACATAAAGGCTCAAAATGTGCCAGCCTTCCTCTTTCCAAAGGTGTGCAAGCCAACTCCAGTCCTCTTCAAAAGCGCCACCTGCCTTGTGCGTTCCTCACACTGTCCTCGTGTGTGCGCTCTGCCAATCTCTCGTCCTATGCAGTCGGAAGCCTTCCACAATGCGCAACCTGCCTCCTGTGCCCTCCCTTTTTCTCTTGAGATCCGCCACCTCAAAATGCGCCACTATGATCCTCTCAAAATGTGCAAGCTCCCTTTCATCACTCCACTTCTCTCTGTCTTATTTTATCCTCTGCCTCTGGGGCGTGGCCCACTCTCACGAAACCCAGGAAGGCGGGGCTTTTCCTGCTCGGCTAGCTTCTGATGTCATGCCGTCAATCGTCCTTCGGGGGCATGACTTCGCTTGTGAACCTTTGAAGGCGGGGCTTTCTGCCCGTTTGTTGTGGTTTGAGGGACGCATTCCCCACCTTTGTTGCTGATCTTGAAATATAAAAACATAGTGAAAAATCACAGAGGGCAATCACATACTGGGGAACATATTCTTACTCCCCTAGGTTTAATTAACACCAACCACCCCTCTTGTGGTGCTATGTAACACTTAAGCTCACAGGTTGTAACCTGGTGTTGCCTTAGCAGTTGGTGTGGTGGCTTGGGATCCTAGGGTCCTGAGTTGAAGCCCGGTTGTCCGCTGAACTAACACCAGGGGGTTGACTCAGCCTGTCATCCTTCGAGGTCGGCAAAATGAGTACCAGTGTAGCAGCCAAAAGGCTGCACACAAAGGGAAGGGGTATTGATGGATTTATTAAATCTGGTATTGGTGTGGAACAGGCATGATGGTCCGAATGTCCTCCTGAGCATAATTTCTTTGGAAGGTTGCCTAACTTAGTTACATCGAGATGCCCCTACACGCCCACGGACCAAGCAACTCCACACATGCTATATTCCCTATTAAATTCTTCCATCTGCCCCCGCAACTACATATTATATATATATATATATATATATATATATATATATATATATATATATAAGTTGTAGAATTTGCGCCCGCCCGGCGTGCGAACGACCGCGTTTCACCAATAGAGCTGGTTCGCCCACCGAACGGACAATCCAGTCGTGACTTTCTGCAATGGCGTCAGAAACCAGTCACGGATGGGTTTTAAATCACACCACAACCTTGTCCGTACCCTACCCGCGCTACAGGGTCCGATCGCCAAATCTTCGATTTACCTAATTATTCGCGCAGGTAGGTTACCGAGAGGTTGTACCTCAACGGGACCGCTTGGAAACGAGCCGCTTAAGCAGATCGCTTCCTTTTGGGATAACCGAGCGGGGTAATATCGCGCAGTCCGCTTTGGACCCGATCACATTTACCGGCTATTTAAAAGCCAACTAATATTCCGCAATACAAGATGGCATTTCAATGGGGGCATGAACGCAACGAACAGGTTTACATTTAAACCAGCACATTATTTACTCTATGTATGCAGGAACAATCATGCAGTCATTCAAAAACACCAACATGCACGTATACAGAAACAAGCAATGAATGCGGCACGGCACGTGGGCAAGACAAAGCGCTACACCGTCTATAAGCAATTATTAATGTACAGTTACTTACACAGTTTTACTTACGGGACTCGGCGCCACAACATTCATTCGAAAGAAAAGCAGGAAAAAGACCCCATCAAGGCAATGGGGTCAGACTGGACCTCTTGGGTCTTTATGGTGTGGGACTTGGCAGACCGAACGAGTCCCACGAGACCGTTGCAGGTTCCTGCACCCTCGTGGTGTCTGGCTTGGGCGATCCGCGACGTCCCGTCCCACAGCAGCTAGCGTAGCCGCGGTCGAGCTCGGGCCTTCCGTGTGGCAGGCGAGCTCTCTCCGGCCCTCTCCACACGAACGCGCTTGGGCGACCGCGATGCTCCTTCCCACGGCAGCTAGCGTAGCCGCGGTCGAGCTCGGGCCTTGCCAACGCCGGGTGATTCGGGCCTCAGTCGGCAACTCGTTTGAGAGGCAGAACGGGTCTTTGCTCTCTTAGAGTTGATGCTCTGTAGAAACCCGTCCGTCCCTCAGTGATGCTCGAACTGCGCCGAGCCGATCACCTCGGACCCGCTGTCGCTGGCTGGCGAGCTCTCTCCGGCTCTCTCCACACGAACGCGCGTTCCGCGCGCACAGCAGGCAAGGCTGCGCCTCCAGCTCGCGTCTCGTTCGCGATGCCCGGACTCTCCACCGACTGCAAGCTCCAAGCTCCCGACTCCGCCACGAGCCCAGACTTCCACGCAGCTCCTTGGCTTCTGGCTTCTTCCTTCCTCCGACTCCCGACTCTCCAAGCCTGACTCAGACCGACCGATCAACTCGACTCGACCAAACTCGAACGCGAGCTTGGCGCTCTGCTCGTCCTTTTACAGGGCTGGTGAGACGCGGTTTGGCCTCCGATCCTCGACCTCTGACTCTGACTCTGCGCGGAAAGCGGACGTGCGCGAGATCACCAAGCTTGATCCGACGAGCAAACGTCCGGTCGGCCTGCAGCGACGCCGCTTGATGCGGACTCGCCACGGCTGGCGCAAAGACATACCTGCCAACCTTTTTTGAAGGAAAAGCGGTAGGCTGGCGTCGCACGCGTCCCTAGGGGGGTCCGGGGCATGCCCCCCAGAATTTTTCAAAAAAATGAAGCAAAATGGTGCAATCTCCTGCATTTTGAGACCACAGTTAGCTGAAATATTCAACATATTTTTGGAGTGAAAAAGAGAAAACTTAACATGGTTGATCTACTCACCAATCTTTATTTTTCTAAGACATCATGATCATCAGTCACGTTTCCTAAATTACTGACTGTCCAAGCTCCACATGTATGTGCCCATACGTGTACACAAGAGTTTACATAAACTCACTGATACATCTTTATGAATTAAATGACTGGCCACTCTGATTTCATAACATATTTACAGTTTACCTCACGTGAAGCCTTGATACACTTTAACTCTGTTGTCCAACTTGGCTTAAACTCGTTGACCAGCGTGGGGGTGTTTTTTTTCTTTCTGCTGTTTGCATTGTTGTCGTGCACTGAGCGATGAGTACTCTCTGTTAACTGCAGTCTTTGATCCATGAATGGAAAATGCCAATGGCGCGTTGTCTGGAAATGAATGCCCGCTGTTTCCTGTCGTCCCATTTGATTGGTCATGCTTAGTTTGGAAGCATAAACCAATCGCTGACGAGATAAGAAATCAAGGTCAGGCACGAGTTTTGTAGAATGTAGAAGCAGCCGCGTGTAATACGATCTTGTCAGTGAGAAACGAACGCAAACTGAAAAAACACAACTATTTTTTTTTCCAATAATAATTTCCAAATGCGGTATGTCTGACTAATAAAATCGGTAGGCGTTGGCGCTATAGAAAATCGGTAGGCGACCGCGCAAATCGGTAGGGTTGGCAGGTATGCAAAGATGGCGTCGTTTCGGAGACGAAGGTGAGGCGATGTTTTGGTGTGGAGATGTTGACGGTTGCTGGCGAAGTGGTGAGGATGGCGTGGTTTGGTGAGAGGCAGGTGTGGTTGTGGTGGTGAAAGGCGGTTGGTCTGAAGCGGTTGTTGAGAGCGATGTTGGTGGTGGTGGTTGTTGTAAAGCGGTTGTTGAGAAAGATGTTGGTGGTGGACGTGGTTGGTCAAAAATAACGATAGTAAAGAATAACGGCTAACTCAAAGATCACAGCCCGGTTAACATGAATAGTTCCTTTAAAACAACGGTGGGGAAATCTATCTGGACACGGACTTATCGGCCTAACTGATCTAGGACACTTTATGGTGTTCTGTCAATCTCCACAGCCGTAACAATATATATATATATATATATATATATATATATATATATATATATATATATATATATAATATATATGCCTGGTGTTGACATAATGGTAGGGTGGTGGGCTTGGGATCCTAGGATCCTGAGTTCAAATCCCCCTTGGCTGTTGAATTAATACCAGGTGGGGTTGAATCTGCCTGTCATCCTCTGAGGTTGCCAAAATGAGTGCCAGTTTGCTGGTGCCCTGTGTCGGAGTGGGACCTGTCCAGGATTGTGCCAATAGCCAATGAGACTACTTCCGGCAGCACCAACGCTTTGCACAGAGTATGATCCCGATCGTATATACTATATATATATGCAACACAGTATATGCATATATATGGAATCAGTTACCTCATAAGGAAGGACCTTTTTAGCCATTGTTTCTGCAGGAGAGGGATGGCAAGTCTGTGTTCCATATCTGGACCCCTGGGCCCTTGGTTGTGATGCATGGAACCCAGGTTGAAATCCTTTATATACCATACAGATTTGTCTGCGCACCGTCCATTGTCGTTTTAACTCATCTAAAGATACACTGATGTTTACTAATGTCAATTGACCCCAGGTGTGATTGCATGTGTACAAACTCTTTCATGAGCCTTAGATCACTGCAGGAAAACAACTCATTCGTTTGTACTTTGGTGGACTGCTCTCACATGTAGGTAAACTAACATATTAAACCAAAAGCAGTATGAGCTTCCAGAAGTGAAGAATTGTACCTATCGGACCTACGTGCGAGTTACCTTTCATGATATGCCACTCAATAATATGCCACTTTGTATGACTGTTTGTTATCTGTGATGGAAGAGGGAGTTAAGTGTGTCACCTCTGGATTGTCAGAAGAGAAGAAAAGGTTTGGCAAAGGTAATTCCCTTTAGCCATTCACAATAAACAGCACCTGCTCGATAAATCACCGTATGTTAATTTCACATAGGACACGTAGGCGATTTAGACTGACTAAAGGCTGTGCTGCACTTGGCATTTTTGCCGCCGTTGCCTAATTTTCATGACAGATTGACTGTAGTCTGACAGAATGAAAATGGCAATTAATATGGGCGGAAACACATCCTGTGCACACATGATAAAAGCAAATCAAAGTGATTCATCGTGCTAGTTGTGAGCTACATTTAAATATAGTTAAATTGTTTCTATTTTTCTTCACTCTCAGGAATGAACGTTGTTTTTTCAATTATTGCATTCGCTTTTTTCAACGTTTGTTCTGTGTTTTTTTTTTGCACCCTCATCTTAAGGGTTGATGGTAACCACTCAAGAACATTGCCCATCTCAATTGTTATGCATTGACAATTTACAAGTATGATGTAAAGTGCTCACATGACAGTGAGTTCACCTCAAAAGACGAGGTCATTGTAATATCAATATACTCTATGGAAGTGTCACAAATGTTTTACGAGTGACTGTTAGGAGGTGTTTGGAGAATTGGAGGTATCCTAACAAACGAGCATAGTCCAAGGGCAATAACAAGGTATTAGTGTGTTTAGCCTGTGTAAGGTAGGTCAGTCCTATAATATGGTGGTGGAACTTGGGTAATGAGGATAGAAGATGAAAGAAGAAAGAAAAGAACAGTCATACCAAAAACTTTAAAATGGTACGTGCTGCTTCCTTGCTTGACGCTCAGCATTTGTAAAGAATAGAGGACGCACAGCCAGAGGTTGGCAACCATTGCACAGGCATGGTGGACATAGTGGCCTGCATTGAAGTTCCTCTTAAGGAAACTCATATTTTGTAGAAATGAAGATCTTAAGATGGATGTGTCTGTGCTACACAAAACGGTTCTGGGAGCAGCGAGGAAATTTTAATTTTCAAAAGGTTAGGTCAAAAAACGAATTGTAATATTGTCGTCATTGAAGGATAAATGGCAGAGTGATGATCTTAGAAATACTCGACAATTTAGAAGTGTAGAGATTGAATTGAGAAAGAGAAGGCTGAAATGGTTTGCTTATGCAGCCAGGACAGGGGATGAATTCATTAGGAAGATAGCAAGTTTTGATGCAAATGGAAAACGACCAAGAGGCAGGCCGAAGAAAACATGGCAGGAATGCGTGAACAATGACATGAAAATAATTGGTTTGAAGAAAGGAGATGCTGATGAAAGAACAAAATGGAGACATGCCATTGATCGAGCAACCCTCTAAAATTGGAGAAAGTCATTAAATGAAGATGATGATGATTATTATTATTATTATGATTATGTTTGTAGGTTTATTTGTTCAGTGCAATGTTAACGCCTGTATGCATGTGATTTGACATTAAATTAATTGTTTAAGATGTTATATGACTATGCAATGTTTGTTGAGATGAGATGTTTATTTAAAAAGGAGACAAATTGTAATGTTGTAGTTGGACTTTAATAAGCTGTGTGGAAAGATTGCTCGAGTTCGGAAAATTTATGGTTGCTTCCGGATATTGGACCATCTAGTAATTCCGAGTAGTTTCTAGACAGAGATCTTTTCATGAGTATAAGTAGATGGTAAAGCAGAGTGAGAGGAGAGTGGGAGAAAACCAGAAAACAGCCAGTCTTTGCTCTGTCCAGTGCTGAGCCAGTGTGCTTTGTATATCGCTTGTGCTATAATTTTGTGGATACATCTAAGATTGGATGACACCTGCCTGCTGGCTGGACATTGATCATTTAATGAGCTTTCTGTTTTAAGACGATAATCAATCGCATGATAACAAAATCACAAAATCTTGGTGCACCAAATAATTTCTATGCTGCGAGCCCAATGGAAAATTACATTCATTCCCAACCAGCTCCAGAAAAACCAACCACCAGCCACCTTCCCCCCTTATAATACTATGGTCTGATCAATCTTGTAGGGGGATGTCTGCACAATCTCATAAGACCTTATGCTTTTTAATGTGTAATTGTTTCAGCTTCTTTCCTGATCTACATGTGTGTAGTACACATATCCTATATATGTGACTTTCAAAATGATGTCATCTGCCCCAGCATGCTTGGTGCGCATGTGCAGAAACCCCTAGTAATGAGGTCCATCGCAGCGGCCACACATATCATGTATGCCAGATAAGGATGGCAACATGAAACGGCTCACGAAGCTTCTAAAATAAAGGGAAAATAGTTGGTAACGTACCTGCGAGAAAGGGGTGTGCCTTTACACAACAACAGATTTGGAGACCTTTCTGGTCAACTCATCCAAAAAGTTGATATCTTGCAGCCCATACTGAAAAAACTTTTTTTTTGAAGAACTACATTGTTCTGCTTCCACCATTGGTGTTGTTGTTGTTGTTGTTCTTTGTTCTTTTTGTTCAATTGGAAATTAAAATGACAATAACAGAAACTATACCAAAAATACCAAATTGATATCCATCTTTTTCAACAATGTTGAGCAAATAACAGACCCTGACTTTTGGCACAATGTATTAGTGCACTTCAAAATTGTAAACATAATTACAAGTAAACACTTAAAGCATTTTCTTAAATATAATCGTTGCCGTTTTTACGTTTAAAATTTTTGAAATGCTATGCAATAATAGGTAGGCTTACCTATCTTATTATATATTTAGTCTTTGTCTCGTGTCGTGAATTTTTCGAACAATTTCCACTGCAGTTTCCTTTGTCACATTCCGAGACCGTATCTTGGGTTATATACACACCTCATTACATATTAAAAACCGATCACTTTTGACAGGAGGGGATCAGAGTTTAGGGAGGGCGCACACTGGCTTGGCACACCTTCCCCTCCCCCTCCCCCATAACCCCCCCTTCCCCCAGAAATCCACCCCTGGTTAATGTGATTATTTGTTGATGCATACCAAGTTTTTCATGTTGACATACAACTGACCCTGTTGTGTCTCATACTCAGGATGGAAGTTCATGCTTATTACCTCTGCCCCCCGAGTGTGGACGGTAGTTATGTTTTCACCCCTGTCTGTTTGTCTGTTTGTTTGTTTGTGTGCAGGATATTTAAAAGTTGGCCTCCAAAGCCAGCCACCCACTGGGCATCCTCCATTGTTCAAAGTCCTTCCTTGGCACTCCTAAACTTATATCCACCTACAAGACTTACATCCACAGCTTGATTGAGTACTTCTCTCCCTTCTGGGTTGACTCTGCCTGCCTCACATCTTGCTCAGCTTGACACTATGGAAACCAAGGCCTTCAATATTATTGGAATCCCCCGCAATGAAGTTGAGTCAATCGGGCCAATTGCTTCGCCATCGGAGACAGGTGGATGGTCTCTCTGTCTTATACCATCTCCCTTCTGGTCTTGCACCCTTTGCTCTTTCTGTGCTTTAATCTCCCCCCAAGTCTCTGCAGGGCTCACATGGTCCACCATCAACCCCTTTCTGATGAAAATATCTAATTCCAGGCTCACTGCTCACCTCCACTCATTTGTTCCTCCTTTTTTCCCCACCTGTAGAACCAACTTCCATATTCTCTTCAATCTCAGTATTCCCTCCAGGTCTTCAAGACACTAACATCTCAGATCATCATCCCCAATCCAGAACCATGATATTTTCTATCCTCGTTACCCCACCACAATCCCTCCTCCTTCCAAATTTCCACTTTTCCCTCCTGAAAGTTTCCTTCTATATTAATCTTGTCCATCCCGTACATCCTCTCGTGCCTCTGTGGAAGAAAATAATTATATTCATGTACTCTCAATTATAATTGTTGCTGGTGCTTTATAAATTTAATTTTTATGCCTATAAGTCGAATTGGCTATCAGTTATGTTTCCCTTTACCCAAGTCTTTTGACCTAAATATTGATAAAAGGAATGTCTTACTATGAAACAAGGTCACCTGGTTGATAACACTGCAACTTTTGCCATGATTATGTCATTCTCTTTCACCCAGTGGACACGATTTGCAGTTTGAGTTCCTTTGCCTAATGCTTATCAGACCCATGTGGCCAGCTGTAGGTCATCATGCTCTCTCTTTGTTCTCCCACTCCTACCAAAGTATATATATATATATATATATATATATATATATATATATATATATATATAATATATATTGTTATTGGTGCCGGGTGTCAGCCACCAATCGACCGCTCTGACGGAGCCGCAAGTCGAGTCGGCCCGACCGATCGCCCGGAATATAGATCGCCGCCCGGATAACTCCGAGCGACGGGTCCTTGTACAAGAACCGAAATACGCCAATCGGCAGATCACGTGGGGTAGGGTCGATTGCTAATCTTCAATGTACCTAAATACCCACGTGATCCAACTACGGGGGTATTCCACCCTCGACGGATCTCGTACGGAACAAACCGCCGAGGCGAGCCTGTCACGTGCGCGATTCCGAGCGGCTTAATCGCCGAGAACCGTCGGTCCAAAAGTCCCCCTTTTACGGCAAACCAACGGCTTTCTAACTCCCAACACACAAAATGCTCAGTCAATGAAAGAATCGACGCGACGAGCTGAAAACATTTAACAATTTGGGTATTTATTAATATAAATGGGAACTAGGGAAGCACGTAAGAGCAGAACTATTCCGACTATACGAAATGCGATGCAAACATTTACAGCACACAAAGCACTTAACAATTTCCTACTTATTAGACACGGGCCCACGGACACACGTGCACACACACACCAAAGAAATGGCGGCAGAGGCCTTTAATAACGAGCTCCAGCTCGGAGGACAGGTGAGCTGAAACCCAGAGCCTATCTCGAACCTCTCCACCTCGTGTGGTCTTCAAGTTGTTCGGACCCGGGCTCCAGCGAGAGCGAGTTGGATCCAATCGCCGTGAGCCGCGATCCCTCCCGAGCTCCCGCGAATCCTCCCGCGCTTTCCAACACGTGCTGGTGAGACGAGGCGCCGATCCTTCCCGTCGATGCGTCGCTTCCCCGAGGAACCACCTCCAAGAAGAGGCCGATGATCGCACCAAGCCGGGAACCAAACGGAGAACAAAGAGCTCACGAAACAAGAAGAAGAAGAAGCCACCATTCGCAGCTTGAGCCGAGCGACCAGCTCAACTCTCTTCCAAACAAAGTAGCTCGAAGCAAAAAGCTCTCCAGAGCCAAACAGAACCGAAGGCCCACTGAACCACCAAAGCAAAAAGCCTCCTCCGGCCAGGCTGCAGCCGAAGCTCACTGAGCCAGCCGAAGCAAAAAGCTTCCGAAGGCCTCAACCCTAACCCAAGCCAAACAGGACCCGAAGGTCTGCTGACCGACTACTCTCTGCCGAAGCAAAAAGCTTACTACTCAAACAAAGAAAGGATCTCGTCCTTATCCTTCTCCGCCCCCCTCCCCGTGCCCAGCGTGATTCATGCCCTCGTGATCCATCCCCCGCTCAACCAATTGTGGGAGGAGTTGTTGACACCATGAATCACGGGACGGCAGGGGGTCTTCCCTTCGCAGAAGAGGGGGAGATGTCTCCATTGTTCGTTCCCTAACTATTAAATCGATCCGCAGCGCATCTAATCGATTTCTGAACATTTAAACAATGAAAGGTGAGCTATCTAGGAACAAGCACTTATCGACATACTCTACTAAAGAGTATGTTGTGTGCAATCGAATTCCAAATCGTAACAATATATATATATATATATATATATATATATATATATATATATAACACATATATCAGGAAATGTAAGCTTAGTTTAGTGCAAATCATTGTGGATGTTTACATCCCAGTGTTTTGGACTCCGTGGTACCGTGTAATATCTCTCTCTGT
>CM068960.1:70782443-70793645 GCA_035128595.1 Eptatretus atami | reverse complement strand
TAATCGCCGGCACCATGAACAAATTCCATATTCCTGCCCAAACTGCTGCTGGGAAGGCAATGGAAAACCACTCGGTATAACACTTGCTCAGGAAGGTGCGTCAGCGGCAGCAACGCTTTGTGAAGACTATGGTACATCAGAGAGGAAGAGAGGTGGAGGCTTTAAGCAAATTACACAACAGAAGGGAAGGGCCATGTTTAATCTGCTTCTGAATGTTTAGTCTGCTTCAACACAGCAGACTTCATCGTAAAGCCGATTTGTATTTATTTTACATGTGTATTTCAATTGTGATGTGTGTATTTTTGGCTGCCACCCACCTTCCTCGATATTTTCTTGAAGCCCAGGAAACTAACCCCCTTATTACCATACAAAATTGGTTTTAACTTTTGCAGAACATTCCAGGAAGTAACCGCCACGATATTTAAGGGTTTACTGTATGCACTCAACATGTCTCTCACCCAGAATTAGAGGAAACAACAAATCAGTTCTCACCTGAGGCCTAGGTCACATTTGCTCTACGGCGAGGATACGGCGGCCGTACACCCTCTGAATTGCAGACAACGTGCGGCGGCCGCAGAGAAACTGAGGTGGCCTCAGGGAGGCCCTACGCCGTTTGGCTATATTTTAACAGGCCGTAGGGTCGCCGTGGAATTATAGCGCGGAGTTATAACTTTTTTCATTTCTACGTTCGCCGTAGCAATTCGACAAGCCAAGCTATGACGTAGACGTGTTCCACGTCGACCGTACGTAGGACGTACGGTGGGCTTGCGTTATTCGTGCGGCTGCCGTAAGCTCTTCTCAATGAAAAATGAATTTCCCAACCCCAAAAAATTACGGTGGCCGCACTATTCCACGGTCGCCGTACGGTGGCCTTGCGGTCTGTGTGACTACCTGCGGGCAACGCAGGGTCGACGCACGGTCCCCTATGCCCGCGTGCACCTACGTACGGCCTCCGTGGCAGTCTGCGTCGACCGTGCGTCCCATGCGCTACCGCTAGAGATCGGAGTATAGGTGTTTGCCTATTCCGTGGTGCCCCCAGTCCCAATTTAATTCGTTCCAGGAGGCTGTTCGGATTGCAAAAAGTTCGGATTCCAAAAATATTTTCCCAAATAGAAATAATGGAGTGAATTAATCGTTCGTGGACCCAAAGAAACACTTTCAAGACACTTTAAACTGAAATTCCCCATGTTTAAGGTAAAATAAGATGAGTAAATGACCTTCGGTGGCGGTGTATTGTATGTAAACTGGTACAATCACCACATCCAAAGGTCCACACAGGCTCGAGCTCCGGCCTGGTTCGATCGCTCACGCACTCTGCGAGAGCGCTGCCCCAGGGCAGCTCATCAAACATGATGCCCGCAGAACCACAATCACTTTCATCAAACGCATCGGGCTGACGTAATCATGGATATTCCAAATTACAACTGGTTTTGCTGTGAAATTCAATCCTTGCCCGACAGTCCGTCACACCACGTGATCGGATTGCTTTTTTTTTGGTATTAATTAAACACAAGATGATTAAAAAAACAAACATCACAAATGAAGGTGAAAACACGAGGTAAGGCCTAAGTCACATTTGGCTCGGCGGCCGGAGGTCTACAAAATGTACGGGCAGTAGCAAATATAAGCGGCCGCAGTATTTCCACGGTCACACAATGTAGCATCACATATGTTTTTATTTTTCGGGTAGACGCACAGATTATTTATAAATTGTGGAGACCGAAAACGTGGGGTGCCGTACGGTCTTTGATTTAATGTCGCACGGTGACCTTAGGGCGTTCCTGCAGCGCCATAGAATTTTCAAGGCAGACGCAAGGTGCCGCAAGGCGACCGCGGGCCCTAAGCCGAACGTGTGGCCAGACGGACGGTAACGAATGGGTTAATTTTTTAAATTTTTTTTTTACCAGTTCTTTTGTTCGGCATGTCGAATTGCTACGGCGAACGTAGAAATGAAAAAAGTTATAACTCCGCGTTATAATTCCACGGCGACCTTATGATGTAAAATATAGCCATACGGTGTAGGGCCACCTGAGGCCACCTCAGTTTCTCTGCGGCCGCCGCATGTTTCTGTCAATTCAGAGGGCGTACGGCCGCCGTATCCTCGCCGTAGAGCAAATGTGACTGAGGCCTAAAGTATCGATCGACACACGAGAGATGCTTTCACGAGGACTTCCACCGACGAACTGAATGAACAAAGCGCGAAGATGCGGCTCGAACAGGTGGGGAGACACGTGAACAAACATGAACGCTTCGTTGTGTTCGGTTTTTTAAAATGTATTAGGTTTTTAGGGCAAAATTTTCTCGAAAAAATTGTTCGGATTCCAATTCGTTAAACAATGGGGCATTCGATTCTGGGGGCACCACGGTATATTATAGTTATAGTATATTCAGTTATATATACTGTTATATTTTTATTTTCAGTAAAAAAAAAGAACTGGTATAATACCCACTCGTTACCGTCCGTCTGGCGCACGTTCGCCTTAGGCCCCCTGCGGTCGCCTTGTGGGCACCTTGTGTCTGCCTTGAAAATTCTATGGCCGCCGCAGCGACGCCCTAAGGTCACCGTGCGACATCAAATCAAAGACCGTACGGCACCCCCACGTTTTCGGTCTCCACGATTTCTAAATATGCCGTGCGGCTACCCGAAAAATAAAAACATATGTGACTGCTACATTGTGTGACCGTGGAATATGCGGCGCCGTATAATTGCTAGTGGCCGCAGATTTTGGAGACCCCACGGCCGCCGTGGCAAATGTGACCTAGGCCTGAACAATTGTCCCCAGGTGGCTAGGATCATTATAATTATACCTCCCTGCTCTTCCAGCCAAAGAAAGCTGCCCAAAGAAACTTTAAAAAACGCTATACAAAGGAAACTAAAAACCCTTTGCTGCTTAAAACACTGCCTGGGTTCTTCCACAGCTGCAAACATCCACAAGTAGCACAAACATGAGAATCTCGACATGCCCCCATCAGCTGCCAGACCTGTTTCATTATGTATTGGTGAGTTGTCAGCGACAGCGTAGACAGAAATGTACACCACTGTTCCGACCCTGAATACAACATGACATTGATGTCATACGCTTATGCAAACCACTGTATCACCTTCAAACTAGGATGGCTGCCGCAGGGCTACTCAAGTCTTTAAAGACTGAGATTAAATGGTCACAAGTAAATCAATGCAGAGCTGCCATCCGGTTTCACCCTTATTTGAGCTCATCAGGGTGGCATGTGTAAAATTGTTTACTTGTAACCAAGCTAAGTTACATTAAATAAAAACAACTCAATCTGTGCCTTGCTGCCTCACCAATATGGGGGGCAAATGGTAGTTTGTGATGCACCAAAGGTGTTGCTCACCCATTCTCTTAATCTTTCAAATGGTTTAATAATTTCACCTCATAGGCACTACGGAAGTGAATGAGTAACACAAGGTTGATTATAAACAAATACTTTATTTTACACAAAAAAGAACAGAAGATAAATAGCACAGATTTATTAACCAATGTCAATCACTAACAATAATGTGAAGGCCCAATACAGAAGGTGAAAATAAGGCAATAGAATCCCAGCAAGTGTTAAGAAAGGAGTAAAAGTAAAACAAAATAATGAAAGTAACCAGGACTGATCAGAAACTGCTGGAAATGAGAGGAACAGGGAATGAAACCTGGAATATGTAAGTTAAGAGAAAGAAATTACCATTTACATCCTAAGCTACCTGAAGAATAGCTGTGTTCACGACGATCAGTAGACATGGGCAGGAGAGCCCTGAGAGCCTCGATGGTGGCAAATCATTGCAGTTGGTATGCAGTTAAGGGGGTCTGCAACAAAGAAAGAGCTGCAGTGGGTGCAGGCGCCAGGCAGGAGGGGCACTGAAACTCAGGACTCGAGCACTCCCACTTTAATCTACACTCAAAATTTCCCAATCTGCCTCAACTGTTTTACCACCTCTCTCTATATCTATACATATATATATATATATATATATATATATATATATATATATATATATATATATATATATATATATATACAGTATATATCTTTCTCTTTCTCTCTTTCTCTCTTTCTCTTTCTTTCTCTCTCTCTCTCTTTCTCTCTCTTTCTCAAAAAAGATTTTTTGTAGTTTTTTTTGTGTAGTTTCCTATAGTTCCTAAATCCTCTTCTATTCTCGTATATAGTCAATGGTTTCCATTCAGAGAAGACTGCAAATCAGTTGGCTGGCTCATATAAGTCGTTTAAAATAAACCACAGGGCACTTCATGCAAATGCAGGTTAAAATGTCCCAGCGTACCCCTCAGACCGTTCAAGGAGGTAGTGCAAAATACTGGGAAAAAAAAATAAATTAATAACGAGGCTGCAAAATAAAATACCACCTGCTGGCCATGTAACACTTACGGTGCATGGCCCAATAATGCAATATTTATATACTTAATGATATTGTCATTATGAAACTGGAATAGACGATGTCAGGTAATGAACTATATGCAGGAAAAACACAATTTTCTCAACTATATCATACCCACAGAAGGCTGAACTATTTTTCCGTACGAATGTGAATAATTATCTGTTTTTCATCGCATTGCTTTTTGAGTATATCTGCTTCAAAAAAATAATGACTTGCCCGACTACAAGCTTGTTCGTCTTGCTCAAGTGTTCAGAAAGGTTCTTGAAAGGGAAATTTAAGAGGAGCTCAAATTATTGCTTTTTGTACATTTTTTTGATTACCCATGAATCAAGCTTCAATCTTGGTCATTTCACAGTGACCATCTTCCTTATGATGCGGCAGTGGATGGAAACTGAATCTAAATAGGTTTGGTGGAACAAACTCCCTGCACATGTCCTGTGCTTTTGATGTAATCTCGCATCCCGTTTTCCTATCCCAGCTCTCAGCCATTGGTTTTTAGGGCTTCCTGCATTCCAAACTGACTTCTTCAAGTCTATAAACATTGTGTCATGTGCTTGATGGCATACTTTCTTCTACCTTGCCTCTGGCAGCTAGAATTCTATGGGAAAGCTGCCTCGGCTTGATTCTTGAGGACATCAGCAACCTGTCACTCTCTCTGGATAATGATCCCACTTTGCAAACGACTCAACTATATGTCGCACAGTTCTTCCCTCAAGTAACAGCCATCATTGACTCATGGATAACTTTAAAATTTGCTCCAAAAATATGGAACTTGTCATTCAAATAAAGTACAATTCACTCTCATAGCTTTATTTTTTAATATATAATGAAAGAAAGAAAGCCTTGACAAATTCTCTCGTGGCGTTCTGTGATCACTCTTGTTAATAATCATGGTCCTTTAAGGAGGTTTGGTATATATGTAAATTACTCAGAGCACTTGCAAGATCTTCAGTCAAAATTATAAAAGCAAGTCATGATGTTTTTGACCACATGTGGATGTTGGTGTGTATAAGTTAGGATTCAGTTTCATTTGTTTTTTTTTTAAGTTATGTAAGAGTTATTATGTTATTGTAATAAAGTTATTCCTTGCAAAATGGAAAATTTTTCATGTATATTGGTTCATCGATTTTGTTACTTGCAAAGTCGAAGATTTTTCAAATATGTTGGTTCGTCGATTTTGTTATTCTGTCTGTCTGTCTGTTTGTCGCCAACGGGTCACAATTTAAACCGATTTTCACGAAATTTAAACACATGGTAGAGTTTGTCATAAGGAAGAAGCCTATTTAGTCCGGCAGATATGGGAATGGATTGTGCCTTTGATGATACAAGCATGAGCTTTGGCACACTGTTAGATCATGCCCTAAGAAGATATTTAGCTACAGGGCATCGCAGAATTGTCCTGTGGCCAAAATGGCGGCCATTTTCCAAAATGGCCACCACCGGTTGTTATTTTAACAGTAGCTCAGGTTCTAGACTACCTAGGATATTGATTCTGGTGGCTAATCATACATTTTCAAGGATGAGGAATGCAGTGGTACTATTTACAACATGCTGTAACTACTCATCTACTACCTAACTACATATATATAGCTTTCAGGGAAATAAGTAAGAGTAAAATTATAAACGCATTTAATATTGATGGAGTTATACATGTACATGTTTTGAAACTGTGACATATTCATGAGAGTACAATGCAGTCTTCGCAATGTTTCCTTTATAATATTTGGTAGTTTTATTATATGAGCACACAGTTCATGAGATTATGCTGTATCTTGCAAATCAATAGTGCATGTCCCATTGTTGTTTGACATGTTAGTGGTGAGGGCAAGTCTACGACAGTCCTTCCATTATTAACCAGGTAAGGCCTTCCATGGTAATATTACAGGTTTTCAATGAAATGTAATGTTAGTTTCGAGAAACACAGTCCACCACAGTGGCAAAGGGCAGTGACTGAAGTGCTGCCTTGACACATTTGCACTGTCCTCTGCCACCCTTTTTGCATCCACAGCATATGAGTTCTCGACAGGCCTGAGTCGCTTCTGGCAGTGTGGTCCAGTGAACTTCCCATCCACCTGTGTCCTTCTTCTTCCACCCCAGTCACCTGGGGATGGGAGTTCTGGGACTGCAACCATCATCTGTCCCCAGCAGTGACCAGCTTGGTAGGCAGCCCTCTTTGTGTGCTGAATCAGTGCTGCTTGTGTTGGAGGGAGTCCTTCAATGTCTCTACCTTTCTGGGTGAACAGCTGATTGCGGGCCTGATTGACTGATTCCAGGCTGCTAGTGCGGTCATAGAGCAATACCACGAATCGCTCCAGAGACTCCATCCAGTTGTCTATGGTGTCTGGGGTGGCAGCCAAGGCACAGAAGGCTCTAGTGACGTTATCAAAGGCTAGATGATCAAAGCTCTGCTAGATGAACTGCATCATTGTCAGCATCGTGCTCACATGCTTTCCTAATGCAGCACCAACATCCTATTGCACACGAGCACCACATCACGACCTTGCTTGTGAGCGTCCATGTCTGGGAAGTAACTCAGTATTCTGTTCTGAGTTTAGTGAAGTGTACACGCTCCGTCACATGTGTCCCCAGTTGTTCCAGCCTGGTACTGTACAGATTCACCAAGTCTGTTAGCTTGAACACTGGTGCAACCATATTGCCGATGCGCACTTCCTCAATATAGGCGACAAGTCCAGCAAATGCAATTCCATGGTTAGCAGTGTCTACATTAGATTATTGTGCCTTTGTGTCCCTTGCTTTATTGTACAGAGAGGCAAGACACTGAGCATGGTACTTAGCTCTTGGGCAATGAGATATCCAACACTGAGTTTGGATCGGAGGTGTTGTCCTGTAGTTTGAGGGCACACTACCTCACAACAATGTCAAGTTCTAATGTTTATGCATTACGCAGAGCATCTCTTGCTGCAGATTTGCCACAGAAGAAGCATGGCTCTGTTGAATGAGTTTCACGTTCAATGCTCTGACGGGTGAACTTGTGGGTTTCTGGGTCTTCATCGTGGTGTGTTTTCTCTTTCAGCCTCTGAAGTTTTGTTTTGTTATACTGCAGTCTGCAGGAGTCATGCCATTTGGCTTTGTGAACCCGGAATGCTGCCTCGATGCCCTGACCCTCATCAGTTGTGACAGTTTTAGTGTTCTTGGCAGGCAACTGATCTTGTCGAATGCTATAAGATGCTCAGCTATGGTCCTGTATCCTGCCCCATCTGTTGGCACGTGCTGAATTACATGGACATGTCAGCATCTCATCTTGTGTCTTCCTGATACAGAACACATTTGTTCCAGTCTGTGGTCAGGCACTGTTTACCTGATGAGCTAGGCTCATCAGGGTCCACCACCTTGTATAGTTTGGTCATTGTCCCTATGCACTATGCTACTTTAGAACAGTATCTGCTAGTTATAATGTGAGAACAGTATGTACTAGTTATACCACCACCACTCTACCATAAAGCTGAAATCTCCAGGAAAATATGTTGGCTGCCACCACAGTCACAGTCCAGGTCAACTGAAAGCATACAGATATACATGCAGATTAGGCTTGTTACTAGGTGTACACAAGTACACAAAAGCTGTACTAACAACATAGATTATCATTGTGACGTTATATGATGTTCTGTGTGAATATGCAGCAAAATATATGAATACACATAAACATAATTATGAGGTCAGCACACAACTCATGGGCTGATTCTGCAATCCCGGAAAATGTGCATAACTCCACTAATATTTGATGGTTTTACTATTATTTAATTCCCTGAATGCTAGATATATGTAGTTTGGTAGTTGCTAGCATGTTGTAAATAGTACCACTGCATTCCTCATCCTTGAAAATGTACGATTAGCCACCAGAATCAATATCCTAGCTGGTCTAGAACCTGAGAAACTGGTAAAATCAACGCGTGGCAGCCATTTTGGCCACAGGACAATTCTGCGATGCCCTATAGCTAAATATCTTCCTTAGGGCATGCTCTAACAGTGTGCCAAAATTCATGCTTGTATATCAAAGGCACAATTCCCAAAATATTTCACTTATCTGCGGGGACTAATTGTTTTTGAGGTCAAAAGGTCAAAAGGTAAACATAGGCCAAAGGTCACCAACTTAGATGAGATTTCTAAAATCCTCAATTTTCATCCGATTGATTTGAAATTTGAAGAGGATTTATATTTCACATCACTGAATTCAACCAGCCAATTATTTTTGAGGTCAACATGGACAAAAGGTCAACAACTAAGGTGGGATTTATAAAATCCTCAATTTTAATCAATTGACTTGAAATTTGAAGAGCATTTATATTTCAGGTCACTGAATTCAACCACCAATTATTTTGAAGGTCCACATCAGCAAAAGGTCAACATAGGCTGAATTTCTAAAATTGTCAATTTTCATCCGATTCACTTGAAATTTGAAGAGGAGTTGCATATTTGGTCACTGAATTCAACCACCAATTCTTTTTGAGGTCAAATTTGTTTTAGGAATTTTGCAAAGTATTGTGCTCTGCATGACGACATCTTTTGTTATTCTGTCTGTCCATCTAAAATTTCTAAAATCATCATTTTTCATCTGATTAACTTGAAATTTGAACAGGATTTGCATATTGCATCACTGGATTGGGAAATGATCTATTTTTGACATCAAAAGTTCAAAGGTCAAACTTTTAAAATCAATTTTTCAACTTAGAAATCGTCAATTTACATCCTATCAACTTGAAAGTCGAACAGGATTTGCATAGTCCATCACTGCATTGGTAAAGCTACGATTTTTGAGGTCAGAGGTCAAACTTCTAAAATCATCAATTTCATCTGAAAAATCGTCAATTTTCAGCTTCATTATAACCTGAAAATAAGCAACATTCATAGTACATAACTGAATTTGGAAACCAACTAGTTTTTGAGGTCAAATGGTCAAAGGTCAACTCAAGTCAAACTTCTAAAATCATCAATTTCAATCTGAAAAATTATCAATTTTCATCCGATTGACCTGAGCTTTGATTGAGATTATCAATTTTAATCTAAATGAAAAGGACAATTTGATGTATCCATGGCAACCTTTGGAGGGGGGGGGGGTGAATTTTGCAAATATCATGCTCTGCACGATGTCTTTTTCTTGTTTTATTATCCACGTATATTTTAATAATTATTTTTTTCAATAATTCTCTCTTTTCCGGTGGTCTGTCCATGGCAGGTTCAATGCTGCTGCAGCATTCCTTTGGCTAGAATTACACTGAGTGGTTTGACATTGCCTTCCCAGTAGTAGCCAGAGCAGGAAGTTGAGGGAAAATTTCTCCACAAGAGTGAGGATCATGGAAGCGCAAGGTTAAATTCACAGTGTGGTAGCGGGGTAACAGTTGGGCCACAACCAGCAAGAGAATAAATGAACAGTTAAGGGAGAATAGAAGGGGAGGAAACACTGAAACCTGCAAGTAAGAAGGTTGGGTTAGGAAAGGTTAATGGGGTGGGATGATTAAGAAGGGTGGAGTAGCCAACCGAAGGGCGGAGGGGCTCTTGTGAGCCAACAGCCATCCATATCTTGTGCCCAACAGTGTCTGCAGTCGTCCTCCTGCAGTTTTGGGTGACTTTTTTTGGAGGTGGGTGCAGGATTTGCACTCTGGCCACCGTAAAACCTTCGCTCCACAAAACATAACAAAACCGGAAAGAAAATTGAAAACCCACTCCGTGGGAGTACCTCCTGTGCAGCTGTCCTTCACAGGACGGCTCACCAGATGATGGATTGGGGCAAAGCCTTTGGGACCCCTACTCTTTGATAATGAGGAAAACCACAGAGTAACTTTCCAGGGTCAGATTGCAGTAGTGTATGTCGGGGCGTGCTGAGGTGTCGTCCACCAGGTGGCGGTCTTCTTGAATTAACCTGAGGCGATCCCTTTGGGTGAGGGCCTGGAATGTCTATCCCTAAGAGAGGATGATCACTTGTCTCTGTTATCATCTGAGCTCAAGAGTTGAAACATCGGTATTGCAGCACTCTCTGAGGTTCGGAGACCAGATAGTGGTGAAATCATGGCAGGTGGTTACACCTATTATTGGATGGTCGCTCTGACGGCTACCATGCCCAAGGAGTTTCTGAAGCTGTGTCCAATAATCTGATTCCAATGGAAATTTAGGTAAACGGTCAACGAGCGTATTATGAGACTTAGGATTCCTCACTCCTTGGGTGTCATTTCTCTGCTGGTCTCTGTATCTGCTCCGACTGAGGAAAGCGATCAAACTGTGAAGGACACATTCTATGCCATGCTCGAGTCTGTGGTTGATCAGTGCCCCAGGTGAGAAACTCTTCTTATCTTGGGGATTTCAATGCATCGACTGGAACTGATAGGGATGGTATGAGACATCTGGACGAAGGTGGCTTGTTCATGGTTCCAGCCCCACAGCCTAATCGCGTGACTTGGTATTCCAACACTAGTGGTGTGGCAAAGGAAATTGAAGATGTGCTTGTTGATGGTCGCTGGAGAATGATCAAAAACTGCAGGGTCTACCAGGTTGCTCAGTTCCTCAATACCGACCACAGGGTTGTTGTAGTAACTCTGAAGTTGCAGCTTAAATCCAGGAGAATTGGACCATCTCTGCCGAGGCTGGATGATGGCAGGCTCAAGGATAAGAGGGTAGCTGAGGAGTTTGCGAACAGGCTGAGTGGGGATTTGGGGGGTCTGGGTGCTTTGGGGAATCCTGAAAAGTTGTGGATTGCCGATGAGACCACCATCCTTGATGTTGCCTGTGGATGTCTTAGAACTCACATGGGGTGAAGAATAATTTTTTCTCTCAGGGACAAAGATACC
>CM068960.1:70755692-70775920 GCA_035128595.1 Eptatretus atami | reverse complement strand
CTACCTTGTCTGTACCTGTTTGTGGTGAGGATGTTGAGGTCACCGAGAGATTCACTGACATTGGCAGTGATATTGTTCCGAATTTGGAAAACGATCGCACACAACATTCAGGTCCTATGATTAAATTATAATAATAGTAAGAATATAAAATTTTAAAAAGCCCCGTCCTTGTCTAATGGGTAAATAAATGTAAATGCGCTGTGAAGTTATTTTAATAGTCAGGTTTTCGTTTCGTTTACTTCTACACCCCCATCACCGCCAGCAACATCTTCACCTCGCTCTGCCCGATGCCATTATCCCCATGCGTTCGACCACGTACGAGGGCGGAGTTCAAGGAGGAGCATCGTGGTGGCGCTCGACCAATCGGGATGCATCGAGTGCGGTGATGTGACAGTCGCTCGGCCAATCGGACTTCCCCGACTGTGTGAGGGGCGGTCCGAGTGATGCCACCACGCCACCTGGCCAATCGAAGGGCTTGCGCGCCGTTTTGGCAGTGAGAGGGACGGCGAGGATATGCGCGCACAACTGGCCAGTGACTGGGCGATGAGGGATTCTGCGCACAAGGCCGTCCGGTGTGGAGAAACGGGGAGGACAGAGACACCCCCCCCCTCCGCGGGGTCGAGGAAATAAAAGCGCAGACGGCTGGTCTAAAGAAAGAAGAGATTTCTCACCGGTAACAGTACATAGAAAGTAGAATGAGTTACACGTAAAAAAAACAGCAAAAACCAAAACATCCATAACCAGAAATGGAATCAAGAAGCCTCTAAGGAGGACGCACTACACCGCATCGACTGGAGCATCTCCAACTGCAGCGTAAAGCTTCGCCAGAGCTAGTAAATGATACACAGATCATTTCGGATAGATTGAGCCTACCGGAGAGGATAACGATTCGGCCTCCCAGCCGGCGGCTCCATCTGAAACAAGGAAGCGGGAACAGACAGCCTGCAGATACAAGTAGCACAAGCAGCTAACCCTGATCCATTCAACACCCGGGGACTGTCTCCCCATAACCAACGGGCTCGAGACAGATTCAATAAGACAATTGCTCAGGAACAGGCAATGCAGATTAAATTTGGGGAGTGCTCGATGGAGAGTTGTGGGCTTACAGGTCCAGTGCATACTGGTAAGACTAGTAACTGTTCTAAAAATTGCATCTTATCGCCCTGTATCACAATTTTTAGTTGCGCTTGCTTAGATATGTCAGCCTAATTAACCTTGCTTTGCGTGCCTCCCCTAATCCCACGATCGAAGTAGTATGTGAATAAATACCGCCCACTACGTATTGTGTCAATCGATACTTAGCCAGGTCGTTAACCAACGGAGACCCATCACAAGTCACATCCCACCCGCACCATAACCCTCACACGCCAGTCTTTCGGAGTTGAATATGAACATAATTTCGACGCGGTTTGTATGAAGAATTAAAACCACACGGCCGATTCGGAGCATTGTTCGGAACAGATGACTGAAAAGTCAATAAGGTAAGAGGACCCATTTTGCCAGCCGATCGAGTAGATATGAAAGATGGTCGAGATGGGGTCAATTTAGTGGTACTTAACTTCTTCATGTACACATCCAGGAGAGAAAATCTCTTTATAAACGACAAGGACAGACGGATGATCGAGGTAAGCGGATAAAAAACGAAGAGAAGAAAATACACGAGGTCATTCCAGACAAGAGGGTTACCCAGAAGGTAGAGCAAAATTTCTTCTGTCAGTAGATAGGTTCCGGGCGAACGTGGCAAGTATCTGTAGGGTTATTATAGGCGAAAGTTTTGGAAGGACAATATCTCTACACGACTTCTTTACTCTTCACCTGCGGGGACCGAGTGACTGTTTGGGACTCATATCGGCGTCGATACTGCGAATACCGGTTGGCTTTACTACTAAAGAGTTTAAAATAAACAGAGGAGGCGGTATCGACTATACCTCGACCCAAACGGTAGCCGGTGACCTTTTTTCTTTTTTTTCATAGCCTGTAATTATATTTTTTTTACCCACATTTAGTTTCACGGTCATGGTTTTTTATTCTCTACTTTTTTTTATTCACCAGAGAGAGTGTTACGAGCCGGATTCAGATGGGCTATTAGCAACCCTTGGAACAACAACACCCTTGAACAATGTTTGGGCTTAGATTTTTACGAGTTTATCTGCTACGGGGAAGAACTCCGAGACTCAATATGCGCGAGACTATGTGCTTACGGGCAAATTTGGGTAATCTCGAGGGATGTACTTGCTCCTTAACCGGGAGGGATACACAAGCATAACTCACTAATTGCTCACTCTGGTGTGACAAGGTACAGAGAAACCGCATAACGCGCATTCACATAAAAACTACAAAAAAAACAAATAAATAAAAAAACACCCCGCAAAACAAATAAGTTATGAACTCTAAGATATACTACCGAGCACAGCAGGAGTGCGAAATAAGGTAATAAACTCTGGGTGCAAAGCCTGGCGGAGCTTCATAAGAAAGGATTTGCTACTCGTGGATTATTTTGCTTGTGGTTTATAACAGCTGACCTTGAGTACCGATTATCTTTCCAATATGCGATGCGGTAGGATCCACTATAGCCTTCCTCCTGGAGACTTGGCGGGGTACTAAGATAGTCTTGAAAGAGTGCTTCAGTCCTAGTTGCTTTAGTTGGATGTCGATGACTTGGATTCCCTCAACCCTAAAGAATAGGTGACAACTCGGAGTATTGTACAATTCTCACTACATTTTGGTAATTTATTACCGCCTGACCAATCTGCTCTTCAGACTCACAGATCAAACATACTTGGTGATACGCGTGGCGGGTATTGCTTTCCACGACGAAAGAGTTTCTAGCCTATTTGCACATTTATCAGGAGAAGCGGAAAACCCAAGCATGGGTAGAGAGAGACTAACGCTATGACGGAATTTGTTACCGTTAGAGTTAAATCGCACAGAGAGGCAGTTTTTCATGTCTGCGTGTTATAGGCTCACGTCATTTAACGTGCTTGTACTTTCAACGTAGCGAGAAATGTGGCTGGAGGTGGAAAAAAACAAAATGATGCACTAACAACATCGGACAGTTCTCATACACAGGCACACGAGTGTGAGAAATTCGTGAGCTGCGAGTTCATTGACGCGACAATGAAGATCAAGGATCTGAAATAGTAACAAGATGAGGAACAGCACGCGGTAACGACATCGCATGTTTCTGCACAGAGAGGTAATTACTTTGATCATTTTCCTCTCCCACAAAGAGAGATGGGCAGGATAGGCGACTTCCATTCTGTGCCTACACTAGCTGGGTGGAATGGGGGCTAGGACAAGAAACGACGGTCAACAAATTAGAGGGAAACACCATTCTAGAACATCTGGAAAGATGGACAGGCGCTAGGTCGACGTGCATACAAGCAAGTCCTGTACGCGAGCGCAGCATCGTCGGGGATCCGGATAACGAGAACTGACTTTCTTGATTGTAGAACCCTCTACCATGGAAATAGGGAATAAGAAAACAAGGAGTTTGATCTAAATCTTCATCATCAATCATCGTCTCTTAGAGAGGAATTATCTCAAGACAAAGAATAACGTTGAGGGTGGAAGTTTTTTTCCATGGTCATTTGGACAAATCCAAGCGAGAGAGATCTCGCATGGGGCTCTGGCCAATTAAACGCGGGGAGGCAGCAGTAGCTACATTTTTCCACAGGGGGGTGCCTTACAATGCGAACTTGGGTTCCAACCGGCAGGGTATTGCATAACTCTAACTGGGATGCCATCCAGTCTTAATATAAATTTGTACAACATTAGGCTAGATAATTGCCCATTGGTGCGAATAGACTACCCCAAAAATAGAGTACTCTTGGATTATTATCTTATTCAACCGAACTAAAAAACCAATCTACATCGCCAGCCAAAGGGATTGTGGCTGGGATGATCACTTGTGACATTCACAAAAGGCCGGTCCTTCTTTCAAAAGAAGTTAACAGGCTACTGCTCTCTTTCACATCACTACAAAGGCCTCTAACGCCTTCATATACCAATCGGAGCGGTGTTTTAGGCTCCCACCGTGTAAAACCACGGTGAGACCCGTGAAATCATTGGAAAATCAATGGGATCAATCAAACGTATGACTGATTTGCACACAAGAACGAGCAATAGTGATGTAATTATGACGCAAGAATCTGGTGAATAGAAAAGCAAATGCAATGCAATTTCGATCTAAAGAGTTCATAAACCTAAAACACCTCCTGTTCTCGACACAACAAGACGTGGCAGTCTACGACGTATGATTCGGTCTGATGATAAAATGCCAATAAACATTGCTAAACATAAGGTGTCAATTTAGTACCTGCCAAAACTACGCTAGTACGTAGTACTGCAGAGTACGCCATAAAGTGGGCAATTACTGCTACGGAAGGGTTGAAATGTCAAAAGTGATTTCTGTTCAACGGTGTCAATTACACTGATCAACTTAAAATAAATAGATTAAGGCGAGACAAAAAAATTGGAAGTTTTTACCGCCGATTCTGCGCGTCTTCACACCACTAAACACCTTATTTAGTTACATGCTTGTGTTTGTGTCCTTTACGACGGTCATTAAAAAACATAAGTCCTGTTGATAAGATTCTCTCGCTGCTGCAGAACAGCAGAGTTAAAAATTTTTAATCTCATTCTCGCTGCAACAACACATGATCGAATGAATCGTCAACAGTACTCGCTAAACCCATTGAACCCCAACAAAGGTGAACCAACTGCTTAAAGGAAGCAGGTTTGGTCGCTGATCGAATTTGTGTGATTTGAATATTAAGCACATAATAATCGTTTGGCCCAATTATTTCTCTACATTTGAAACTCAAAAAAGCAAAATTACTTTTAAGTCAAAACTTGTCAGTCGATCCGAAAAAAACAGTCCGAAGTACGAAGATGCTCTGACGTCATGTTCTCCGAAACTTCGTAAAATCGAAACAGTGTGTAAACAAGCGAAATGCGAATCAGAAGTGATTCAGATGGGATGAAATGATGTTCAAATTCGGATATTGCAGAGGACGATCGAGATGATGGAATTATACAGGAGTTTCTGGCCCTGAGCCATATAAATTTGACCTTGCAAGTCAAAAAAGGCCTAATTCGTGACAATGGCAGACTGACGCCAGCTCAGGGACGGAACGGAAACCCCCGTGAGCAGAAGGACGAAAGTCGCTTGAAATCTTGATTTCAGTACACATACAGACCGTGAAAGCGTGGCCTCAGAATCCTTTGACTCTTTGGGTTTTAAGCAAGAAGATGTCAGGAAAAGTTCCCCAGGGAATAACTGGCTTTGGCGAGCAGCGTCAATAACGACGTCGCTTTTGAATCCTCGATGTCGGCTCTTCCTATCATACGCGAAGCAGAATTCGCCAAAGCGTTGGATGTCACCCACTAACAGGAACGGAGCTCGCAAGATAAGGTAATTGGTGCAATTTGAGCTTTATCTCGTCGAGTTTATGAATGTTTCAAGTTGAGACTGCCTGGCGCGTATGCCGCGGCAGCCTTGCTACATCTAGGCCGCCGGCGCTTTCACAAAGACAGTTAAAATCATTTCATACCCAAAAAGGTTAGCATACACAGCCTGACGTTGTAAGCTGTCGGATATTAAAATGTTCGCCGGATGGTGAATATAGGTTATAGAAACTTTGACAAAATAATTAAAATAATAGCCGTGAATTCCTGTGGTGATTGAAATTTTGCTCTCGATGCGCGTGCCGGTTGTTTTAAAGTCAATTCAAATTCGTTTTCACGTTTCTTGCAGCGCTCAGGATCTTAACAACTCGTAGTTGTGAAGTTTGTAAAACTTCGATATTTTATAAGGTTAATTTGTTTCGATGAGCCAGGCTAGGGCGCCTCTGAACTAGATGTTAGGCCCGCAGCGCTTTTCCAAAAGATATGTCTTAAAAAGTTTACAAAAGGCAGGAAAAATCGCCCGTTTGTTAACAAATCTTATCCACTCCAGCGAAATGTTTGATTCTTCGGGAAACGGTGAATGCATACCGTTTCCCCAAGCCATATTCGCACAACATGACGACATATTACGAGGCATGATACAAATAACAAATAACTTGTTCTAACAATATTCAAAAATAAAAAAAGGATAATAAGACAATTCAAGCTCAAAAAAGCGAAAGAACGCCCAACTGGACAACTCTAATGAGCGAGTGAGCTTCCCGTTTGTGTTGGAAAGAAACGTGACGTCACCAGGATCCATATATGGCACACTGGTGTTTTTTTCATACAGCCTCGAGAAATAAACTTCGAGTTAAATTCATAAAATTCTCATATTTAGCAACCACAATAGTTTGCATCGAACTATTTAATGCACATATAAATATATCTGAAAATTTAGAAATTTTGGTGGACACCGCAAACCTGACTCTTTAACCCCACTTTCACTTTCTACAATAAATGCTCGCTCAAGAAATGACACGATAAATTTTTCATTAACATAACCCCTTCCACTCAGCCGTTAGATGCCAACTTTGTTTCATCTGGTTTTTTCATATGTAAATAAAAATACATATTGGAGTCCCTGGGCAGGTAAACTCTTTTCATCTCTGCTAAATGACACATGTTAAAAAACTGTATATTACTCCACATAGGTGGCCTCATGGCAATTAACTATGCAGGCTTTGAGGGCCTCAATGCCTCCTCCTGCAAAATCAAAAACATATAATGATTATCACCTTATATTATACTAGTACTGCCCGACGTGCGTGCCCGCCTGCAAATCAAAAATAAATATTAAAAAAACTTCAAACACGCGGAGCCAGAAAAAACCAACAGCCGTTCCTTCCTCTCCGCGGCCCATACGTGCATCGCCCGTAGGCGTCCGTACCTCAACCCCCCCCCCCCAAAAAAAAAAACCTTCAAACCGCGAGCCAGAAACAACCACAACAGGCCTTCTTCGCTCTCCAGTAAACGACGACTGGATGGGCATTGTGTTTATCTATAAATGCCATAAAGAATCGATACATATTCGACACACCATTAAATCATCATATATACCGATGGCGGCCCGTCGAGAAAATGTTCACATGCATCACGAATTATCAGCTTGCCACTGAATAACACTGCTGTGTACTTACATCAACAAGAGTAAAAAGAAATCAAGTTTAACGCCCTGTCTTGCTTGCCTACATTACGCTTGCATTGACCATTGGCCACTCCCCTACGCCACTGAACTGAAGCACCGATCCACATCGTAACTGCACGCAACTGCGTCGTGTCTCTGCCGCCGCCGCGCCCCGGCCTCGCAGCAACGTGTCCTTCTCAATTGGTGTAAATAAAATGGCCATAATCTTGGAAGCACTTGTTCTATTAATAATCAAACCTGAAAAGGCACATCCACAGAACACCCACATATACCTGCAAGTTTAATAGTCGGACAGTGGTTGTCGAGAAACAGCGCTCACCACACACGACACACTGCTGAATTATAGATAGATTATTATTATTAGGTAAGTCGTGGAATCGGCGCATTCTAACTATAACAGACAAATCATAATGAAAGGAATCAATCTAAATATTCGAGTATGATATGTTAAATAAGAATTCCCTTACATGAAAATTGATCAGAAGAACATTAGGTCATCAAGTTTGCCATAGTGGTGGCCAAATTTGGTTGTATTCACTGGAGGTTACGACATATTTAAACACGATTAGAGAGGTGGACGCAAGTCTCCCACAAACTCCTCCCCAACCCGATCTGTCACTTCACCCTGTGCCACACAAATGAATCATCGTCTCTGCAACACAAATGCACATCATCATTCGCAGGCCCACAACCGCTTGTGCCTGCAAAGTCTCGCCTGTCTCCTTTCCCTTCGTAGTCTGATCTGATATTGCCGGCGTAGCGGTTATCTGCTTGAGTTAAAATCATCTTTTTCCTTTCATCTATCTGCGTCGTCGACGCACCGGCGTTTGTTCCGGTGTATAATACAGCATCTCTTGTCCTCCTCAACCCACATACATTTAAGTAAAGACACGACCTCCCAAACATAAGAATGGGTTATGGTGGTAGATGGTGTACCAGCCCTTTGACCCTTGTTACTACACACCCATGTCAGCACAGAATGGGACAAAGGACCACTGGTATGCAACTCTTACTTATGTTTCCAAGAGCTGATAGTGCATCACCAGCAGGAGAGCTGGGATTCGTCACCTCACTGGTGTGCTAGACTAAATGAGGGGAATACGCAACTATTGTAGATGCTAATGCAAGATTCAACCGCTCATATAAAGGAAAAGTCTGGACTGGTGGAGTATAAGGCAAAGAGCCACTATCAGAGCCAATGGTCAGAAAGGTGCAAACAGCAATGATGTGTGACACATCTAGGGCAAGTCAAGAATCTGAAAGGATAAATGGCAATCACCTGGAAAGATTGGGTAATCACAAATTATTACCATGATTAGTCATGAGAATCTCAAGCATAATGTGAAGTCCATAGGTAAATACGATAAGTCGTAATGTGGCAGACCGGGGCTCCCTGGTGTTCTTCTTCTTTTGCATATGCAGCCTTGGCTTCCGCGTTCTCTCATTTGTTTAGGGCACGCACGATGCCACTGATGCTATATCCACAACCAGTAACACTGGAATCATTCACCAACCACAAAGGATGACAGGCTGAGTCCCCCACTGTGTTAATTCAGTGGAAATGGGCTTAAACCAGGACCCTATATCCCAAATTCACCACCCAAACCACTAAGCCAACACCCAGACTACTCCCTGTGGTATGTCTATGTAAAAAAGGAATAGGAAGAAAGGACTTAGTGTACAAATGTGAAGACGAGGGGCAACCCAAACTCGATGAGGCCACTCCTGATGATGCATTACTCAAACCTCACCAAGACCTTTTGAAAATCGAACTCGGACTAATGAGACAACTCTATCCCCGAAGTGGCAAACAACAATGCACGAAAGAGATGTTAGATCAAGCAACATTTTAAGGCTTGGCAAAGTTAGAATGATGTGATCCCTGGAATCTTTTCAGGTGGTAGTAACCATCAAAAGAAGGGTTCCAACAATCATTGTAAAGTGTGTGAAGAGCGGAGACCAGATGAGTTATGGCGATTTGAATGCGGAGTAGGAGGACTTAATGGACTGGAAATTAAGAACAGCAGGGGCAACGTCCCCGTATACACCGTTGTGGACGAAAAGCAACCCTGGTCGCTAAATACACTCTTCAAACAGCATCCAAGAAGACTGTATCTGGCAAGCGTTCCGGAGATGTAACAAACGAAAATAAATTGGATTTTCTGAATGGAAAATGAGAGTAGAAGAATAACGCATCAAAAATGCCTTCACTTACCTTCGGTCAGAATTCCAATTCAGAATCATTGCAAATCTGAAGAAAGATGAAGTTCAAGCTGAAAATTCAAAAAGAAAAACCAGAGACCAAGCAAAACAACAGGCTAATAGAACAAGAATGTGAATAAGAAATGTGCTGTGGATGTACTAACAAAGCATGAAGCTTTACTTGAAGAATGACAGAAAAAGAACACTAGTGAGGAGGAAATGACAGGAAGGATTAGAAAGGATGAAAACAAGAGCCTGAACCAGCAGTAACTGAATTGCCCTCCCAGAAAGAAGAGGAAACATCAAGAGGATGACCGATATGAAATACCTAGATATGATATGAAGATACAGATTGATGGAGAAAAGGACAGACAAAAAGCATTCGAGAGGTCAGGAAAAGTGGTCCTGAAGACATTGCAAGCAAACAGAAGATTGCGAGAAAGGGCACAATAATGAGGGTATACTCGAGAAAGTAAATTATTGACATAGGAAAAAAAAGAAAGAAAAAATTAAAACCTTTAACAAAAAAAAAAACAAATTAATGGGCCAAAGCCCAAAAAGGGAAAAGCCCAAAAAAGGGGAAAAAGGGAAGAACTTTCCTTCCCCCTTTTTTTACAAAAAAATTAAAAAGTGTCGAAAACGAGTGACATACATCAAGAGCTGTATATAATAAGACGGAAGTGGCAGAAGTGAGATGCGGCAATCACAAAGATGAAAATAAGGAAAAGCACCTGGAATCGAGATACCAGCAGAATGGCTGAAAAGCCGCTCGAAAGATGTAACAAGATGTGAAATACCGAACAGACTTCTCATGCAACAAAATTAAGAGGACAGAATTCATATCTGAGGAATCTTATGCCAATCGTGTTTATAAGATCCAAAGAAACAAAAGCACAGAATGCTAGTAGCAGAAGGACAATATAAACCCTCGTGACAATAAAGGATTCTCAGAAAAATCATTTTAGATAGAAATAGATCCCGCGATGGAAGCAAAAGGAAAATGGAAAGAAACAGGCAGGATGTAGAGTCCTTTAGACCAAAGCAACGACAAGAGAGGGCCATCTTTAATGAGAGTAGGTAATGAAAGATAACCCAGGAAGTGCAAAAAATGTATGGTGTGTGTCTTTATCGATAATGAGAAGGCATAATATAGAGTTACCCCATCAGAAAAATAAAGGAGTGCTTAGCCAACTCAATAGCAATTGAACACAACATAATTTGAGAACCTTTTACTGGAATCAATCACTTGGTGAGACTTTGATAACAAGTTTGTCAGACAGCTTCCCAATCAAAAGAGGAGTGTCCAGGATGCTTACGTCCCCAGAAACTGTTCAACCTTACACTGAAGCATCTTCAGAAGACACGTATAAGACTACCAATTGCAAGGCTTATGTGGTTGAACATTAACAACTTGAGATTGCAGATACTCTCTTGTTATGCAGAGTCAGAGACACGATGGAAATTGTAAATAAAGTGAAAGCAAGGATGAGGATTAGGATTAAAAAGGAATGTGAAGAAGACCAAAGCATCGGCGACAACGCAGAGAGCCTGATACCAGCTGAAAATTGAAATTGGATGGACAAGTCTGGAAACAAGTGAAAATATTCACGTCCCCGGGACAGATATACACAGACTAGGAAATTGATCGCGAGTATCCGAGGAGAATTTGAGAAATAGCCAAGATAAGCTTTGTTAGAATGAAGTGCGTGTTAGTAACAGGAAGCGGAACTGAATTCTAGGAAAGAATTTGATTGTGCTATTGTGTAACCTTTGTATAATGTGGCAGAGACATCGGACAACAACAAAGACTACTGTATTGATAAGGAATTGCAATTCGAGATTGGACATATAGGGGAGGATGTCTCCGCACATCCTACACAACAGAAGACTATATGAGGATCGTACTGAGGAAAAATGGCTGAAAAAGAGAAATAGTAGTGACATCAAAAGGAAAAGAATACAATAAGAACTTGGTCAACGATCATTTGGAGCAGATGGTAGAAGCCAGACAGTTAATTATCGGGGGGAATGAATCGATGAAAATTAGAAGAAGGAAGCAGAGAGAAAATGGATGAGGGAATAATAACGGACTGGACTGCAGTTGACCTAAGGTGGAATGTACAAGGGCACAAAGACAGACAAGGTGGATTGATCCATGGCAGGTCAACCTCTGAAATGAGACACACAATGAAGGAACAAACTAATTATTTATTTATTTAAACTTTTAAACCAACGTTCTTTTGAGGATCGTAATGTTAGTCGAAAGGGGAATTGATCAACAAATTTGGGATAGAATCAGTGTTGATCGTTTAGAATCTTATTTAATTAGGGAGAGAAAGGATGCCGGATGGGGCAAGAATCATGTATATTATGGTGTTGATTGGTCGGTCATACTCATCTTAAAGGACGCGACAAATCCTGCTTCACCAGATCTTCCTGTTTCCCACCTCCCACGTATTATCGGCACTTTTTTCCAAATTAATCTCTCAACCACACTGATGAACAAATGGTGCCATATACTTGGCGGTACGCAAGTCCATAAAGGGCATAACTGCGAAAGTGTTTTGTCTTTCTCTGACCAACCCGTCCTTCAAAATTTGAACAAAAAACTGCTGGAGACAAAGGACACAATTAATAGTCATATTTGTGTTCAAATTATCAACTACAATGGTGTAGGTTGAAGATATTGTTGGGCCTAAATTTAAGTTTCAAATTAAAAACACCCAGTGCGAAGAAATACACTGGACAGAGCTAGGACAAAGCGCTGTCAACGGCTCTCAAATCCCTTGCGTGGCGGTTTCATTATTATAATTTTCTGAGTGGTAAGTACGGACAACTTGGATTGGATTACAAAAGCAAGTCCACAAATCTGTGACGTTTTATTGGTAAACTTTCCCAGACTAGGCACATTTCAGCTCTCCATAATATGTATTATTGTGTAATAGTATGACATGAATCCTACTGTCATGCTAGTGATACCATGCACGCCCATGATGCATCAATTAACAAATATTTTTAAACCTTTTAAAAATAAAACAAATAACTGAACAAGATCTTCATTGAGACAAGGTTTTTGCATGAAAAACAAGAAATAGCGATGAGCAGAAGAGAAAGGGAGGGAAAAGGTCAAAACATGTATTACTGACCATATGTGATAAAAGATGGCCCTTTAAAATAGGCCGCTACTTTGCCAGCCTGGATTAACATTCAATTGTGTATTGTCACATACATTTTTTGTTTTAGTACAACCAAGGTCAAGGTTTGAAAGTTTTCTTTTCACCTGATGATAATATTGCTCATAGACAATCTTAAGAAAAGAAGACACTTTTTGCATCATACAGACACATCAGGTGGTTCTGCCGAGGCAGTTTTCCCTGTTAGGGGGCACAATCTTGGACGGGTCACCATTCTGAATCGCAGGATAACTCCCGAAATGGCTCATTCTCTCCAAGTCCAGCTGAATACCCATTGGCCGACCTCGAAAAAGATTAAAAACAGGGCTGTCAATCCCACCGCCCTGTTATTAATGGTACAACAGAGGCTCAAACTAGGACCCGAAGATTAATCCAGCCAACCTAAACCGTTAAGCAACACCAGGCCTTCAAACAACCCCTAAAAGCCAAACCTTCCAAATCCTTCATTAAGCACAGGTCTCAACTTAACGTGCATTCCCAGCATTCACCTTCGGTAAATGATCCTGCATGATGTGATACAAATCAATCCTATGATGTCAAGGACACCATTCAACACAATAAATAATAGCTTTTGGACTAGCTGCCAGAAAAGGCAAGTTACCTACCCCCCACCTCTTATCCTCCCACCCACACTGCTCGAAGAGCTCTTCACGACACTCCAAATCATAACTTTTGGGCATGAAAGTTGCCATTTGGCCAATGAAATGTTATTCCAAACTCAACATCAAGCCACACAGTGGGTTATGATGCCCCCAATATCCTAATATCGAAAACAAAAAATCAAGAAATAAAATGAACGAACACAAAAATAAAAAATTAAAACCATGCATTAATTGATCGGACCACGATGAGCGGCCGCCATCAGCACAATTTACGATCAGAAAGCAGTAGGCGTCGAAAACACTTGCACAAGCTGGCTGGTGATTCTGAATCTCCAACAAGTGATATCTTCAGACAGCATGGCTGGAAGTAAACAACTTAAAGTGCATTTCCCAATGTTCCCAACTTCATACCCCCTGCTTGTCTAATCCATAACTGACTGCACCGCTTAAATCCCCACAAGTCCTGAAACAGTTGAGCCTCTTTTGGAAATGTCAGTTTAACTTGGTGCGTAGAGAGGATGAAGCCACAAAAAGGAAGCGCCAAAACTGGACAATTTTTTCATTAAAGAGAAGTCATAACAGTTTGAAAATTATGTTTCAACAAGTGAATTCAACACCTGAATATGTCCTTAATAAATACATATCAGAGCTGAGACTTACTGTCTGCATCGCTTGGTTATGAATGAGAAAACGACTTTTTTAATGTGATGTCTCCAATAAAAGACAAAGCTGATAAATGCTAATCAATTATAATGCTTTCCGTTGGATTATAATATATTGCTGTCTTGCCTCTGCTGAGTAGCGAACGCCTTACCCCCTCCCCCTCTGTTCCAATCATCAGGGCCATTCTCATATTAGGAAGAGAGAAATGGCTAGAATATTGATCCTGCAACACCCCACCCTACATGTGACCTCCTTATATCCAAGCTTCCCCCTCCTTCTATCCTTACTCTTGTCCCTCTTAAACCGTCCTCTAGCAGCCTCCACCCCACCCTTCAACTTACAAGTACCTCTCCTTTGTCTTACCCCTAATCCTCCCACTACTTCAATTTTTTTCCCCCCTTTTCATAATATATAGATATAGATAAGAGATATAATGGAATGATAATTAAAATTTGTAATTTTTAAATTCGGTCGGCCATCAATTGAGGGTTTGATGAAAATGTTTTTTGTTGTTGTTTTTTTAAGTTGGGGGGCTGGGAATGGATTCAATCTTCTCAGGTTCAACAAATATCTATTGAACGAACAAAGCACCATGCAATAGAAAAAAGTAAAGATTTAAAAAAAGGATATTGTATAAAGGAAAATATAATTCGCATTCCGCTGTCACTCGGGGTCTTGATGAGAAATGTGCTCTCTGATCGTCCGCACAGTCACACATGGCACAAGAATCAACATGTGTCGAACCTCACTTGCACGTCAGATCAGTCCTGGGGACGATCTGCATACAAGTTAAACCACTTGGTCTTCAACTTTAACCTGCTCCAAAGACAGTGTCAATTGGCCAGCCCTGCCGAACTCAAAAGCGACGTCATACAGCAGTAACGGAATCATTTCAGTGTGGAAGCTAGAGAAATATCGTTAAAATATAATTGAAAGCCCTCACATCATATCAGATGCAAAGGTTTGTGACAGCAAGTGGGTGTCACTCCGACGTCAGAGTCAGATGAAATCATGACTTAACAATTAAAAAGAACAGAACCATAACATGAGAATATTTGGTAACCACACATCTCCACTAAACACCAAATAAGGTGAGGCCTCCTGATGAGTGTTATTCATATCTCCAATATCCGCTCTCATCAGTACTCCCCACCTCTGAGACCTCACCTCCGTCCTCTTCGTTCCTGAACTTCTTGTTGGTGCAGATTGGCTTCTGGAGGCTCGGCTGATCCTTCACTGGAAAGCGCCACACCTCTCGCCGATGCTCAAAAGAAGCTCGCTTGCCAAGACAGTCAACTCCTTCGTACAACCGTCTGGATTTCGCCTCCAAACCTCTCGAGTTCCCTCCTTCAGGCTATTGAACACGCAAGCGCTGCGTTTCCACGGCCTTCGTCTTACACGAATGCCGGCTTTTCTTAACCGCCTAATGTTGTTACCGCTCTCGGCGGCGCGCCGAAAGTCTTCGCCCATTGTCGAATCAACGTGTGCCCCAACTGCTGCTGCGATCTTACACACCGGGCTCACGGTGGTTCCGAGAGGGCCCCGTCGCTTGCTCACTTGATGGCCAGACACTCCTGTTCTCCGCCATCTCTCCCCCACTCATTTCTGTCTCTGTGCTCACATTCTATAAAGAAGTCAAAGCATTAGCAACGCAAATAAGACATGGAATTACAAAGAAAGTGAAGTCTTTAAACTATGGTTGTGTTACAAAATTTCAACAATATCAAAAATATTCCACGATCAGCATGTTTTCGCCTTAAAACTACGTCAAGCCACCCATAAACAGGACTGACCCAACGCATGGACCAGTTAATGGGTGTCCAGTCTGCCAGCAGTTCGTTGGTGCGCTGTTTAAAGATCCACGGTGGTCTCTTTGTGAAAGAGGAGGCGAGCTATTTCTGGCACCTCCTAACAGATGACAAGTCGCCCCAGCGGGCCATGCTGTGACAAGCCACCTTCCCCATGAGCTACCTCAATTTGTCGCTGTGCTACGAACCAAGAAAGAAAGAAATACAATAAGCTGAATATAAATTTTTGAAAAGAAGTTTTTTCTGTTTCCCTGCTAAAGATAAAACGATACTGTATAAAAATGTAACATGTGTTTCATTAACTCCAAAATGTGAGTGTAGACAAACTGTTTATTCACACGGAAAGAGGTAAAGCGTCGTTCTGAAAATGGCTGCGAGCATCTGGCCTCCTTCTCCTTCTCTTCGTGAGACAGTTCTTCTTCTCGTCTTCTTTGATGTGCAACACTTGCTATGGTGCAGCATCAATCTCTGTGAAGGCTGTGCTACGATGCATGCCTGGTAGAGGAGAAGCATTGGAATGTTTTGGTGTGCCGGCCTTACTTGCTCTTCACGAAGGAATCGTGGGATCTTTAACGCCACTAACGAATCTGGCAAAAGGAAACTGCCATCTGAAGAGCAACACCTGACGCACGTCTGCGTGAACTGGGTAGTATAGCTTGGTAGGGACAATACCCAGTTGAGACACTCAAGGTAGTGCAAACCCGGACGCCATCTCCATGTAATACGAGTAGTGAAGAGAAGAAGAGGGCAGGACGACTAAAGTGGTGTTGTAGGACAATAAGAGGAACTTGGACAAATAATGGGTGTGGGAAAATATGGATAGGGGAGAGCATGGGGGTAGATAAGAGGATAAAAGAACTCCAAAAAAGGAAGTTGGAAAGAGTGGGCACGGTAGGGACACATAAGGGGCTAGAAAGATCATGGTTTGGATGGGGATGATCTGAAATGGTGGGAGAGCTTTGAATTAAATCAGGATCCTGAACACTTTTTTTCAATGGGCTGGGAAATTAGCCAACGTTGGCCATCCTAATAAGTAGCATATACGTATTACGGGGGGGGGGGGGGGAGGGGGGGGGGGGGGGGGGGGGGGGGGGGGGGGGGGGGGGGGGGGGGGGGGGGGGGGGGGGGGGGGGGGGGGGGGGGGGGGGGGGTGGGGGGAAATAGCGTATCAAGATTTCAAATGTTGTACCTTTTGCAAGGTAAACCAAAACATTTGATATGAGTGAAGTACAAGGGTGTTCAAGGTGGGAAGTAAGGGTGGTGGACTACTGTTCATCAAAAACGCTAAACGTCAACACGTTGTTAGAATCATTTCAGTCCAACACCACCAAGATGAACATGGTAACGTGGCAGTGTAGGCCAATGTACTTTAAATAATCAGATTAACAATCCAATTCCAGAGATTAGAATATCCCCATCTTGATCTTTCAACGGTTGGATATATGGGTTTATTATTTTTAATTACAAAAAAAATATTGTGCCTAGTTACGCTGGTATCAGAGCTCATCTATATTACTTACTCATCAGGACCATCCTGTGCAGAGCGTTGCGGCTGGTGCCTAAGCGCCTGGCTCGGCCACTATCCCGGAGGAGGTGCCACCGATAGCAAGAACTGCCTCATATTTGCTGAACCTAAAGGAGAGGTAGATCAACCCCACTGGTATTATTCAAAGCAAGGATTGATCTCAAGGACTGGGATCCCAACCACCACCTCGAACAATTACCAACCACTTACATCGCATCATATAAGTAGTATTCTGTTACGCAGTGAACATGTACTCAGATCATTTGCAAAGTATCGACTCGCGGATGATGCGGTAATTTGCCGTTCTAAGTGTATACAAGTGTGAAAATCGCTCGCTTATTTCTCCAACGATAAATAGAGTGTATGGTTGTAAATTACATACAATTAAATAATTATGTACTAATCTGAAAAGCGGGTAGAGGGATTGGGCCAAGTACTCCCACAACACCAAGTCGTCATAGTTCGTGATTACTCGTGGCATATTGTCTTGCCTGGTATCTACCATACAACCTAATATCACGCATCATAAGGCAAGGATGTGACAATTTTAATCATCAGTCTGCTAATTGTTGAGTAATCCTGAAGTTCAATCTGAACGAAAATCTTCAGCAATTCCATACTGAGGAGCCTGTTTAAAGAGACCAAATTAGAGATGGCACACGATGACATGTGAGAGATGTGATCTTGGGGAATAAAAATCTGTGGCGAGCAGGAATGGCCCTGAAATAAGCGAGAGCCTTTACGAATAAATGTACAATAAAAGAGAACACTTTATCAATTCCGTTGCATTTGGATTTATATGAGCTGGCTGTGAGAGTCTGATGTTGGAGAATTGCTCTTTTGGTATATTCTCGATTGTCTCTTATATATCAATGAGCTATGCACTTGAGCGACCAGGGTGTGATGTGGTGGGGGTGGGGGTGGTAGGGGGATTGGGGGTTGGCGGGGAATTGTATAATATTAAGATTTGTGCGTGGCCATCAAGTGGTGCCGTTATGCGTGGCCGTACGTGCAAACCAAACAAAAGATTTCAAAATCAACAACGTTCTCCGCTTATACACGATGGCGATTTGGGGCTTGGTGTTTCCATAATGTCGCTTTAAGAAGAGACATGATTAAACTAGTCATCAAGCGAAGTGGTGCGTGCCGTACAGAGTTCATTCTTCCGTATTGCTTGATGGAGAACACGTGTGTGATACACCATACAAAAAGAGTTAGATGTAATCATTAAAGTCAAGTCTCCCTGTTGCTGAATCGTTGGCCGTGGATTGACCCATGTGCCACTCCCTACGCAAGACTAAGGGCGCTTTCATCGTCCGCCGGCCGAGCCATCGGCGGCCGCGCACCGGACCTACATCCAGGCCTACAGAATCGGTGTCTTGGTCATTTGGTTTGGTAGAATAAATGCGAGCAACGTGTTTATGTGGTTTGGTAAATACTGCCTAAATTGGAAGCGATTTCCGAAATATACTTGAATATGGGCCAACTCAGTCCAGATATAGCGGAAGTTTCAATTAGACAGAGTAACGGTCTGTGGTTCGAAACAGGGTCACAGCCAACACCAACAACATACACGGGTCAGATTGCTGGAATTATGATAATTAGATCGATAATAGACCCCTCCTTGGGATTTTGTTAAGGGAAACAGTTTCTCAACATCATAATTTGGGCGTGCATAGGCAAAGACACTTGCTGAATCGCTTTGGAATAAATAAAAAAAAAACACTGGTGCGTCTGAAATGCAACAATGGTGACTGCTATGTGCATAATCAACTTTTGGTTATGCTGATATCAATGACCCCCCTCACGTCGCCCCAAAGGAAGAATCAGGCGGAAATACTTTTGTGTAAAAACACTGAGGACAAATTTTCGGTCGCCCCCGGTCATCCCCCACGCAAGAGCAATAGCCAATATATCTAATGTCAATATGAAATGGGACAGATCGTGCGTAGGGCTTTAGTTCGGTCTGCAATCCTTGTTTTATTTATCCATCATTTTATCAAACATACTCCACGACACTGCGTCTCGCAATATGATGTACTACCAAGAGCCGCAGAGACAGAATACAGCAGCCTCAGCCACCGGAATCCGTTTCCGTAAGACGAGTGCATGTAGACAATGAACGGTCCATGGAACCCCACACACGCTCATCTACTCCAGAATGCCAAACAATGCCGACTCTTATCCTGAAATATGGACAACCCACTAAATCATCAACACGTCAAGTGCACGCCAAAACTTCAGCAGATGCAAGGTTCTCAGCCAGAACTGCCGACTGCCTCAGATTCCTGTGGCCTTACAAGTCCATCTTGATCGAGGGATGGACGACAAGCAGTGCACCAAATTCTTGCAGAAGCCAGATAGCGACCATATGGTGCTGTGTCCGAATAAAGTTCAGTTGACTACGTTCGCCTGTTGGAACGTCCCTAAACCCGCGCCATATAAAACAGAGTCTGGTGTTGGGACAAGAGTGAAGGGTTCGGCTTTGGAGTAGCGGAGCTCTCTTGGGTTGGGTACGCCCCGAATGGGAACTGGAAATCCTAAAGTTGTGGTCGTTTGCTCCTCTTTGGCTGGGTTCATAAGGAGCCCGAGACAATGATTCTTCGTTTGAGTCTTCCGTCCTTTGTCACCAACTTTCCGATCGGTGATTGGCGTTTGCCACAAATGAGCGGAGGCAGCGGAGCAGCCAGGCAACAGCGCTGAGTCATGGTCGGGGTTATTGGGGTTCGGCAAGCCCACGCATCACAGTCATATCATAAGAATTAGCCTCTTACCGCCGTAATACTACACACGTTTCTCATGTGTCTGTCCCTGGGAGCATCTGAAGAGACATTCGCATCCCACCCCTGGGCCGCACACATTGACCCGACGTTTCACCTCTGCACAAGACACACCATGTTTTTTCCTCTTCACAAAAACGCATGGGTGCGTATGTCGTCGCTGGCAGGTCAACGCAGTGTTAATCAACGCTCCGTCGCATCTATTCTGGTTTGCGTCGATGTGCCTGAATGTAAATTAAATTAAAAGAAGGATGTCAAGTTTTAATATGGTTATGCTCGATGTCTCTTTTAACGCCAAGAAGTTGCATTGTCCCGTTTGTGTTGCTGTTGTTTGTTTGTCGCAGAAAAATTCCGTATT
>CM068960.1:70741428-70754421 GCA_035128595.1 Eptatretus atami | reverse complement strand
CCTGATTTGACCTTTGATGTGAAAGCAACAGATTTTGTTCTTCAGCCTCATCATGGGAAATTCCAGAAATGTTGAGAGCTTTTTCATCCATTGAATCCAGGAGAGATTCTGGGGCTCTGGCCATTAGGGGAGAGCAGTAGTCCATTTTTCCGGGGTGCCGCCGATAACTCACCTACTTTGCTTCGAAGACACCATGGAACCTTTAACATTCACCAACTAATGCCAGCAGACGGGACATCCAATTTAACGTCCACCTGATAGATGGCAAACATTGGGAGGCATGACTGCCCTTCCTGTGAAGTATCAATACGACAGTTTATAGTCATGTTGGGAATTGAACCAAAACTAGACAGCTCAAAAGTAAGTGCAGAGTTCCTGGAACACCTTACACCATGCAGTGTTCAAGTATATCATGCAGTTGAAATAAAATAATGACATTTAAAAAATTCCAGAAGTTTAGCATTGTTGATGGTGTCTTATACACCACCTTATTTAACATGTCCAAGTACTGCTAAACGGAAGGGCTTTGAAAGTGTCCAAAAAAGCAATTTTTGTTCTACAGTGTTCAAGTATATCATTCAATTTAAATAAAATAAAGATTTTGAAGGTCGTAGAAAAAAAAAAATCCCAACGTTTACCGTTGTACATGGCAGTATCTTATACACTACCTTATTTAACATGTTACCATGGTGCAATTTGAAGGGGGGTGTGAGGTGGGGGGTGGGGGGCGCAGGTGTTTCCCTAGCTCTGTTTTTTTTAATCCCTGGCATTGCACTTGAAATTCGAGGGGGGATAAATTTATCCCCCCCCCTCCCCCGTCAAACGATTTTGTCCATATTCATGGTGATTGCATGAGTAAAATTTTAACATCTGACATTTTTAATGTGATGAAACCTGACCACAACCTCTATCACCTATGATGTACCAAAGTTTGTTCACGGCATTAAAAAAGAGATTGGGGTCTGAGGGGGTCCTGGGAGGGAGTTAATGGGGATATTGCCCCCTCAAAGAGGTATTTGCTTTCTTCTCAGAAATGGCACAGACAATTCCGATAAAACTTGATTGCAACCTTCATCACCCATGATGTACCAAAGTTTGTTCATCACATTACAAAAATCGGGCTCTGAGGGTGTGGAAGGGGGGTTGCCTCCAAAAATATGTATTTGTTTTATTCTCCGAAAATACACACACAATTCCGATGAAACTTGACGACAACCTTCATCACCCATGATGTACCAAAGTTTATTCAATGTCGAGGCTCATATAAAAGCTAACACACAAAATGTATAACAAGGGGAGCAGGAAAGAAGAGGGGTGGGAGAGGGAAGCACAAATAAACAAGATGGACACGACAGGGACTTTCAGAAAGGAAAGCAGTGAATATGAAGGAGGTGGGTTTGGGGTGGATTAACAGGGGTAGAAAAGATCATGGTTTTGGGATGGGGGAAGATAAGATAAGAGATGGTGGTGAACAGCTGTTTTTTGAAGACCTGGAAGGAAGAGTGGGATTGAAGAGAGTGTGGGAGTTTGTTCCAAAGGTGGGGAAAAGAGGAATTAAAGAGTGAAGTTGAGCAGTGATTCTTGATTTTGGCTGTTTCACCTGAAGGGGGTTTTTGGCGGACCTTGAGCGCCCTGAGGAAATATGGGCGGGACAGATCCCAGACAGAGCAGGGGGAGCGAGGCTGGAGAGGAGACGGTAGAAGACAGAAAGACCACCGACCTGCCTGCAGTGAGAGAGTGAGAGGCCCAAAGACTCAGCCCCATCATAGTTGATACCAATTATTCTAAATGCCTTGGTTTTCACAGTGTAATGCCGAGGGTGAGAGGCAGGAGCACCAGCCCAGAGGGGAGAGCAGTACTCCATCAGGTTGCAGATGAAAGCTTTGTACGTGGTCTGGAGCTCAGGTGTGCCAAGGAAGGACTTTGCATGATGGAGGACGCCCAATCGGTGATTGGCTTTGGAGGCCAGCTTGAAGGTTGTTCATGACATGAGAAAAATTTGACTCTAAAGGTGTGTAAGGGGAGTTGCCCCCCAAAATATGTATTTGCTTTCTTCTCCGAAACGACACACAATTCCGCTGAAACTTTACCACAACCTTTATCACCCATGATGTTCCAAAATTTGTTCACGGCATTAAAAAATTTTTCCATGGGAATCTACTTTCTTCTCCGATACATATATTGTGTGTCATCGATGCCTACCAGCGGTTCCCTGGTTACCTTATCCAGCTGCTACCAGGTGAGCACCCAGGGGTATTGCCCTAATGTTTCATTTTATGAAGAAAAGTTAATGGATTGTGATATGTGAGAACAAGTACTGGAAAGGTTGTGATACCCTAGTATACCTCAAACTGTTGCAAAGCACGCAGAAGATCAAGGGTCTCTTTTTCTCTTGTTCAATAGTTTTTTGGTGTTTGTTAAACTTGTTTGAGTAATAGCATACAGGGTGGTCTATGCCTGCTGCATCTTCCTGTGGCAAAACAGCTCCAGCCGCAGCATCTACAACCAATTCTAAGTTTTCCTGAAAATTTGGTGCAGCAAGAACTGCAAAAGTATGGCTTTGATTTTGTCAAATGCTGCTTGACATTTGCCATCCCCTACAAATTTTGCCTTTTTATTGAGCAGATTAGTCAGAGACAACAATGTCAGAAAAATATTTTACAAAACGTTCCCTTTCTTGCTGTTGTCTTGTTCTCTTTTGTTCCCTTTCTTGCTTTCGTTATTTACTCTGAATCTCCAATTATAATTTAAGCTTACATTCCCTTTCTTGCTCTTTTTTCTTTGAACTGCAACTCCAACTTTCACAACTCCACATTTTCACCCTTTTCATCCTTTAACAAATTCCTGCAAATGGTTCTCCTCAACTAAATATTTTACCACCAATGCCAGGATTTCTGCTTTCTTTAAACTTGGTCTAAACTCTATGTCACAATGTGTAGCCAACTCCAAAAGCTCAGATTTCTTTACCCTTAGCAAGTTGTTCCTCATCTGGTAACACAATAAACTTGTTTGCATTAAATGCCATGACGATAATTTGTGGATTTCCCCTGATAATCTTTCAATCACTTTAGTATTATTATTAGCAATTTGGTTTCTTATCCTATAAACCCCCAATTTGTGTCATGTGTCCACCTCAAGGCATCAATGCGAGTGCACCAGTTACCTGGATGATGTTATGGTAGAAAATATTTATGGACAATAATATGCCTTGTTTGTTGTTTTTCCGGTGAAACCAGCACATGACAAAAGAAAAGGATCTTTTATAAGTACTGTATTTTCCAGTGTATAAATCGCTGCCGTGTATTAACCACACCGATGTTCTTCACCCTCAAAATAAATGAATATATTGATCATTTTATTTTCTGATCTAGATCTAAATACGTTTATACATTAACTTTGTATGAAACAAAGGGACGGAGACATCAACATGCTTACTACCATGTCCGCTTAATTTTGTCTACCGTAACAGTCTTATTCTCTTCTGTTGTCTCTCCACCCCTTCTGCTGCACACAAACAATGACACCGGCTGGAAACTTGTTTTTGGGCAGTGTCTTCCTCTTGAACATGACATGCAGGGGAAGCAGTGCAGGTGAGCATGACTGTAAATCGGTCCTTCTCGTGGCCAGCCGTGTTGATCGTCACATTGCGCTCCCCCTTCACTATTATAGTGGTCCCTCTCGGTATGTCGAAGGTATGGGGGGGTCTGATGGACATTCCTGATCCTACTGAGGGGATATTCATGCTCTCAGCAAAGCTTGATGATGTAGGACTGGAAGCACGGCGTCTTATCAGCCATATCATTGGGTAGATTTCTGTGCACGGTTAATAAAACACTGTACAAACTCTTAACCTGAACTGATTTTCAAATTTTCAATGGCAGAATTGAGCTTATGTCTGGTGTTGGCTTAATGGTTCGGCTTGGGATCCGAGGATCCTGAGTTCAAATCCCACTCAGCTGTTGAATTAATACCAGGTGGGGTTGACTCTGCTTGTCATCCTTCTGAGATCGGCAAAATGAGTGCCAGCTTGCTGGTATCCTGTGTCGGAGTGGCGACCCGGCCAGGATTGTGCCCAATAGCCAAGGAGACTGCTTAGGCAGCACCAACACTCTGCACAGAGTATGGTCCCGATGGATGGACGGAATTGAGCTTAACAGCAGTTCCAACTACTAAAAAAAGTGTTCATTTGGAATATAATTGAAATTCAGCATTGATACTTTTTAAGACTGATTTTTTGTTTTATACTCTTGTATTAACTGCACCCCCAACTTTACCTTTTTTGCCGATAAAAAAGTGTGGTTTACACACCGGAAAATACAGTAACATTTATTAATCCCGACTGTCTACCTTTAAAATACTGGTTAATACTGGTTAAATACTGGTTAAAGAAAGCCCTTAATGATGTTCCCAAAGATCCCCAAATGAACAAGCAAAAAGGACATGAAATGTCATATCCCGGTTGTTTTAGTAGTTTTGCTTTATGGAGTTAAAGGGCTAGCCCATATTTATGTACAACTAAAATGGCCGCCAGTTGGCCATCTTTGATCAGATCGCAAAATAAAGCAAGGGGCATGTGTATGCCATCATGTACTGTGCTTGTCAAGTTTGAATAAAATCGGACCATCCATGTCTGAGAAATGTTTGGGGACACATTTAGGTAACAAAATGGCTGCCAGTTGGCCATCTCGAATCTGATCTCTAAACAAGATGACATGCTTATGTAAGCCATCATTCATTACACTGGGGAACAAATTTTTTCTTATTATCTGTTGCATGAGATTTTTCAACTTATTCTATGTATTTTTTCAACGCCGATTTCAAATCTGAAATCGGTTTTCCTCTACATGCTCTAATTTTCATGCAATTTGAAACGCGATTTTCGCAAAAAGGTCACCCATTGCTATTTGCACTAGGGATAACTTGAGAACTAGGGGTGCGATTTCGAACTTTAGTGGAAATATACGATGCCTAAACTGCTAAATAACTATAAACCGTATTCGTTTTGCTGCTAACGATTTGCTCACGATATATTTGACATCAATTTTCTTTATATTTATTGATATTTATTTATCGTTATTGATATATATTCTTTAACTTTATGTTTTTCTTTGTTTCAGATCTGATCATGGCTTCTTCAATAAGACATAAATGTGTAAATAATCCTGATGCATTCTGTTATGTATGTGGCTGCTACACACTACTTCGTCAAAAGCGCAATATAACATCGTTTATAAGGCGTGCCTATAAAGCCTATTTTGATGTTCCCCTTGGTGACCAAGACAAGAAATGGGCTCCTCATACTGTATGTCATAATTGTGAGGAAATGCTTTGTGACTGGACAAAAGGAAAACGAAAGGGTCTGCCTTTTGTAGTTCCCATGGTTTGGCGAAAACCCAAGGACCACGTAACTGACTGCTATTTTTGCCTGGTCAACACAAAGGATGTCGGCAAGAAAAACCGGCAAAAGATCTCATATCCCTCTATTCCCTCAGCAATTCGACCTACTCCGCACTCTGAGGAACTCCCCGTTCCAGTCTTTAATGGTTTTGTCATATCTGAAGATGAAGGCAGTGAACATGATCAGCAAGAGCACGGAGGGCGTCGATGACGTGGCTTCAAGAAATGGTTTCAGAATCCGAAACCTCCTCATCTGATACCAAACAGTCATCAGCCCCTCAGCAGTTTAGCCAACCGAATGATGATACTTGGTGCGTGATTTGGGCTCTCCAAAGAAGCAGCTGAGGTATTAGCCTCCAGGCTGCAAGAAAAAAATCTACTTGACCACTCTGCAATGTTTTCATATTTCCGAAAGCGGGACCAGATCTTTGTCGCCTTTTTCTCAGAAGACAAGCAGTTTGTTTACTGCCACGATATCCCAGGTCTTCTCAGGCAATTAGGTGTTACTTCGTATAACCAACAGAATGGCGATTATTTCGTGATACCTCTAAGCGCAGCCTCAAGTGTATTCTCTTGCACAATGGCAATGTTTATGGAGGGGTTCCAGTTGGTCACTCAGTGCATTTGCGAGAAGAAATAATGACATAAAATGGTCATTGACTTACTCAAATATCACGAGCACAACTGATCATTTGTGTGGACCTGAAAATGGTCAACTTCTCCTTGGTCAACAGGAAAGGCTTCACAAAGTTTCCATGCCATCAGCGTTGGCTGTCTTTCGTTCACACAGTGTCTATTAAAGACTTTCGTTCGGTAACAAAAAGGCAGATAACTATGAGTTTCTAGTTACTAGAATGCTGTTGGCTTTTAGCGATCTTGGGTGCAACATGAGTGTGAAGCTCCATTTCCTAAATAGTCACCTTGATCAATTCCCTGAGAACCTTGGGGCTGTAAGTGAGGAACAGGAGAGAGAGATTTTTTACAAAACGTTCCCTTTCTGCTGTTGTATGTTCTCTTTTGTCCCGCTTTCTTGCTTCGTGATTTACTCTGAATCTCCAATATGAATTTAAGCTACATTCCCTTTCTTGCTCTTTTTTCTTTGAACTTGCACACTCCAACTTTCAGCAACTCCACATTTTCACCCTTTCAATCCTTTAACAAATTCCTGCAAATGGTTCTCCTCACTAAATATTATCCACCAATGCCATGGAATTTTGCTTTTTTAAAACTTGGTCTAGAACTCTAATGTCACAATGTGTAGCCAACTCCAAAAGCTCAGATTTCTTACTTAGCAAGTTTGTTCCTCAATCTGGTAACGACAATAAACTTGTTTGCATTAAATGCCATGACCGATAATTTGTGGTTTCCCCTGATAATTCTTTTCATATCACTTTAGTATTTATTATTAGCAATTTGGTTTCTTATCCTATAAACCCCCAATTGTGTCATGTGTCCACCTCAAGGCATCGATGCCGAGTGCACCAGTTACCTGATTGATGTTATGTAGAAAATATTTATGGACAATAATATGCTGTTTGTTTGTTTTTTTTCCGTGAAACCAGCACATGACAAAAGAAAAAAGGACTCTTTTATAAGTACCGTATTTCCAGTGTAATAAATCGCTGCCGTGTATTAACCACACTAAGCATCCGATGTTCTCAAACCCCTCAAAATAAATGAATATATTTGGATCATTTTTATTTCTGATCTAGTATCTAAACTACGTTTATTACATTAACTTGTTGAAACAAAGGGACGGAGACATCAACAATGCCTTACTACCCATGTCCGCTTAATTTGTCTACCGAACAGTCTTATTCTCCTCTGTTGTCCTCTCCACCCCTTTCTGCTGCACACGAACAATGACACCCGGCTGGAAACTTGTTTTTGGGCAAGTGTCCTTCCTCTTGAACATGACATGCAGGGGAAGCAGTTGCAGGTGAGCATGACTGTAAATCGGCCCCCCCCCTCCTTCTCGTGGCCAACCGTGTTGATCGTCACATTGCGCTCCCAGCCTTCACTATTATAGTGGTCCTCTGCGGATATGTCGAGGTATGGGGGGGTCTGATGGACATTCCTGATCCTACGAGGGGATATTATGCTCTCAGCAAAGCTTGATGATGTAGGAATGGAAGCGCGGCGTCTTATCAGCCCATATCATTGGGTAGATTCTGTGCACGGTAATAAAACACTGTACAAACTTTAACACTGAAACTGATTTTCAAATTTTCAAATGGCAAGAATTGAGCTTATGTCTGGTGTTGGCTTAATGGTCGGCTTGGGATCCGAGGATCCTGAGTTCAAATCCCACTCAGCTGTTGAATAAACCAGGTGGGTGACTCTGCTTGTCATCCTTTCTGAGATCGCAAAATGAGTGCCAGCTTTGCTGGTATCCTGTTCGGAGTGGCGACCCGGCCAGGATTGTGCCAATAGCCAAGGAGACTGCTTAGGCAGCACCACACTCTGCACAGAGTATGGTCCCGATGGATGGACGGAATTGACTTAAACAGCAGTTCCAACATACTAAAAAAGTGTTCAATTATGGATATAATTGCAATTCAGCATTGAATAATTTTAAGACTGAATTTTGTTTTATACCCTTGTATTAACTGCACCCCAACTTACCCTTTTTTTGCCGATAAAAAAGTGTGGTTACACACCGGAAAATAAAATATACATTTATTAATTCCCAGACTGTCTACCTTTAACACAAATACTGGTTAAAGAAAAGCCCTTAATGATGTTCCCAAAAGAATCCGCAAATGAACAAGGCAAAAAGACATGAAATGTCATATCCGTTGTTTTAGTAGTTTTGCTTTATGGAGTTAAAGGGCTACCCATATTTATTAGCAACTAAAATGGCCGCCAGTTTGGCCATCTTGATCAGAATCGCAAATAAAGCAAGGGGCATGTGTATGCCATCATGTAACTGTGCTTGTAAGTTTGAATAAAATCGGACCATACCATGTCTGAGAAATGTTTGGGGACACATTTAGTAACAAAATGCTGGCCAGTTGGCCATCTCGAATCTGATCTCTAAACAGATGACATCTTATGTAAGCCATCATTCAGTTACACTGGGGAACATTTTTTCTTATATCTGTTGCATAGATTTTTTCAACTATATCTATGTATTTTTCAACGCTGATTTCAAATCTGAAATCGGTTTTCCTATACATGCCCTAATTTCATGCAATTTAAACGCGATTTCCGCAAAAAAGGCACCCATTGCTATTGCAACTCGGGATAAAGAGAACTAGGGGTGCGATTTCGAACGTTTTAGTGGAAATATACGATGCCTAATACTGCTAAATACACTATAACCCGATCGTTTGCTGCTAACGATATATTTGGGCAATTCATGAAATGTTACCCAAGAGTGAAAAATGAAAATAGAGAAACATACTTTGTTTTAACTTGTAAAGTATCAGGAAGGGTCATATCAAAAAGTATAAGAAAAAAAAATGTGGCGCCAAGTCGGAAAATATATTGTTTCAGCTGTTTAAATAAGTGTTTCTTCGAAGTCATTGCCAAATAAAAATTCAGTGCATTTTGGCATGTATTTCTTCTAAAGTAAAATTGTACCATAGACATTCAGGGTAATCATTTTAATGTTATATAAAGCTGAGGACGCCATTTTACATCAATCCCACTGGATGCCAGAAAGGAAATAATTTTTTTTTTTAAATCGCCATTTCAAACTTGTTGATTTCCATCTCGGTTCGAAGTTTGTAATGTACGTAACGTTTTAGAATGTATAAGTTTTTATAGTGCTTTGTGTTTTGGTCCCAATTTTTTTCTAAAATTTATAAATGCAAAAGCTAAAATCTGATACACACAACCATATCCAGAGATTTTTTGAACAATTTGCATGAATTCATTTGAAAAAAACAGTTACGGAACATTACATCACATTGCGTTACGGACATTCACATTTGTAAGCCCACATAAAAACTGCACATTATGCGGATAACAGTTCCTGATTCTGTACTGCAATACTGATATCTATCATAATGGATTGCTTTGCCTCCACTATATTAATTATTGATTTGTGACATTAACATTAATTTGGATGTTTCCTTAGCATAATAAATGTAAATTTTATGCTTTATTTTCACATGGATTCTAACTAATCGCGATACACTTGTTATTTATGAAATAATAACACCACTCGCCTGAATAGTGGCATTTTTTTTGCCACTTCGCATGGCAAAAGGTGCTGTGGATGGTATTGGTGGTTCATCAAGAGGCTGTGTCAAATCGTGTAAATAGTAGAAGCCACAACAAGTCCAGAGTGCATCAAGTTTGCTGCTGCAAGCAAAAGACAATGGATCAAAAGTAAGTGTTTTTGGAAATCACCACAGGAAAACATTACATCATTCTTGAAGACAACAAATGATGAGCTGTGGATGTCTTGTCTCTACTCCTGAAGGGAACACAAGGAGTTCACTGGCTGAAACCTGTAACAAGGCTTCCATTCACTCAAGCCATACTCAGAAGCAGATGAGAGCAAAGCTGGTGTAACATGCGCTTCAGTGACCACTGGAGGACAAGAGGAGGATGAGGAGAGGAGCAACCACATGCCTGCTCTGATGACGGCTCCCATTGGGTCCTTTGTTCGTGTGGAGTTCCTGACAAAAAAAATCTGGCAAAATACTTCCTTGCTCAAATAACAAAAGCATCCCCATACTGATGGGTGGCACGGTAAGTTTGAAGAGACAAAGATCCAACGAATTCTTTGTGTACAGCGAAGAAGAAGAGTCATTTGTGGAACAGGCCCAAATCAGCAGCATTGCTAACCGCACTCCCACTATGATAACAGAACCATTCTACTTCCAAACTGATGTGGAAGCAGAATAAATAGGTTGTCCTGAAAAAGAATTTTCTGACACTTGTCAAGACTGCATGTGTACAAGACTGAGTAAATGTACAACAAACTGAAAAAGGAAAGGAAAGCATCCTTCATGGTGCAAAAAGTCACAATAAGCATTTTATGAACTATATACATTAGTTTAATTAGAAATAGAAGTTGTTTATATAGTGTAGAGTTTGCTCAGCTATGGGTATAGTGTTTGCATGAAAAGTGTAATGTCGTAACGTTTCTTTGATATTACCCATTTCAAGGTATTAGGGTCAAATATAATTTATAAAAGTCAAAAAGGTGAACTACATGTCATTTTGTAAATCACCTTCAGATGTAGAATAAAATAATTCTTTATTAATTCCATAAAACAGAAAATCCACCAAAACTAATAAAGTCTGGTCTAAACAAACATGTAGTCCTCAAATTGGCAACACCTAAAAAAAAAAAATCTCATGAAGTGCTTTGGGCTATACATTTTGAAATGTGTATAAATTAAACAATCCAGGTAAAAGAATACAAAATATTAAAACAGACATGTGACTCTACTACTTCGTGAAAGTGACAAATCCTGTAATGTCCGTAATGCTTAAAATGTAATGTCCCGTAAGCACCAAACTTAATGCTCTAGAGGGTACATGTTTCATTGTTTCACTAAATATTAGCTATAATGCAATTAAACATTTTCTTACCTTTGGAATTAATGGGCAAAATTGGTCTAACTGTGTGCTAACTCACAAGACTTTTGATGAAACGTATAGTAGTCAAAAAGTTTGTCCAAAAAAATGTAATGTCCGTACGGCAAAACATTATGTGCTGTAACTACCACAACATGTATTGGAAGAATTGAAACTTGCACATTATAATTATGGGTCATTTCTTGTGATTCCATTTTATGAGTTCAAGATACCAAAGTTGTGTCAATCTTTAATGACCTTTGAAGTGAAAAATTGGGTCTGAAATGGTAATGTCCGTAACGCTGGAACTGCCCCATTTGGACATCACAATTTTCTTATATTTATTGATATTTATTTATATTTATTGATATATATTCTTTAACTTTATGTTTCTTTGTTTCAGATCTGATCATGGGCTTCTTCATAGACATAAATGTGTAAATAATCCTGATGCCATTCTGTATGTATGTGGCTGCACACCACTATTCGTCAAAAAGCGCATATAACATCGTTTGTAAGGCGTGCTATAAAAGCCTATTTTGATGTTCCCCTTGGCGACCAAGACAAGAAATGGGACCTCCTCATATTGTATGTCATAATTGTGAGGAAAGCGCCTTTGTGACTGGACAATAAGAAAACGAAAGGGCTGCCTTTTGTAGTTCCCAATGGTTTGGCGAAAACCCAAGGACGCATGTAACTGACTGCTATTTTGCCTGGTCAACACAAAGGATGTCGGCAAGAAAAAACCGGCAAAGATATCATATCCCTCTATTCCTCAGCAATTCGACCTACTCCGCACTCTGAGGAACTCCCCGTTCCAGTCTTTAATGTTTTGTCATACTCTGAAGATGAAGGCAGTGAACATGATCAGCCAGAGCACGAGGTCGTGACGACTGGGCTCCAAGAAATGGTTCTAAGATCCGAAAACCTCCTCATCTGATACCAAACAGTCATCAGCCCTCAGCAGTTTAGCCAACCGGAATGATGACTGGTGCGTGATTGGGGCTCTCCAAGAAGCACTGAGGTATTAGCCTCCAGGCTGCAAGAAAAAAAAATCTAAACTTTGTTGACCCACATCTGCAAATGTTCATATTTCCGAAAGCGGGACCAGATCTTTGTCGCCTTTTCTCAGAAGACAAGCAGTTTTGGTTTACTGCCACGATATCCACAGGTCTTCTCAGGGCAAATTAAGGTGTTACTTCGTATAACCCAAACAGAATGGCGATTATTCTGATACCTCTATATGCGCGCCTCAAGTGTATTCTCTTGCCACAATGGCAATGTTTTATGAGTGGTCCAGTTGGTCACTCAGTGATTTGCGAGAAGAAAATAATGATAAAAATGGTCATTGACTTACTACAAATACACGAGCACAACTTGGATCAATTGTGTGGTACCTGAAAATGGTCAACATTCTCCTTGGTCAACAGAAAGGCTCACAAAGTTTCCATGCCACAGCGTGGCTAGTCTTTTCGTCAGTTAATATAAAACGTTTCTTGGTAACCAAAAAGGCAGATAACTATGAGTTTCTAGTTAACCTAGAATGCGTGGCTTTAGCGATCTTGGGTGCAACATGAGTGTGAAGCTCCATTTCCTAAAATAGTCACCTTTGATCAATTCCTGAGAACCTTGGGGCTGTAAGTGAGGAACAGAGAGAGCGCTCCATCAGACCTCTGACGATGGAAAAGAGTGCACCAAGGGCGATGGAAAAAAATATGGGGAAAATGGCAAGACTAACTGCTGGAGCATGCCAACGAGATTGCCCTGTGGAAGTCCACAATAACGCAAAAATTCTTGCCTGAATAGGACCTATTTGAACTTTGCATTCCATCCTTATCAATTGTTCTGAAACACCTATCTTCTTTATGTTCGAAATATATGTTAAATTTAAATTTGCTTTTAATTCAAATTGTAACTTACCAAATAAATGTTGAAATGTTGAATTGCAAAATATATGTTCTAATATAAATTTTGCTTTTAATACTAATGTAACTTACAAATAAATTTTGATAATGATGGATTGCAAAAATCTAGAGCTTACAGAAGAGAAAACTACTG
>CM068960.1:70702453-70733923 GCA_035128595.1 Eptatretus atami | reverse complement strand
CAGACACGTGATCCTCAGAGATTATCGCGCGTGCAGGAGGGGCATTGGCGACACAGGTGGCGTGACGGTTGGAACAGCACAAGGGGTTTATATTCGAACCCCACGACAAATACATTGACACAGCATGAAAATCGAAAATAAAAAAAATAGAAAAATCGAAATAGAAATATTCACAAGGGTGATTCAAAATGTACTAATAATACGTGAAGTAAATCAAGCCTAAAGTCGAAGCGCCACTACACACAGACTTAAATACAGACAAGGGGAAAACAAAACAAAAGAAAATCCTCCCTTTATTCTGCCACTTATCTTGGTCCAGAGATGGTCTTTATTGAACTTTGGGATCGAGGTGCTTCATCCTGTGTGGGAAGACGCGCCCAAAAATGGTGCCGAGCCGCTCTCTGGGCGGGAAACGTATGTGAGGCAATTTATGAGGCGGTATTCAATACCAGGGCTCACCAACCGCCGTGCGGCTTCCTCGTCAATCGTGCTTGCCGATGCCGCGGATTTGCAGAATGGCGTCGTTCCCTGCGGTGATATGCACGAGGCTTCAAGTTCATCTCTCACGACCAGCCAAGAGCTCCACCACGCGAGCAAATCCACACCACGAATCTGAGAATCACGCAGTCTTCTTCATACTTCAAAGGAAAGCCAGCCGTAATGCTCTGATCTTTCACACCATCTCCTAGCTCTGTCGTCTCTCAACCGCGTGCATCCTTTACACCCAACTGAACCAACAAAACCAAAAACCTCTTTCTTATGACGTCACGCCCATCAATCATCCACCTCCAGGCGTGGCTTGCTGGAATGAAACCTGGGAAGGCAGGGCTTCTGCTTGGACGTTTGGCTTGCTTGTTGTTTTAAAAACGCACTTCTTTCATTGCTGGCTTGTAAATACAAAAATGTAGGAAAGGTCACAGGGGGCAATTGCAAGTACTGGGGGGTTAATTGGTTCAATAAATCCCTATCTAATTAAAGATCATCCCACCCCTCTCCCCAAGTAAGGTGACAAGTAACACTTAAGCTCACAGTTTCCCTACTTGATTTACATCGAGATGTCTCCTATGCGTCCACGGACCAAGCAACTCTACGCAATTCTAACTTCGCTATGAAATTCCTCCATCTACCCCCACAACCGTAACAATGTGTTGATTTTTATAGAAATAATATAAATGCAATCGTTTTTTACTACTGCCTATTTTTCTTACTCAGAAAACTTGAAAACTACATCTGACATTTGAGGTAACCAAGGACACTCATTTGTGTATCGAGAGTGAGGATCCGTTACTAAAATTAACATAACTAGTGCGTGTGTGTGTGCTGCTCGTAGGAGCATGCCCGTAGTGCATGCCAAGTATGTGCAGCTTCGTTCCTTCGCTCTCGTAAACGACGCACTGGATTGGGGGGTTGTGTCAATTAGATCGGACCAACCATATCATAAATGCCATAACTGGGAAACTGGGAAACATACTCAGGTCCCCAGCGTCAATTGTGACGTCATATCAACGAAGAAGAAGAAGAATTGTGACGCCCCCTCTCTCTCCCCCCCCCCCTCCTCTCTCTCCCCCCCTCTCTCCCCCCCTCCCGCTCCCCCCCTCTCTCTCCCCCTCTCTCGCCCCCCTCTCCGCCCTCTCTCTCACCCCCCCTCTCCGTCCCCTCTCTCGCCACCTCCTCTCTCCCCCTCTCTTGAATTTGGCCCCTCTCTCTCCCCCCCTCTCTCCTCCCCCTCTCCCTCCCCTCTCTCACCCCCTCTCCCCCGTCCCCCCTCCTCTCTTCCCCTCTCTCTGTAAATGTATTCACAAATGTCTACCAAGCACAACAATTAATTCAAACCTGGGAAAAAACAGCTTTCAAACCCTTTGGAACAGCTGAAATGGATAAAGAACGATATCAAACCTTGAAAAGGCACATAATCAGGTCCCCAGCGTCGATTGTGACGTCATACCAAACGAAGAAGAAGAAGAATTGACGTCAATCGTGCAAAAAAACAATAATAAATAAATAAATAAACATTAATTGTGACGTCATTCGGATGTCATAGCACCGTGTCCTGTCATTGGTTGACAGACGTTATTGGTCATTATTGGTTGACAGACAATATATAGGTCGTTATTGTTGACAGACATTTGTCTTTTGATCACTTTATTCTTTTTATTACTGCCAATTATTGTGCTATTATTATTATGATTAATATGCTGTTATCATTATTCTGATATCATTATCATTATCTTTATCTTTGTTATCATTATATTTGGGAAAAAATGGCATGATAAGGTGGAACGACACTTCAGCTGCGATATATACACCTTTCCAACACTGAAAAAAGCAATAAAATGGCCATACATGGAAGAACCGCTCGTCCAATTAATATCAAACCTTGAAAAGGCACATCTGCGGGGCCCCGGCAATATTCCTGGCAAGTTTCAATCAGATCGGACGGTGGTTGCGAGAAACAGCGGTCGCGACAGACAGACAGACAGACAGAAGACAGAGACACACACACACACATTGCTGGAATTATAGATAGAAGAAGGGACACAACTGTTAAAATATTAAATCTATGGAAGCCCAAAAGTGCCATATATACAAAACCTGAATTTTATGTAACTGTTGTTTTTATTTGTATTTTCAGCTTACCCCATCCTCAAAATGGGTAGGAAGATGCTCACATTTACCTTCTGTGCTAAAAAGAGCATACCAGGCAGTGAAGGAAGATGGTATTGCTGTTTACAGAGCATCGAGACAGTATGCATTACCATTTACTACCCTTAGGGATGATTTCAGAGTTTCTGTTGACTACCAGATCTGGTCCTGAACATATTCTGTCACAGCTAGAAGAGTCTGAGCTGGTAGCACATGTTAAAGATCTTGCTGCAGTCTGGTATGGCTACAGATTACACTGTTCACCTTGGGAAGTGCCAGCAATATGACAAGTGCCATGCAATGGTTCTACAACTTCATGGACAGATGGCCTGAGCTATGCATGGTGAAACCATTAAGTTTATCTGTTGTACATCAAAAGAATCAGTAACAAACTACTTCAAAGACTGGGACCATATTATCACCAAATACAAGTGAAAGGACAAACCACAGCTTATTTATACAAGGATACAAGGAAAACAGACACAGGTAGAGGCTATTCAGCCCATCATGCCTGTGCAAACACCATACTAATTTATCTACACAAGATCCAAAGAAAATGCAAAAAACAACTCATCTATTTATTTTAAGTTTTTGTAGTTTTTGTATTTTTTTTCTTCTTCTTCTTCCCTTCAGGGGAGGGGGCATGGGCTTGGTTAAAAACACACAACATCAACCACACAACACCCTTTGACGAGACCCCCACCAACAGCACTCCGTACACTTGCACTCAATCACCCATCAATGCTCAAACTACCTAAAAGCCTTGTCAACATCCCTATACCCCTCTATCTCCAAAGCTTCCAGGAACCTATCGAATACAAATTTAAACTTATCTCCTGTTTCTGTTTCCACGATCTTTCCAGGGAGGCCATTCCATGCATTAACTACTCTCTGAGTGAAAGCCCCCTACCTTACTACTGTCTTAACTCTCCTCTTCTTTACACTCAGGCTATGGCCTCTGGTCCTATCACTGTCTACTCTGTTGAATAATTCATCTGCACTTATTTTATCTATACCTTTCATTATCTAAAACATCTCCATCATATCTCCTCATAACCGCCTCCTTTCCAGCGTATAAAGCCCTGTCTCCTTCAACCGCTCCTCATAGCTGAGTCTAGCTAGGCCCGGAATCAATCGAGGAGCCCTGCGCTGAACCCTCTCTATGGCATCTATGTCCTTCCAGAACTGTGATGACCAAAACTGCACACAATATTCTAGATGTGGCCCTCACTAAATTCCTGTACAATGTTAACACCACCTCTTTTGATTTATAAATGATCCCCCTCCCAATACAACCTAAAACCTTGCTTGCTTTACCCATAGCTGCCTGGCACTGTGCTGCCTGCTTACCTACCGTATCTATTACCACCCCCAGATCCTTCTCCTGTGTGACATGCTCCAAAATTTCCCCTTGCATCCTGTAATCTCTATTTTCATTGTTTTTCCCATCCCCAACACCTTACACCTGTTCAGGTTGAACTGTATCTGCCAATCTTTTACCCAATCCAGCCAAGTATCAATACTTTCCTGAATCTGATCACCACCCCCTCTGCTATCCACCTTACCTCCAAGCTTTGTATATCATCTGCAAATTTGGAAAGCTCACTCTTCACTCCATTATCCAAATTGTTGATGTAAATAATGAATAGCAATGGTCCGAGTATTGATCCCTGAGGTACCCCACTACTTACATCCTCCCAGCAAGACATCCTCCCACTCACAGCCACTCTTTGCTTCTTATTACGAAGCTAGTTTGCAATCCAATTAGATAACTGACCAGCCACCCCACAAGCCCTCACTTTGGCTAACAACCTCCGATGTGGTACCTCATCAAATGCCTTCTTAAAGTCTAGATATACTATGTCCACTGCCTTTCCTTCATCCACCCAATCAGACACTGCTTCGTAGAACTCTAAAAGATTTGTTAAACAGGAACTACCTTTGGTAAACCCATGCTGACTACCTTTATTAGTTTGTATTTGTTTAAATGGTTCCTCATCTGGTCCTTAATTAATGTCTCCAACATCTTCCCCAAAACTGAAGTCAAAACATAACAGGTCTATAGTTTCCCAATTCTTCTCTGGATCCTTTCTTAAATAATGGTATTACATTTGCCACTCTCCAATCCTCCAGTACATGTCCTGACTCCAGGGAACTAATGAAAATGTGTAATGCAGAAGGGAAGCCACGTAGCTATTGACCTGATCAACTGAGCCAAGGAAAACAATATTGTGCTGTTCCTTCTTCCTCTGCACTGTTCCCATATCTTACAACTTATGGATGTCGGAGGTTTTGAGTCCCTTCAGCTGAAGTCTAACCAGGAATGTTTGCCTTGTGCACATGCCAATCATCAGACAGTAACTATATAGGTATGACGTGTGTGGATTGGTTTGTAAAATAAATGCAGATGAGGCACAACAGAGTTGGCCTGCTGGATTGTTTTTGTGTTGTATAATATGGAGACGAATTTCCATCAATCAAAGTCCTATTCCATATTGGATGCACCCTCCCTGTCGGCTTCCATGAGGCTGAATGCTCATTTTCTTACCTTCGGCACCTGAAGACCTACCTAAGAGATTCCATGGGAGAAAGTCGGATGACACCTCTGGCCCTCATGAACATACACCATGACTTCCCCATATCCCCACATGATGTGTGTGACATTTTCAGTCGGAAACATAAGCGCCATATTTTCCAAAATAACATCATTTATGAGTAATAAAATAACTCACATACTGCCATCCTATCTGATCTCTTTAGTGGGAAGACCCCCTGCCCTAAGCTTCGAAACCTCGGCGCATGGTGGTGCCAGGGTTCACCCAGCACACACTCAGTCAATGCCATCATTTCACACTACAGATGTGCACAGACCATTTTTAAACTAAGGATTGGCTGGGCAAGTGATGTCCAGCGATGTGTTCAGTTACTGAGCTGCGAGCTAGCGCTCGCCAAGCCGGGCGTTCCTTATCAACGGTTTTGATTGGAGTGCTTGCTTGAGTGCTGAAGCCACTTAGCGAGAGCTCTACAAGAATGTTGGTAACTGAACACACTCTGGATTCATCACATGGCGAAAGGATAAACATCTAGACCGTGACTTCTTTCAGCCATATAGATGAATTTGACGCTCAGAGGGGAGATTTGCAACACAACATGTGGCAAATTAGAGGTGATGAAAACCGGGTTGGTAGGAATCGAAAACGAGTTTTATTTTAATTACTTATTTTCCCCCAAACATGGTTTAAAATGCTATAATTAACCGCCAGTGACACAAAATACATCAGAATACTGAAATTGTCATTTATTGATGAGTAATGATAAGGAGGTTCCAAGAAATAAAACTTCAAACTCGATGATTGTGGTGACACGATATTAAATATGTAATGATCAATGTAAGAATGTGCTTTCGCTTTTATGAGCGGGAGGAGGGGAGGGGAGGACAGGGAGTGGAGATTCAAAGGGATGGGGGGGAGCAAAGATGGGACAGAGTTGTGAGGGGGAGGATGGGACCTTGGGGAGGGGGGAAGTGGTTGGAGAATGCCAGTGGAGGAAGGGGGGGGGAGTTGTGGGAATGGGGGACTGCGGAGAGGGTTTGAAGGCTTGGAGCGTGGAGATGATTGAAGCCTTCAGGTTCGGGGGAGGGGGGGAGGTTAAAACTTGGGGTTTGGGAGTGGGGGTTGATGATTTGGGGTTTGTGAGGAAGGGACTTGAGGACTTGAGGACTTGAAGCCACATTTTACATTGCGCAGCTGTTCAGCGGGTACCTGCTAGTTTTATATATTTTCCAAACCATGTTGTCTGTCCGTGCGTTCGTCTGTCTCCCGTTTACGTTAGCCACTTCCCGCACTGTATTTGAAAAGCTGCTGATTGGTTATTTTGCATTTTCATTCCACTTTTCTTGATGCAATATAGTCAGTCATTTTATTGTCCCTCTCATAATCTTCAAAATCATCTTGAACATCTGGATTAAAGTAGATTTAATACAGATCTTCATTGAGTAACACACAATTTAAAATCGCTATATTTTGTCCTCTTTTTAGACAAATCCAACCTCTTCCAACCGATGTTGCACCACCATTTTGCGGAGGGTGGTATAAGTAACTCAGAGCTTTTGCTCTGAGTGAAACCGGGAGTGCAACATAATTAACCTTTTCAAAGTCCATGAAATAATTAAAATCAAGAGAATAAAAATCCATATATATATATATATATATATCTTCTTCCGGCTGCTCCCGTTAGGGGTCGCCACAGCGGATCATCCGTTATGATCCACATACTGATTTGGCATAGGTTTTACGCCGGATGCCCTTCCTGACGCAACCCTGGTCGCCTCTTACGACACAGGGATAAATAAGGATTGGGTTTCGCCATGATTCCAGGCTGCCCTACACCCTCTCATAGCATGGCCCAGCACAGAGCACCCGTCCTCAAGCGATCCTCCAACCCAAGCCTCCGAGTAGCCGGATTACAGGCGCACGTCACTATGCCCGGTTACGTCACCCGTAAGGTATCGAACATTAATATCAGTGAGTCAGTGGTTAGAATGAGCTTTATACACGACATGGCCAAAAGTAAGCAGACGCCCCTTATAATTTGTGGATTCGGCTATTTCAGCCACACCCATTGCTGACAGGTGTATAAAATCAAGCACACAGCCATGCAATCTCTAAAGACAAATATTGGCAGGAGAATGGGCCATACTGAAGTGCTCAGTGACTTTCAATGTGGGACCACATAGGATGCCATCTTTCCAACAAGTCAGTTCGTCAAATTTCTGCCCTGCTGGAGCTGCCCTGATCAACTGTAAGTGCTGTTATTGTGAAGTGGAAATGTCTCGGAGCAACAACAGCTCAGCCACGAAGTGGTAGGCCATACAAGCTCACAGAATGTTACCGCCGGGTGGTGAAGCACGCAGCACAGAAAAATCGTTTATCGTCAGTTGCAACACTCACTACTGAGTTCCAAACTGACTATGGAAGCAGGTCAGCTCAAGCACCGTTCGGCGAGAGCTTCATGAAATGGGTTTCAATTGCCAAGCAGCCACACAGTCACACAAGCCTTGGATCACCATGCGCAATGCCAAGCGCCGGCTGGCGTGGTGTAAAGCTCACCGCCATTGGACTCTGGAGCAGTGGAAATGCGTTCTCTGGAGTGATGAATCACGCTTCACCATCTGGCAGTCCGACGGACGAATCTGGATTTGGTGGATGCCAGGAGAACACTACCTGCCAGAATGCGTAGTGCCAACTGTAAAGTTTGGTGGAGGAGGAATAATGGTCTGGGGCTGTTTTTCATGCTTCGGGCTAGGCCCCTTAGTTCCAGTGAAGAGAAATCTTAATGATACAGCATACAATGACATTGAAAACGATTCTGTGCTTCCAATCTTGTGGCAACAGTTTGGGGAAGGCCCTTTCCTGTTTCAGCATGACAATGCTCCCATGCACAAAGTGAGGTCCATACAGAAATGGTTTGTCAAGATCTGTGTGGAAGAACTTGACTGGCCTGCACAGAGCCCTGACCTCAACCCCATCGAACACCTTTGGGATGAATTGGAACGCCAATTGCGAGCCAGACCTAATAGCCCAACATCAGTGCCCGACCTCACAAATGCTCTTGTGGCTGAATGGAAGCAAATCCCTGCAGCAATGTTCCAACATCGAGTGGAAAGCCTTCCCAGAAGAGTGGAGACTGTTATAGCAGCAAAGAGGGGGATCAACTCCATATTAATGCCCATTAGGAATGAGATGTTGGACAAGCAGGTGTCCACATACTTTTGGCCACGTAGTGTATATTAGATGTGAACAAATACAACTGTCACTTAACTGACAGGGATATGTTAAAGGGGGGGGGGGGTGGGGGTAAAAAAGAGGGGAGGAATAGAGGAGGAGGGTAGGGTGAGGGTAGGGAGGGAGACCAAGGAGGGGTGGGAGCGAGGATGGAGGGGGAGTGAGGAGGGTGGGGGAGTGACGAAGGAGGAGGGAGCGAGGAGAGAAGGGAAAGGGAAGGCAGCATGAGGGAGACAAGGGAAGGCAGCGTGAGGGGAGAGTCCGTCGGCATAATCATTGTCCGGATATGTGCGGAGATAAACCACCGTCTGGATACATGCAGAGATAACCACCATCCAGACATAACCACTGTCCAGACGATGGGTATACGAAGGTGTGGGGGTGGGGGGGAGGGATGGGAAGGAGAAGAGGGGTGGAGGAGTGAGGAGAGACGAGACCGAGGAGGGTAGGGAAGGGAGGAAGCAGGAGGGAGCAAGGAGGAATGGGGAGTGAGGAGGGGTGGGGGAGAGAGAATGGTGGGGAAGGGAAAGCAATATGAAAGGAGGGGAAAGAAGTGTGAGGGAAGGGGAGGAGAAGGCTTGCCATGAGGGCATGGCAAGAGAAGGCAGCATGAGGGGAGGGCAAGGGAAAACAGTGTGAGGGGAGGGTCCATCCGAACATAACCATCCAGACACTTCCAGAGATGACCACCATCTGGACATAACCACCATCCGGACATAACCACAGTCTGGATAAGTGCGGAGATAACCAGCATTCGGATACATGCAGAGATATCCAATGTTTGGATACATGTGGAGATAACCACAATCTGGATACATGCGGAGATAACCACTGTTCAGATAAGTGCGGAGATAACCACTGTCCGGACATGTATGGAGATACACACCGTCCAGAAATAACCACCCTCCAGCCATGTATGGAGATAACCACTGTCTGGACATAACCACAGGTCTATATACGTGCGAAGATGACCACCATCCGATACGTGCAGAGATATCCACCATCCGGGCATAACCACCGTCCAGATACGTTCAGAGAGAGGGAGAGCGGGAGGTGTGGAGAGGAGAGGGGGAGAATTCCAGAGCAGATGTGACGTCCAATTTAACGGCACACACATTGATGAATCGCCCTGCCTGTTACACACTGGGATGACAGTTTATAGCTGGGTCAGGATTCGAACCCAGGCTACACACAGCTTAGAGCGAGTGTGAATACCTCTTGGCAATCCTGCCGTGATGTTAACAAAACGTTTCTTTTTTTACCTCTGCCACCGAATGTGAAGGAGGTTGTGTTTTCACCCCTCTCTGTCTGTTGTTTGTTTGTTGGGTCGCTGAAATAGGTGACCCTTATTGTCAGTAATTCTGTCTGTTTGTGTGGAGTTGTTGAATGTTGTTGTTGCATCCAGCATAATGGTAGTAAACGGGGCGGATTTGACCAAACTCGGTGGTAGGTACATCTATGACCGTTGCTTGGAAATTGTGATGGTGCTAGGGACGCTTTGTTCCCTAGCAACAACCGAAAAACCTTCAAATCGTACTGTTCACGGAAATCATTCCGAAGGCCATATCCACGTGGGTTGTGAATATGGCACGAAGTCAGGGATGCTGCACAATATATAGGCGGTTTTGTGTATTTGCAATACTTTTACCCGCGCGCGCCCCTACAATAGCGTATTCGCGAAAATTGGCGAAAATGAAGGCCCCCTGCGACAGGTGAGTGCATCGATACGAAAAACTTTGCAGGTTCATGGAACTCAATGATACTACAATTGCCTCAGGACATATTGACCGATTGCTTAGGTCAGGATCAAAGGTCAATAGTGCAAAAATCGAATAATCAGAGCTGGAGGGCCTTCGTGCCAAATGCTACTCTCCCCTAGGGTTTAGGCGGAAGGTAGAAAATCCACACTAATCGTCTGAAACATTGTGCACAAACGATCGAGCCGGATTTTCGATTAGATCTTGTCACCACAGCACCCCTCGAACTTGGATTTCCGATTGTCAAACGCCATTCGGGACTGTGTCAATTCAGAAGTGGATACCTGAGTACGTTATCATAGAATGGAACTGGAGAGATGTCTGATAGCAATAATTTAACAGGTGATCCCTATCCGCATATGACATCCATTTTGCTCTATATCTTATAGTTTCCATGCTCGACGACCCATCGCCGCCTCCCGGCTTGTCTGTTTGTTTGTTCATCTGTGTGCAGGATATATCAAAAAGTTGTGGACGGATCCGGATGAAATTTGGTTGGCAGGTTAGGTGTGTGACAAGGATGAACTGATTAGATTTTGGGGAAGATCCGGATCTGGATCCAACGAATAGAATTTTTTAAGTGATTCTTCACCATTGAGAGATCGGGCCAAAAATTATATACAGCACGCTATCTCAAAAAGTGGTGGACGGATTCGGACAAAATTTGGTGAACACGTTGGGTTTGTGACCGCGATAAATTGATTCGATTTTGGTGGGGATCCAAATCCGGATCTCGATATGAGAGTTGTTTAATTTTTTAGGTGATCCTTCACCATCGAGAGGTTGGGCCAAAAGTGACACATAACATGATATTTACCTCCGCCACCGAAGGTGAAGGAGGTTATGTTTTTACCCCTCTCTGTCTGTCTGTCTGTGTGCAGGATATCTCAAAAACTTGTGAACAGATTCGGATGAAACTTGGTGGACATGTTGGGTGTGTGACCACGACGAATTAATTCGATTTTGGTGAAGATCCGAATCCAGATCCGGATCTGATAATTTTTTAATTGAATCTTCACCATTGAGAAATAGGGCTAAACAAATATATAGCACGATATTTCAAAAATGTATTGGACCCAATATGTTCTCGTGGATCAGGCATTACAGGGCAGAGGTATGCACTCTACCGAGTGCCATTCTAGTTCAAAAATGTATTGGGCTCGGTATGTTCTTGTGGATCAGGCTTTGCATGGCGGAGGTATGCGCTCTACTGAGTGCCCTCCTTGTTTTTATTTGTATTTATATATATATATGTCGAAATGACGGGTCGTATAATGAAAGAATATCGTACAAAAAGAGGAAATTGCACATTTTCCGCGAGCTAGTAATCGCCCTACACACGGCAGAACAACACGGGGCCAATGCAGCCGAGTGTCTCCTGAATATTATTCAAGTCGATCGACATGCAATATTCAGTGACAGTGCGAATTTTGTAGAGTGATCGCCAAGTGGCTTAAGCACTCCAACGAAACGGTTTATAAGGAACGGCCTGATTGGCAAGCGATAGCGATCTCCGAACCATCATCAGAAACACACACCTCCCAGACACACCCGAAATGTCAAATATGGCCGAATTGGACAAATTATCACTTTTTTAGCAGTTGGAACTGATGCTAAGTTCAATTCTGGAGCCTAGATTTTGTAATTCAGCTTAGTTTAAGAGATTCTCGAGGTTATGGCATGTACAGAAATGAAATAAATGCACGGACATTGGTGACTCCGAGCGTTTATAAGCATTACAATGTACCCAGCGATTCACAGCTATGATGAACAGGCATTCGATAATATGAGTGAGGAAAGTGAAAAGAAAACTTTATTGTTATGAAATCTTTGCGGCCTGTTCCAAGTCAAGGAATGGTTGAGCAGGCCAAAAAACATGGCGGCTTCAGACCCCAAGATATGCCAGGACCCCCATAGAGAGCGGTGGCTGAGGATGCACCTGATAAAGGATATAATTAAATAAGGCTGTTAACTATCTTCAAAAGGGGTGTTTCAATTAACCCAAACACCAAATTTTCACTCGTGCACTTCCATGGAGTTTCCTTAGCATGCATGCAAAGTTTGTGGCTGGTTTTGGACTTATGGAGGAGACACACACACTGACTCCCTGACATGCACACACACACACACACAAACACACAAATATTGACATTTATTAGTATAGACTAGCAAGTAGAACACGTCGTTTTGCTGATGGGGATATATTAAGGGGGTGGGAGTAAGGAGGGGAGAGAAGAAGACTGAGGAGTGGTTAGGGAGTGACAAAGGATGGGAGAGTGAAGAGAGGTGGGGGACTGACGAAGGAGGGGAGAGCGAAGAGGGATTGGGGAGTGAGGAGGAGTGGGGGAAGGGAAGGCAGCGTGAGGGGAGGGTCCGTCCGGATATAATCACCATCTGGATACATGTGGCGATAACCACCATCCGGATACGTGCGAAGATTACCACCGTCTGCATATGTGTGAAGATAACCACCATCTGGATACGTGCGGAGATAACCATCATCTGGATACATGTGAAGAAACCCACCTTCTGCATAAGTGTGGAGATAACCACCATCCAGATATGTGTGAAGATAATCACCATCCAGATTCGTGCGGATATAACCAGTCCAGATGTGTGCAGAGATAACCATTGTCTGGATAAGTGCAGAGATATCCACCATCCAGACATGTGCAGAGATAACCACCATGTGGACACGTGTGGAGATTACCACCATCCAGACAAATGCCGAGATAACCACCGTCCAGACACATGCAGAGATAACCACCATCTGGACACATGCAGAGATGACCACCATCCGGACACGTGTAAAAATACCCACCTTTCGGATATGTGCGGAGATAACCACCGTTTAGAGACGTACGGAGATAACCACCGTTTAGATACTACATGCAGAGATAACCAACGTTTAGATACTACATGCAGAGATAACCAACGTTTGAACAGATGCATAGATACCCACCATCCGGACACGTGTAGATACCCACCATCCGGACACATGTGTAGATACCATTGAGACACATGTTCTCAATAATAGAGATACCCACTATTCAGACATGTGCGAAGATACCCACCATCCGGACACGTGCGGAGATACCCACCATCCGGACATGTGCGAAGATACCCACCATCCGGACACGTGCGGAGACATCCACCGTCCAGCCACGTGCGGAGATAACCACCATTTGGATACTACATGCAGAGATAACCACCATTTGGATACTACATGCAGAGATAACCACCATTTGGATACTACATGCGAAGATAACCAAAGTTTGAATACATGCGGAGATAACCACCATCCGGACACGTGTGGAGATACCCACCAATCGGACATGTGCAGAGATACCCACTGTTCGGATACATGCGGAGATAACCACCGTTTGGATACATACGTGTGGAGATAACCACCGTTTCGATACATGCAGAGATAACCACCATCCAGATACGTTCTGAGACAGAGAAATAGAGGGAGAGAGGGGGAGGGGCATTCCATGCCAAGTGTACACACCCTCCCGACACTAATACCTCATTTTCTCCCCATATGTTGGTCATTTATTCACTTGGGTGAAAAAACTCAAAATACCAACTTTTAGACCTGTGGGCCCATCGGGGCCCATTTTAGGGGCCCCCCAAATTTGGGCGCCCCCGGCTGCCCCCACAATCTTCCAGTGGCCATATCACAGGTTGTAGTGGTCCGATTTGGCTGATCTTGGTATCAAAATGCTCGTAAAAGCGAGATCTTTCGAAACACGCAAAGGAAAATCACTCCGAAACAGTAATTCAAAAAGTTATAGTTTGGGGCGCCCTTTGACCTTGGCCCCCTGCTCCCCAGCCAAACCGATGGTCCCGATTTTTTCGTGTGAGAATACCCCTTCATATACTCCAACACTCAGCATAAATGAAAATGGGATCTCAATGGGTTCAAGTGTGATGATGTTTTATGTTCGGGGACCCGGATGCTGGACACACAATACGCCACAATACATAGCACAATATGAGACGAATAGGAGTGTGGGAAAGGAATAGGGGTGGGGAGAGGAGAGAGGGGTGGGAGGGGGGGGAGAGAGGGAGAGAGAGAGAGAGGGGTGAGAGAGGGAGAATGAATATATAGGAAGGGTAGGGAGAAGGGAGGGGATGAGAGGGAGGAGAGGGGAGGGAGAGGGAGGAGAGGGAGGGGAGGAGAGAGGGAGGATTCTGGCAGATGTGACATCCAGTTTAACAGCACACACATTGATGAATCGCCCTGCTTGAGAAATACCGGGATGACAGTTTATAGCTGGGTCGGGATTCAAACCCAGGCTACACAACTTAGAGCGAGTGTCCGCACCTCTCAGCGATCTTGCCATGATGATAACACATTGATGTGGCATTTAAAACAAAGAGCATGAACAAATAACATTGGTAAGGCAATGACAAAACACCCAATATAACCTGTGCCAAGAAACTGCTTCGCAGCACTAACGCTCTGTAAAGAGTATGGTATCTGTAAAGAGTAAAGAGTAAAAAAAAAAAAGAGTATCAAAAAAACATGTATGCCTGTACATCCAGATACATATGCATACATACGCACGCACCACGCACACACACACCTTTCTGGGATTTACTCATGTACATGCATACACATGCATGGGACAGGGGATATTGGGCCATCTTTCCCAGCCACTGCACATTGCCCCCCTGAACACTATTTTACTAATTTTATGCACTTATGTACCTCCATTAGCTAAGGAAATATTTGTAACAAAAAACAGGGGGGGGGGAGGGGTAATGCGGACAGTAAAGAAGGACAAAACAAGGTGAGATGATGTAATGTGTAAGCCGGTAAATATTTACATGGTTACATATGTGAACAGTTATAGATAGTCACACCATCTGCCAGTGGAGCGACATCACACAGGGCAATTACTAAGACATGTATTCAGACTTGTTTTGTTGACAGTTGACCTAAATTGCTGTTTCTGATGTACCTGCTCGTTAGGACTGTGCCCATATTCTTGACAGAGCTTTGAGGCGTTCACGACAAATTGAGATATGCTTCAAGGCTCGAACCAATCCGATGTATGGTAACTGTGTGTGTGTGTGTGTGTGTGTGTGTGTGTGTGTGTGTGTGTGTGTGTTGTGTGTGTGTGTGTGGTGTCTGACGCACAGCGATACAAGAAATATATTATATATAGTATACCTTATATATATACACACACATACACACAGGAGCACAACCAAAATATTCCTTAGGAGGGTGCTTAGGTTACGTAGCAAGTGGCAGTGGTACAGAAAATATTACAGTGCAGAATCTAGGCATGGGGTGATAGTTTATAGCTGGGCAGCGATTCAAACCCAGGCATAGACAGCTTAGAGGAAAGTGGGCAAACCTCTCGACCATCCTGCCTGCCATATATACTTATGCAAGTGAATTGAATAATAGAAATGTAAACCTTTGCGTGTCGGGCCATTATGAGTTTCTCATTCCCGGAATATTTTGAACAGCCCACATAATAAATATCTAAAAGCATAAAGAATTACTCCCACCATCAGGGACATTCCAATCTCACACTTTTGAATACAATAAAATCACAAGTAGTACATGATTTGTATCACATCATTCAAATGATTTGTAACCATTAAAAAGTGACAGGCAACAAACTGGGTTATTGAAAACAGAGGAACTTACAGATGGATAGAGGGGAATAGGATAAGATCACAGGTGGACATGAGACACAAAAGTTGATAGTGAGGATGCCACCTAAGAGGACTTGTATCAAGGGCACAATTGAATGCAAATTTTTATTAACACGTATTTCTAATGATTTGTAACCATTACAGAAAATGAAAAAAAAATTCCACCATTTCCAAGAATGAATAGTTCAACAAAAATTGCCAACAAATTACAGAAATAAGACTGGAGGGAAGAGCAAGATTGAAAGGAAATTCTTATTAACATAAAAATGATTGAAAAGGTCTGTAACCATTTCAGAAAATGAAAACGTTTTCACCTGATCAAAAATTAATTGTTTAACAAAACCCAGCTGGCACAGCTACGATGGAACAACATTGGCCCAACAGTGGCCATTTTTTTTGGCCCAACTTCGATTTGATCATTGGTCTGTCATCCAATCGTTGGTGCGTCATTGTGAAACTAATACCTGACAGTAGCTGAATCAGTATTAATAAGGTCAACCCATCTCATTTCACCAAAAAGTCAATAATGAACCAACATTTGCAATGTGCATTTGACCAACCATGACAATAAAACCCAACTTCAACGTTTGTCCAGCAATCAGACTCAAGAGCATAATAATGGTAATGGCATCTGCTCTGAGTCTGGGAGGTCAGAAGTTTGATTCCTGACCTTCGCCGAGTTATACTGAGGACTTCAAAAAAAACATTGTCTATTTCGCTTCCTCACTTGACATTCAGCATTGAAAGGATAGAGCATGGACAAACCCCATAGATTGGCATCCATGGGGATGGTGGGGGTGGAGAAGTCTCTCCATGGAGTTGAAGAAGTCCCTCCACAATTGCTCTGCTGAATACGGAGAGGAAAGCAAGTTATAAAAAAGTGATGTCACTTCCCCTAAGATCAGTGGTTGTGTTTGTCTGGAGTTGTCTGTGTGCCTGTGCTTGATTTGTGTTCTCATTTCTCCATTAACCCTAGACCCTATGGAAAACACAAACGTAGCTGTGCCATCTGGCTTGACGGACAATATTATTCCAACCCAGAATGTCAGATGATGTATCAAATGCATTCTACAGCTTCTCAAATCACCTAAAAGTCACGCACTGATTATGTTGGTTATCTTACTTTGTAAAATTTTGTACACCAAAAACACTCCTTTTAGCAAGTGGTAACAATGGATTTACCTCCATGCTGGGCTTGGAGGATGCCTAGATTCCCTAGAAGTATGTGCCCTTTTCACTGAGCTGTGTAGCCTGGGTAAAAATCTCGCCCCAGCTACAAACTGTCACCCTGGAGTTTTGTATGTAGGGCGAGACATCAATGTGTGACATCCCTCGGATGGACGTCAAACTCGGTGTCTCATGTGCCAGCATTAGTTGTTCGACGTTAAAGATTGCATGTTATCCTGCATGAACAGTAGGCGAGCTATCAGTAACACCCTGGCCAGATACCAAATTCCTCCTGTAACTTTCAGGGATTCACTGCATCAGCAGCACTGCTACTTTTCAGCAGCTGTAGTAGCAGCACTGCTACTACAGCACTGCTACACCTCTGCAAGAACTGATGCTAATCCACAAATATGTGCTGCATACAAACGACAACTTTCATTTTCCAAAACAAACACTCTTTGTTGTTTCTTTGTCTATCAATAGATAGTAACAAATGGCAGTCAGACAAGTGCAAGAACAGATAAAACAACAATTCTCCAAAGTTGGTGGCTTACACATGGGCTGACCTCCATGGACAACCTAACTCCATAAGTGAGGGGATACAATAACCGTAGTGAACAATCACTCCTCCAGCCAATTTGTTCGCATAACTTTTCAGTTATGATCATATAACACTCACATGTGGACAATGGAAAACTAGCCCTTCCAGACAATATTGATCTCTCGCCTCAAAGTCCCCGATACATCAAATCAAATCACCAACACCATTGTTCTTGCAACAAATGTTCAAGATATGATGCTTAAATGAATAATTTGAAAGGAAGCCAGTAACTTACGAAATTGGTCAGTCATCGTTTCATATTGATGCTGATTAGTGATTGAAGGGTGGTTATCACCTGCATTTGCTGCTGAAAATGGAAATTTATTACAAAGAGTGCTTATTTTATGGAAAACAGCCTTCAGACTTGCTGCTTGGGAAGTCATGGTTTGGATGAGGTTCAAGTGTGCTGCATATAGAGGAAATCAGTTGTTCATGTGTTGGAAGTATTGTTCATGATGCATTATTAGCATTAGGCGAGTACAAGTCTTGTGAGACTATTTCTCATGAACAAAAGTGGCCACTCAAACAAAACTTGATGTGAATGAAATATCTATCGAATTTGGGTGCTTAGATGTGGACTGAATATTTCCTTCACACCACCAACAACAACAGGTACTTCTCGATAAGTCAAAACGCCATCAATTGTCAAAGGATGCAGCCCAACATTATACACATAATACTCGTAGATTTATAGACAGGTGCCCTTTTAAATAAATAGATATCCAATATATAATTGTAGGCCAAATACCGCAAAACATCCATTCTTACTCTTCACTCCATAATTTATCATTTTATCCTTCACTACCTGAGGAGCTTTCAGGATAGCTTAGACGTATCGCATTCATCTACAAGCTGTCCAGTCTGGGTTCAAATCTTAACCTAGCTATGAACTGTCACCCTGGTGTTGTGCATGCAGGAAGAGGCATCAATGTGTGCACCGTCCATCAGAAGGGCATTAAGCCAGAGGACCCGTCTGGGAGCATTGGTTGTTGATGTTATCGCCGGCACTCTTGGCCAATTCCAAATTCCTACAACCTTCAGTCGAACGCCAGACCTCGCCAGCTGGTTCGTCAAAGATTGCACCAAAAACGTTCACCGGACAATCCCACAGTAAGGTGGGAATAATTGTGCAATTAAGGAAGTCGTAGGACTTTAAGTACAAGTTTTCGTCACCACCAGCACCCTTAATTCCACATATATTATCGACCTTCCCACCATGTAGAAGAATGGAAACAGAACAATGTATCCAGCATTTAAGCAAATATATATTGCTCATTATATTTGCTCCTCGTTTTTGTGGTGCTTTCCTGTCCTCTACTGATAAATAGAGTGTATTGCAAGTTGATGAGCCATGTAAGTAGGGTTGGGCATACAACCATACTTTTTTTGAAAGGAGTGTTTTTTCATGGCCAAATTTCACGCTGATCACGAATCCGTTGAACTTTTTGACATAGGATGATGTCTTAGATTGGTAAAATGCAAAAATTCAAAATGGCCACCAAATTTACCCATTTTCAGGTAAAATTTGATAATTATGGCTTACTACTGCTACTGGTACTTGAGGAGTGTAAGAAGAATGGAGGTCCAGTGACTCCTATTTCCCTTGACTCTCTTGAGAGACTTAATGAATCACAACTACTCAAGGAAATAGGCTACCTTAGATCGACAGTGGCGCCGATATATGCCAGAAGCGTAGAGTGAAATGTACCGACGGAACAAAAACTTTCACGTTTGAGAAGTTCAGTGTAGACGAACTGAAAACATCTATCAGAAATGCTGTCAAACCAGAGGGCAATGTTTCTGTCGATGTCGATATATTGCTGAAAAAGTGCTTTGAATGTTGATGTGATTGATTTAAGAGTAGTTTACGGAAATTGTGATATCTTAATTTGATTCTTTGAAATTATGGTCACGCTCACATTTTTGTGCTGATTTTATCGCAATATACATCCTGGGGCAGTCTGGTTGACCTGTATGAGTTTAAAAGTATGATTATCGATACCAGCGACCCTGAAAACATAAGAAATGACATATTACATGCCCTAGTAAGCCATAATTATCAAATTTTACCTGAAAAGTGGGTAATTTGGCGGCCATTTTGATTTTTTGCATTTTACCAACCTAAGACATCAGCCTAGGTCAAAAATTTCAACGGATTCGTGATCAGCATGAAAAATGGCCATAACAAACACTCCTTTCAACGGGACAACAGAGAAAAAGTCGATGTGTGCCCAACCCTAATGTAAGACTGTTTTCCGACAACCGTATGCTTTAACTTTATTATCCAAATGTGGCTGCTTTTTCACAACAAACTAGCCCCCTGTATGATTCCATTCCAGGTTATCTTCCGGGTTAGGGTGATTACCAGACGTGACATCGTACCGTGACATCCATTTTGCTATCCATCAGCCTGTTGATGTATTTTATTCGTATGCAGCCTGTGGCTGCTTGGCTGCATCATTTTCTGGGGGCACAGCTGTGCCGCTGATGCAATGCTCTCTGTTTCCCGTAAGCTGCTGCTCATTTTGCCAACCTTGGAAGGATGATAGGCTGAGTCAACCCAGCTAGTATTAATTTAGCGTAACGACAGGGGCTTGAACGCAAGACCATAAGATCTTAAGTCACCTTAGCCATTAAGCCAACACCAGGCTTGGCCTGTTGATGATGCCTCAACAATAAAGCTATATTGTTGTTTATTCCACAACTTGTAAACATAATTTGGCGTAGTCGGCTTGAAGAATGTTTTGTGCCGCCATGGACATGTTTTCGTTGCCCTTGGTCGGTTTTCCATGCTAGATATAGATGTATTTTGTCCCTTCTCAGGAGTGTAGTCGCCACGTGTTAGTTTCTCCTGCTGTTGTTGGGTGGCGCTATCATTGTGTGTTTGGACTAGTTTCACTTTCGTCCTCATTTTTCCATGCCAACAGTTAAGTCGGCAAGAAGGAGCAGCATCAAGTGGACCAGAAGAGGCCCCACGGGAGGATATTTCCTCAGTGTTGGCAGTCATGAAGGACATACTGGCCTTGTAGGTTGAGCAACATAAGGCCCACATGGAGGACGTATGTGCTCTTTGTTAAGTTCGTGCTCACGTGTGTCAGAAATCATGGGTCCAATCTGCTCCCCAGTCACACCATGGTTCAACACCAGCTGTTCAACACATAGTTGCAGGCGGCTGCAATACCCAGTTGCAGCCGCCGCGCAGCAGATGAACCCACGTCCATCACCACGGATACGTGTTGCCGACAAGGTTTGTGATAGCGATCTTCTCGGCATGCTCGACGCCCTGCCAGAAATACCCTCCCCCGAAAAACAAAACAAAAAAAATATATTCATATCCATAATGATCACCAAAATCATTATTCCTAACAAAAACAACCCCACTTCCTCCAATCCCATTCCCCTCCCACTCGCCTCCACCATCCCCCTTCCAATCCCCCACCACTACAAAATTCAATGAAGAGAGGCAGCTAAACGACTTCAGTTTACATGGTGATTCGAGAGACTTGTTACACTGAACGCATTCACTCTGGGCAGTTGTGCATGCATTCCCCTTCACAGCACGTTTGTTTTCCACTTTGTCAAAATGGTGATTGCAGGCGTAATCACGTGACAGTGACGTCATGCCGATGTCGAGGATGTACCATTTATGCACCATGTGTACACCAGTAAAAACCCCAGGCCTGCCATGCTGTAAACAACATTTTCAAAAAATTGAGTTGGCTGCCGGAGGTACACACACTCGCCTCTAACCTGTCTTGCTTTGTTCGGATCTCAGCTCGGCTCCAAACTGTCGTCCTGGTGGTTCGCAGGCAGGGCAATGCATTAATGTGTGATGTCCCTCAGAAGGGCGTAAAATTCGGTGTTCCATATGCTAGCATTAGTGAGTCGATGTTAACGATCCGACGGTGTCCTTCTCGAAGAATAGGCGAGCTGTCAACTGCACCCTGGCAAAATTACAAATTCCTCCATCTAACCTAGAGGCTACAGGGGGCAGTGTGTCAGCCGCACCCTCAACCAATGATGCTACACTGCAGCCTTGTGCTGCATGTGAAAGTAGAAGAAGAAAACAACTTTCAACTGAAAACTCCCTCCTAAACATTTTACACTTCCCTGTTAGGCCACTCGATGACCAACCCTTGTAAGTATCGAGTTTTTTTTTCATGATATATAACCCACAAGTGGGCTAGCAAGATATCTTAGCATCAGCAGTATGCCTACTTGCCTTTGACCTGTCTCGCTTGGATTTGAACATCTACGCAGCTATATAACCTGTCATGCTGTTGTTCTCCTGGAAGGGCGAGGCATCAATGTGTGTTCCATTCCTTGGATGGTCATTAAAGTGCGTGTCTCATCCCATCTGCTCACATTAGTTGTTGGACGTTAAAGATTCCACAGTGTACTTTGCGAAAAAGAGGCGAGCTATCACAAGCACCCTGAACTACACACAAATTTCGACCTTGACTGAGTGCTGGGAAGGCAATGGCAAACCACCCAGTCCACCCCATGCCAATAAAAGCTGCTTCGGCAGTACCAACGCTCTGTAAAGAGTAAGGTGTATACATCTAATCTCAATTGCTCACATAACTACTGGGCGTAAAATATAATAAACTCTACCAAGTATGTTAAGTGAGAGAATCGAGGGTGGAAAAACTGTTAAACCATCTCAGTACGACAGAAATTAAGTGGATATAACAGAAAAGGAGATATTGTTACGAATTTGGAAAACTATCACACTCAACATTCAGGTCCTATAGCTCAGTTATCTCGGTAAGTATGTGTTTTATAGATAGCTCCCCTTCCCTTGTTTAATGGGTAAATCAATGTACTGTAAATGCGCTGTGATTTATTTTAATAGTTAGGAGTTTTATCGAGATTCTGCAAAGAAGAAGAACCACCCTCCTCTGCAAAGAAGAAGAACGACCCACCCGCCCCGAGATTCTGAGACGTAAACAAGGATGACGGTTGATCAACACCCGCGCGCCGGGAAGGGGGAGGGGAAGCGCGTCGGAGCGCATAAAAAGGAGTGAGTGAATCGGAGAGAAGCCAGCCAGCCAGCGAGGGAGCCAGCGAGCGCCCCTGTCGTCATCGTCATCGTGGCCTTAGGAGGTCGAGAAGCGCTTCTGTCATCGTGGAAGGAGAAGTCCCTGTCGTCGTCGTCATGGTCTGAGAGGTCTGGGCTGGTCGTGGCCGTCTGGAACGTCTTCTTCCTCCTCCTCCTCCGGAGGGTCGAACTTGAGAGGGACCATCCACCGAACGGAGTCGAGGTTTTGGTGGCCGGGACGGGCGCCGACCGAGTCAGCTGGAAGACCGCACGAGGTGGAAAGGTCCAATATAGACCCTTACCTCCAGCTCACCTTCCCTCCGAGCTGGGGGTATTAATAAAGGCATTAGCCACCACTTATTTTGGGTGTGTGTGTGTGTGTGTGTATGTCCGTGGGCCCGTCTTGTAAGTAATAAACTGTTAAGTCCCTTTGCTGTATATACTTGCATTTCTTATATTCGGTATAGCTCTGCCATATGTGCTCCCCTCATTCCCCCATCACTGTATAAATAAACCCCGATTGTTAAATGTTTCAGTTCGTTCACGTCCCTTCTTTCATTGACTGAGCGTGTCACGTGCTGGGGAAAAATTAGCAAGGCCGTTGTGCCGCCGTAAGGGACATCTGGACCGACGGTTCTCGGCGATTAAACCGCTCGGAATCGCACACGGAACGGGCGCGCTAAGCGGCTCGTTTCCGTACGAGTTCCGTCGAGGGTGTGAAGACTCGGTAGATCGCGCAAACGTGTCCTCCTAGGTATTTTGAGATTTGGCGAATAACCCTGTACCACGTGGTGGAAATATTGACGCTTCACAGTCTAAAACAAAGAACCCGTCGACTCCGGACTTATCCGGGGTGATTATCTGAATTCCGGGCGATCGGTCGAGCTGACTTGCAGCCCCAATCTAGCGGTCATGCACCACGGCCGACGTCCCGGCCCCGCAACAATATTGCATTTGCACCTCCTGCACGTTTGTGCATTCCCGAGTTTGTTTGAATATTTTGATGAATGAAGATCAAAGGAAAACATGCCTAGGACCAATGTACTAGAGTTTAACAGAAGGATAAAGCAATAGGAATTGATCTATGTTAAGCTTTTAATAAATGCAGTTTGATAAACCATTCTGGACATTGATGTACATTTTTCTTTACACCAGAGAAAGTAGGAAAAAATATTTTTCCATCCCCGACTCAGTCTCAATGATGGGCCCAAAAGCCATCAGTGCTACTGTTTTCAAATCTTGCTCTGCTGCTCTTACTTCTCCTCTGTCTGCTCTCTTCAACCTGTCCTTCAGCTTAGACAGCCTCCCTTCTGCTTGGAAGACAGCCAACGTCACTCCGACTGATTGGGCTGATGACGGTAGTGCAGTTGATGTGATGTACCCAGACATCCGGAAAGCATTTGATAAGATACCACATAAAAAGGTGTTATTTAAGGTTCGGGCTTGCAGAGTCATCAGTGAAGTAGCCAAAATGGATTGAGAAGTGGTTCAGTAATCAGAAACAAGAGTCCTTTTGTGTGCACATAAGGGGGGTACATGCACGTGTGTGACCTTTGGTGTGCATAGAAGGGGTGTGCACGTACTGTATATGACCTTTTGTGTGCATGGAAGGTACATCATTGGCAAAGAAAGGCTTCTCACTTAGGAGAAGCAGAACAGAAAGGCTAAATAAAACAAGAAAAAATTAGAATGACAACCTTCAACATCACGACGTCGCCAGTATGCCTCCGCCTACATTATAACATCATTATACATACTTGTACCAAGTTTGATTTAAATCCCTGAACCCAGATTTAAAATATTAAATAATTCTGGTTCAGCTTGAAATCCAATCAGGTTGAAATTTAAACATACATACATACATATATATATATATTTTTTTTATGTGTCTGCTAGACCATAACTACTGTGATATTTCACATCGATTGATGAAGCGGTTCAAGAGAAATTTTTTTAATGAATTTCGTTCAAACCAATATGGCTGCCAGACAATGTGCCATCTTTATTACTTGTGAACACCCTAGTATTCCCAATGCTTGGGGAACATGTAAGTGAAGTTTCCTCTCGATCTGTCAAGCCGTTCTGGAGAAGACGATTTTAAAACATTTATTCTTCAAAAAATTATAGCTGCCAAACCATGTGACCTATGACATCATAGGTGGAGAACTTTTTGTTTCTCATCAATAGGCGATCACACCTGTAATGTTTTGCCTCGATCTGTTCAGCCATTACAAAGAAGAATATTTTTTGAAGGTTTTATGTTAAAAACAATATGGCCGCCGAACCACATGACTGATGATGTCATGAATTTTTTTTGCCAATTACAATTTAGCCCTAGATGACCCTCAAATATTTATATACTGATCGGATAAAGTGTTTGACATATGCAATTATGATGTCACAACAAAGCCACGTTTGATATCATCAAAAAAAATCACACTGTTTCCCTTGGGTTGTATTTCACATGTGCCAAGTTTCAATTTTTTCCATTGAACAGATTCAGAGATACAAAGGTCCAAAGTTTTTCTTTTTTTCCAAAGTGGCTGCTACACCACCTGACCTTTGATGTCATAGTTCTCAAAAAATATTCCGCATGAGTTGTTGCCTCTATGGTGAAAATTTCATGAAATTTTTATGGTAAAAAAACAAAACCATGCCTCCCCGTTTCGATACAACCCCGCTTCGATCAGACACCTGAACCACGATGTCCTCTTTATCAAATCAAATTCAGAATGGGTGGCTGATCACGTCTTTGGAATTTTGGGTTCATTGGATAAGGTTTTTTGTCCAACATGGCTGCGAGACCATGTGACTGATGATGTTGAAATTTTCAACAAATATTCCTCATACCGAGTTGAGCATATTTTTTAAAAACATTATTTCTCTGAAACTGCTTAGCCTATTCATGGGAGGCTTTGCAGTGATGATCCACTACTGTTGCTGCAAATATTTTATTTAACAATGACCTTATCAGTGACATGATGTGGCAGCCACATTGGTTTTAAGGAAATAATTAAACAATTATTTCTCTGAACCATTTAACCTATCAATACGATACTTTGCAGTTATGATCCACTGAGCTTGCTACATACACTTGATTTCAAAATGACATAATCAGTCATGTGGTGTGGCAGCCACATTGGTTTCAAGGGAAATATTAAAAAAATTATTTCAGAAACTGCTGTTGCGATTGATGCGATCTTTGCAGTTGTGGTCCACTGCCCTTGCTCCATGTAACGCAACATGATTCATGTTGATCTGTTGAGCAGTTTTGAAGAAAAAGGTTTTTTAATTTTTGGTTTTCAAACTAACATGGCTGCCAAACCACGCAACCTATGGCATTGAAAATTTGGACTCTGACCTGAACTGGGTAGAGGATTACATGTGCGAAGTTTCGTTTTGATCAGATAAGGTTCATTTTTCTATCAAATATGGCCACCGAACCATGTGACATCAATTATTCTTTATTACCCTAGTATGCCAAAATCATGCTGAACAAGTCCGTGAAGTTTCCCCTCAGTCTGTGCAGCTGTTCTGGAGAAGGAGATTTTTGAGGGTTATAGGGTAAATCTAAGATGGCTGCCAGACCATGTGACGGATGATGTCAAAATAATTTTTGCTGTGTTCACATATTTCCCAAGGTGAACCACAGAAATTTTCATATTGATGGAATGCAGCATTCTACATGTCGAATTTTCACCAGGATACCACTTCACCAAAGACATCATAGTGAAATTAATGTTATTCCCCATGCAGAGTAGTTGCCAGATGCCAAGTTTCAATTTTTTCCATGGTGTGGTTTAGGAGATACAGAGGTCCAAAGTTTTTCCATTTTTCCAACATGACTGCCATCCCCACGTGACCTATGACGTCATAATTACCATTACAAAATTCTGCATGAGTAGCCGCATCTATGGTGAAAATTTCGTTTGAATCAGATAAGCAGTTGCAGAAAAAACAGAGAAAATTTGCATGGATGTACATACGGACAGATGGACAACCCGAAAACATAATGCCACCGGCAACTTCGTCACCGAAGGCATAAAAAACAAAACACTAACATTTTATGTATGTAATCTATAGAAGGCCAGTTTGACTGATTTTTTTTCATGACAAACTTCGAGAATCTTTCATCACATTCAAAATGATCACATAAATCTGACATGTATGCTAAATGGGTAGGTGCTGGATTTCACTGCAGGAACTGAAAGGCAAGCCTTTAGGTTTAACATAACATCGTTTGCAATGACAGCGCTAAAAGATGAACGGTAAAATGGGAAATGATTTGCACCGAGGGATTTTAAAAGGTGGAAAAGAGACAAAAATTATGATCAGAGCAAAGTTATAAGCAATTCTAGCATATTACAGGTTATTGAAAAGGTAATTCTCAGTTATAAAATAAAGAATCACTTGACAGATTTGAGATGTTGGCTTTAAAACTTTTAGTAATCTACTTCTGGTGATACTCCTACAATCCAGACTCACTACTCACCGCCACAAGCATGTACCAGGTGCAAATGTCCAAAAGCAATCAACATATAAATGAAACACAAAGACCCACCCACCCACTATATGTTGATTGTTTTTGGACATTTACGCATGGGACATGCTTGGGAGTCATGTTGGTATGCATTCCACTCTGCGCTGTTGCTGATTATTCGCCAATAAGTGATGAAACCAGTCCGGCAGCTGAGGGGGTGTGTAACATTGGGATTCTCATCTGTGTACTATTTGTGAATGTCTTTACAGATGTGGAGGAACTCTGGGAAGGGTTTGAAAGTGCAAAGGGCTTACCTTGGGTAGCCTTTCATGGTTGCTTTATGTAGCTTCTTAAATGAGAAGAGGATGGGAGGTCATTATATTTATATAATCCTAGCCATCTGAGTTTAATTGATTAGGTGAGAGCTAATTGTTTTTATTCCCTCCATTCACAGGTGAGAGATGTGAATGGGTCTTTTTGATATATATATATATATATATATATATATATATTCAGCTCTGGAAAAAATTAAGAGACCACTGCAAAATTATCAGTTTTTCTGGTTTTACTATTTATAGGTATGTCTTCTTCTTCTTCTTCTTCTTCTTTCGGCTGCTCCTGTTAGGGGTCGCCACAGCGGATCATCCGTTATGATCCGCATAGTGATCTGGCACAAGTTTTACGCCGGATGCCCTTCCTGACGCAACCCTGGTCACCTCTTACGACACAGGGATATGGTACACCTATTCTAACCCGGGCATACACCGGGCCCAGTATACTGGTACTCACTTCGCCGACCTCGGAAGGATGACAGGCTGAGTCAACCTCCTGGTGTATTAATTCAGTGGTCCACAGGGCTTGAACTCAGGACTTTTGGATCCCAAGCCGCTGCCTAACCACTTGCGCCAACACCAGTTATATTACTATTTATAGGTATGTGCTTGAGTAAAATGAACATTATTGTTTTATTCTATAAACTACTGACAATATTTCTCCCAAATTTCGAATAAAATATTGTCATTTAGAGCATTTATTTGCAGAAAATGACAACTGGTCAAAATAACAACAAAGATTCAGTGTTTTCAGACCTCAAATAATACAAACAAAACAAGTTCATATTCATTTTTAAACAACACAATACTAATGTTTTAACTTAGGAAGAGTTCAGAAATCAATATTTTGTGGAACTAACCCTGATTTTCAATCACAGCTTTCATGCTCTTGGCATGCTCTCCACCAGTCTTTCACATTGCTGTTGGGTGACTTTATGCCACTCCTGGCGCAAAAATTCAAGCAGCTCGGCTTTGTTTGATGGCTTGTGACCATCCATTTCCTCTTGATCACATTCCAGAGGTTTTCAATGGGGTTCAGGTCTGGAGATTGGGCTGGCCATGACAGGGTCTTGATCTGATGGTCCTCCATCCACACCTGGATTGACCTGGCTGTGTGGCATGGAACATTGTCCTGCTGGAAAAACCAATCCTCAGAGTTGGGGAACATTGTCAGAGCAGAAGGAAGCAAGTGTTCTTCCAGGACAACCTTGTACGTGGCTTGATTCATGAGTCTTCACAAAGACAAATCTGCCTGATTCCAGCCTTGCTGAAGCACCCCCAGATCATCACCGATCCTCCACCAAATTTCAAAGTGGGTGCGAGACACTGTGGCTTGTAGGCCTCTCCAGGTCTCCGTCTAACCATTAGACGACCAGGTGTTGGCAAAGCTGAAAATTGGACTCATCAGAAAAGATGACCTTACTCCAGTCCTCTACGGTCCAATCCTTATGGTCTTTTGCAACACTCAGCCTGGCTCTTCTTTGCTTCTCATTGATGAAGGGCTTTTTTCTAGCTTTGCACGACTTCAGCCCTGCCCCTAGGAGCCTGTTTCGAACCGTCCTCGCCGTGCACTTCCCCCAGCTGCCGTTTGCCATTCTTTTTGTCGGTCACTTGATGTCATCCTTCGGTTGTTGAGTGACATTCGAATGAGTTGACGGTCATCCCGGTCAGTGGAAAGTCGTTTTGCCCTCTGCCAGTCTGAAGCTTTGTTGTCCCCAATGTCTGCTGCTTGACCTTGTTCTTTTGAACCGCGGTCTTTGAAATTTTAAGGATGGAAGCAACGTGACACTCACTGTATCCTCTGCCAGTAAAGCCAGAATTGAACCCTTCTCTTCCTCACTCAAAACTTTTCTTTTCAACTCTTTTGGCATGGTCAATAGTTATTTTTTTGATTCCAATTACTTTTGAGGTACTACTAGCACTGTTTTTGCCATCCAGCTGGTCCTATTGCAAGAGGATAGTGATGACCACAGCAGTGGTTTTTATACTTTTCTTGTTAAATAGATTTCGATTCAGGTGATCACTAATCAGTACCTCACTAAGTAGAATGAGGTGTGCCTGTGTTGGAATTCAACAGACACTGGAATGGAATGGCTGCCATACATGTAGAGATGCTGATTTAAAATTTTTTGGAGTGGTCTGTTATTTTTTTCCAGAGCTGTATATATATATTTTTATATACAGTATTATATATATTTTATATGTATATATATATATGTATATATATGTATATAAACATATATGTATATATATATACATATATACAGACACAGTAATACCTCGCCATATGCTGATTCTCAACATGCCTGTTTCCGTTTTATGCTCCTTATACATTATAGCTCACCTTCCTAATCCATGAACTGGCTTCAGACATCCACCAATGTGTTCCACCCTGGTGTTGCACGCCAACCGGTCCAGACATACTCCAGTCTATGACGCTTCCTTGACAGTCTAAGAGCTTTCATTGTATTTCACTTTTAAAAGGTTAAAAAAAAATCACTTGGTTTTATATTAAATGAATGTAATGTGAGCAAATCCGTATTTCACAAGATCCAAAACACGACCCAGCATGACAATTCACCTAAATTTACATTCCACTCCAGCAGATCCGCTCCAGATATACCATTTAACCTGATGTGTTGGTGCACAGCAAATATTTGTGCATACAGTGCAGTGCAGTACATCCTGCATAAACCCTGAAAAAAAGGTGCTTTGGATCGTTTTTTTTATTTTCACAAATCAATATTTTGGTAAACGTAACAGAAATGAGGAATGTGATAAAGAAAGTAATGAAAGTGATGTAAAGGTTTACAAACTAACACCACGTAGGGCCTCACGTGATACCATTTCCTGATCTTCCTGCCGAATTTGTTTTGAACACATCCAGTCCATGTGATTACAGTTTGCTAAACAGGTTGATATTAATTTTTATTGCCATTTTATTTGTGCCTGAAAGTTAGAAATGTTGCAGCCCAAGAAAACTAAACGAAGCATTTCCATTCAAATGAAATTGGACATTTTGAAACGTTAAAGAACTCTGGAATGGGCACAACATATTTAATGCAATCAAGAACATCGATGAGTCTTGGAAGTAAGTTCGGTCTGCAAACCTCAACGGTGTGTGGAGGAAACTCTGGCCTGATTGTGTTCCTCTCTCCCAAGGGAGGAATCAAGAGGAGGCGATTCAAATTGTTATTGAAAATGTTGTTGAAATGGACAGGCAGCTGGGATTTGAGGAACTTGAGGAGGATGTTGATTTTTACTGTCCATTATTGTACTGTATCTACTTTTATCAATCATTACAACTGCTATATATTCAGTAATTAGCACAACTATATCTTTAGAACTCTTATTTTGGGAAAAATGCTGGTTTTTGACATCCTTTAGGAATATGCCTCCTATTGAAAACATTTTTCTAAAATGAAAACTTGTTTTGCAACAAGCTGATTCGCGATACACTCGGATTTTCAGGAGCGCATCCTGAGCATATGGTGAGGTATTACTGTGTATGTATGTATGTATGTATGTATGTATGTATGTATATATATATATATATTGTTACGGTTCTCGGAACCATATGCATACAACATACAGGTGTCCCAAGTCAGTTATTCCATTAGTATACGTGCAGATAGATCCCTTCCTTGTGTGCAGTGGGAAAACATGGGGGTGCGTTGCGATGGGTTATTAGTTAGGATTATAAATCATTTTCTCCCCTTTTATTTTATTTCCCCTTTTATTTGAACCATGGTACCTTCATCTCGCTTTCCTCGCACCCTCGCCTCGCTTACCACAGCATGATGAGCACCTACCCAGAGACTCGTTTTCCGAGTCAGAATCCTGACGTTCGCTGTGGCAGTTCCATCTCGGCTTCCACCTTCCCAAACCCAGACACGTGGTGTGGGCAGGCCTTGCCGGCCTCTGGCGAGACCCCGCCCAGAAAGGTGGACAGCATGAAGGCCCGGTCCAATCAGGATGAACGATGAC
>CM068960.1:70666399-70686239 GCA_035128595.1 Eptatretus atami | reverse complement strand
AAGACCACTGACCTGCCTGCGGTGAGAGGCCTAAAGACAGCCTCATAGCGGGAGATACCAATGATCCTAAATGCCTTGGTTTCCACCAGCGTGAAGCCGGAGAGGCAGGAGCACCAGCCCAGAGGGGAGAGCAGTACTCCTTCAGGCTGCGGGCAAAAGCTTTGTATGTGGTCAGGAGCTCAGGTGGGCCGAGGAAGGACTTTGCACGATGGAAGATTATTATCAGTCGGCGACTGGCTTTGGAGGCCAGGTTGGAAATGTGGCTTTCCCAGGAAAAATCATGGCAGATAGTGAGACCCTGTTTGTTAAGAACAATGTTAAAAGTGATGGTGTTCCCTTTCAAACTTGTCTCCCTCCTCTAAAGCCTGGTGGCACCTTGTTAAGTCTGTCTCGAGTGTATGCTGCCCTTCCATCCCTTCCCTCTCTGCAAATGGCACCACAGCCAACTCTGCTGGTAAGAAGGCCGAATGCCTCAATTCTGTGTTTTCTTCCAAATCTTGTCCCCAACCCCTCGCTCTCTGTACCCACCTGTGTCTTTTGTACATGAGAAGGTGGAGAATGTTCTTTCAACCCTCGACCAAGACTCTGCAACTTGACTGGACAGCATCAGCTCACATGTCCTAAAAAACCTGCTCTGCTGCTCTTGCACATCCTCTCTCTGCCATTTTCACCCTATCATTTACCATAGGTCATCTTCCATCTGTATGGAAATCGGTCATCATCACAGCATTACATACAAATGTGCAGAAACAGATCCCATTAACTACAGACCAATTACCTGACTTCCAGTCATCAACAAGGTCATGGAATCCATTATCGCAGTTGATATGGATTCCATGACCTTGTTGATCCATCATCGCAATTATTCCTTTTCTCCAACAACCTCAAATAAGATCATCAAATCAGATTCAGACCTGGTCACTATACCTTGGACATGCTCCTTCCACTCTCCCAACAATGGATGGAGGCCCTCAATATCAGACATGAAATAAAGACCGTCTGTGTAAACATATCTCAAGCTTTCGATAGTCTCGACATATCTTTCCCGCCTCACACCCCAAACTCTCTGCCTATGCCATCGAAGGCCAACTCCACACATGGCTCACTGACTTACTGTACTCTCCTAGCCAACGTGTTGCTCTCCCCGTTGATGCTGGTGTGCCCCAAGGCAGTGATCTGGGCCCAATCCTCTTCCTCATCTTCATCAATGATCTCTCTGATTGGAAAATCCCCTTTATCTATTTGCTGACTACTCCACCCTCTGCCGTGGCATCACTCTTCCTTCAGACAGACAAGCTGCAGCATCTTCCCTCTCTTCAGACCTTGACAAAATCACAAGCTGGTCAAACACTTGGAATATGTCTTTTAACCCTGACAGATCTCACACTTACTCTATCTCCCTCCCTCCAATAGGACCATCTAGCAAACCATCCTATCTACTTTCTTAACAAACGTCTTGAGGAAGTTCAGTCATTCAAACTCTTGGCTCTCACTATCAGCTATTATCTTTCTTTGGCAAACCACATTCCAAAGTTGGCTTCCAAAGCCAGCCACCGACTGGGTATCCTCCATTGTGCAAAGTCCTTTCTTGGCACTCCTCAACTCATAACCACCAACAAGGCTTTCATCCACAGCTTTATGGAGTACTGCTCTCCTCTCTGAGCTGGCTCATCTGCCTCACACCTTGCTCAGCTTGACACCATGGAAACCAAGGCCTTCAAGATTATTGGAATCTTTAACGATGAAGCTGAGTCGACAGGCATATCACTTTCACATCACAGACAATTCGGTGATCTCCCTGGTCTTGCACCCTCTGCTCTTTCCATACTTTGTGGCTTGTGCTTCACCCCACCTCCCATCCCACACAGGTGTCTGCATGGCACATGCTGTCCACCATCAACGCCCTTCTGGTGAAACTTTCAAAATCCAGAATCACTGCATGCTCACCTCCACCCATTCGCTCCTCTGTTTTACAGCCTGTGAAACCAACTTCCACATTCTGTTCAAACTTTCTCCCCTCCAAGTCATCAAGACAGCTGTTCACCACCATCTCAGATCATCCAACATCCAAAACCATAATGTTTTCTACCCCCATTCACCCACACCACCAAGCCTTCCACCTTCCAAATTTACAGTTTTTCCTTCCCAAGAGTTTGCTTCAGTATCCATATATTCTTGGCAACCCCTTGCGTCCTCCCCTACACCCATTGTTGAGTGGTCTTCTTCGTTCGTATGTAGCTGAGGGTACAGCAGTGCTGCTGATGAAATGCTGGTTTGGCCAGGAATTTGTAATTCGGCCAGGGTGCCGGCTGCCGGTGATAGCTCGCCTACTCTTTCCGAAGGGCACCATGGGATCTTTATCGTTCACCGATTGCTGGCAGACAGGACGCACAGTTTAACGTCTATCCAAGGGATGCCACATGCATTGATGAATCACCCTACCTGTGAAACACCAGGAAGACAGTTTAGAGCTGGGTCAGGATTCGAACCCAGGCTATACAGCTAAGAGGCAGCTGAGAGGTTTGTGTGTTTACCTCAAGGCCATTTTGTCAGCCCATTGAGTGGTGGGAATGGAATATAGAGAATGAATTATCTAATTAATGAATGACTAGGTGGGGTAGCAAGGGTAAACACAAAGGGTAAATATGAGAGAAGGAAAGAAATATAATTCCTTGTTTTTATTTCAGGATACAAGCTCCACTTCCCTTCCTTCTGTACCCTTTCCTACTTCCTTTTCTTCCTTTGCTCAATAATTTATCCAACCAACTCATTTTAGGATATTTGTTCAGCAGATGGTCTGGAAGGAAAATGAGAAGACAGCACACTTGCCTTTGAGATATCTAGCCTGGGTTTGATTCCCGACCCAGCTGTAAACTGTCATCCTGGTGTTTCCCAGGCAGGGCGAGGCATCAATACGTGTGCCGTCCCTCGGATGGACATGAAACTGGGCGTCCCGTCTGCCAGCAATAGTTGGTCGATGTAAAATATCTTTAGGAAGTAGTAGTTGAGTTATCGCAGGCATCTTGTGAGGGGATCTGATAGAAATTCAGCAGAGTACACAACATTAAGGATCAGGCAGCACAGCTTCAAGATAAAGAACATGTGTTAAGGCCCTGTCACACCTTGACGATTTAGCCAGCATATGCCTGACGTATGCAAAATTTCGCTAAAACGCTGGCACACGTCGAATACGTTATGGGTAAGTTTGTATACGTTAAGAGCACGCTGGCATACGTAGTACGCCGAGGTGTTAGACAAATTTTCCATGTTGAAATTTTTCGACGTATGCCAGCGTATGACTCACACATTCCGCATACGCTGGCCATAAGTTGTAGGCACGTTACGCGATCGTTGACACACGTAAGTTACTCATAAGTCGAAACACATCAATGTAATGGTTAGCGTCAGTGTTCCAGACTCCCTGTTTTTTATTTATTTATTTTTTCCTTCGGTATGACGGTGATGTTAACACTTCGATTTCTAGTGCGGTTATAATATAATATAATAATAGGCTGCCGCTCAACGATTTAAATCATAACGCAACTAGAAATCGAAGTGTCAACATCACCGTCATACCGAAGAAAAAAAAAGAAAAAAAAAAACAGGGAGTGTGCAACACTGACGCTAACCATTACATTGACGCGTTTAGACTTATGAGTAACGTACAAGTAACGTATGTCGACGTGTGTCAACGATCGCGTAGCGTGCCTAGAACTTATGCCAGCGTATGCGGAATGTGTGTCATACGTCGGGTACGTCGAGAAATTTTCAACATGCTGAAAATTTCTCGACGTACTCGGCATATGACGACGTATGCCAGCGTACTACGACGTATGCCAGCATGATATTAACGTATACAAAACTTACCCATAACTATTCGACGTGTGCCAGCTTGGTTCGGAAAATTTTTCATACGTCGGCATACGCTGGCTAAAACGTCAAGGTGTGACACGGCTTCACACTTCGATGTCTAGTGCGGTTATGATTTGAATCGTCGAGCCGCAGCCTATGAATAGCCTACGCCACGTGATCGTCGGCGATACGCTGCCGCGCTATGCATAAGTTAGACTATCGTTGGGCATAGGTTGTGAACGCCGACAACACGCTCAGCATTCGTTGGTATAAGTTATCTATATGTGATTAAAACGTTCTGTGTACATTACTAATACGTTATGCATACGTCCAACATGTTATTATAAGCCCAAAACTTAAAAAAAAAAACTCAATAGTTCAGCGTACGCCAGCGTTTTACATACATTTTGAGACCTTGCCATACGCTGGCTAAAACGTCAAGGTGTGACAGGGCCTTTAGGACAGTTTTAAGGCGCAGGTCTTTTTTTTCAGTCAGAGAATGGTTAATGCATGGAATGGTCTCCCTGGAAAGGTAGTGGTAGCGGAGGGGGTGGATTAGTTTAAACTGGACTTAGACAGGTATACCTGGATACATAAGCCTGGAGTTGGCTTAACGGTTAAGGTGGCTGGCTTAAGATCTTAGGGTCCCGATTTTGAGCCCATGTCTTTCCGTTGAAATAACACCAGGTGGGTTGACTCGTATTGTCAGCCTTCCGAGATCAGCAAAACAAGTACCAGCTTACTGGGGTAATAAAGCCAATCGAGTATCCTGCGTCGGAGTGGTGACCCATCCAGGATTGTACTCCTTAGCCAAATTAAACTGCCTTGGCAGCGTAATGCGCCTTATGGCGTGAAATGAATAGTTATTTATTACCTGGATGCATTGGAAATAGAGGAGTATTGTTTATATTCGCTGGTGTAGGACTACATGGTATAGATAGGTTGTGTATGGATGGGTGATAATACTGGTGGTGGTGCAGTGCAGACATGATGGGCCGAAAGGCCTCCAACTATGCCAAAGTTCATTGTGAATCCTTCCTTGTGTATCCCTAACAAGTTGTACATGCCTGTTGGGAAAGCAACAGCAAACCACCCGGCCTCACCCTTGCTCAGGAACTGCATTGCCAGCGGCGATGCTCGGTAAAGGTATAATAATTATATCAATCCTGCTGTTGGTTGATTCGAACCAAGGTAATTTGATTTTGCATCTGGACAGAGGAAGGAAGATAAGCAGACTTGGGTCGGTGAGACGCGAGCGGTAGTACAGGGAGTATGTCGAGGACGCAAGGAGCAGGCGTGGGCACATATAAACGAAAGCTGGACCCTCCGTGGGATGAAGATTCGCGGAGTACCATAGAGTGCACCTTCCATCCAGTGCGGTGCATAGTCTCAGACGCACGATCCAACAGAGTGGCATACAGGTCTAGATAATGTGTATTGCCGAGCTGTCCTTGAGAAGTCTCGCGATATTCATAAACTGCTAGAGGGTAGGGAATTTTGCTTCGCCATATATCCTGTATATTAGGCATACCGCGTGACGAGTGGAAGGATGTGCTGCAGGTTAGGGTGATAAAGGACGTAAATGGGAATGTGCTGACGGGAGAGGAGAGCGTGTTGAGAAGGTGGATGGAGTACTTTGGAGCTGATGAATGAAGAAAATGAGAGAGAGAGAGAGAGGAGCAGATTGGAAGGTGGAGATAGTGAATCAGAAGTGGGGTGGATCAGGAAGTGATGAAGTGAGGACTGCTATGAAGAGGATGAAAAGTGGAAAGGCGGTTGGCCCAGATGACTACCAGTGGGGCATGGAAGTGCTTAGGAGAGATGGCAGTGGGGTTGTAACCAGATGTTTAATAATCTTGGAAAGTGAGGGGATGCCGGAGGAGTGGAGATTAAGTGTACTGGTTCCGATTTTGAAGAAGGCAAGTGGATGTGCAAGGCGTGGATTACAGGGGATAAAGTTGTTAAGCCACACCATGAAGTTGTGGGAAAGTAGTGGAAGCTAGGTTGAGAAGAGTAGTGACGATTTGTGAGCAGCATATGGGTTTATGCCAGGAAAGCACCCACTGATGCGATGTTTGCTTTGAGAATGTTGATGGAGAAGTATAGGGAGGCCAGAAGGAGTTACATTGTGTGTTGTGTGATTTAGAGAAAGTTTATGATAGGTGCCAAGAGAGGGTTGTGGCATTGTATGAGGAACGGGAGTGGTGGAGAAGTATGTGAGAATTGTGCAGGATATGTATGAGAGACAGTGTGACAGCGGTGAGGGTGTGCGGTAGGAATGATGGACTGGTTTAAGGTAAAAGTGGGATTGGCCAATGATCGACTCTGAGCCCTTTCCTGTTTGCAATGGTGATGGACAGGTTGACGGACGAGATCAAACTGGAGTCTCCATGGACTATGATGTTCGCAGATGACATCATGATTGTAGGAGAGTAGGGAGCAGGCTGAGGCGAGCCTTGAGAGGTGGAGGTACACACTGGAGAGAAGGGGAATGATAGTCAGTAGGGGTAAGACGGAGTACATGTGCGGTAAATGAGAGGAGGGTGGGTGGTACGGTGCGGTTGCAAGGAGTTGAGGTGGGGAAGGTGGATGGGTTTAAATACTTGGATCAACTGTCCAAAGTAACGGAGAGCGTGTGGGAGAGAAGTGAAAAAGAGAGTGCAGCAGGAGTGGAGTGGGTGGAGAAGAGTTGCAGGAGTGATTTGTGACAGAAGGGTAGCTGAAGTGAAGGGGAAAGTATTATAAGATGGTAGTGAGACCAGCTATGTTGTATGGTTTGGAGGCGGTGGCGCTAACAAAAAGACAGGAAGCGGAGCTGGAGGTGGGAGAGTATAAGATGCTGCGATTCTTGGGTGGAGGCAGAGGATGGACAGGTAAGGAATGAGTATATTAAGGACTGCGCCGCGTAGGACGGTTTGAGACAAAGTGGGAGAGGCGAGATTTGAGTTTGGACATGTGCACAGGAGGGAAGCGGAGTATTTCGGAGAAGGATGCTGAAGATGGAGCCGCCAGGCAGGAGGAGAAGGGAAGGCCAAAGAAGAGGTTGGATGATGCGGTGAAGGAGGGACATGCGGGTGGTTGGAAGTGTGAATGGAAGTAGGGAGGATAGAGCGAAATGGAGACGGTTGATCTGCTGTGGCGACCCCTAACGGGAGCAGCCGGAAGAAGAAGAAGAAGAAGAAGAAGTAATTTGATTTTGCATATATTATGTCGAGTCATCGACATTGATTTTACTTTATTGAATTTGATTTGTGCGTTTGCTGGATAATAATACAGCACAAGCCGGTAGGCGACATGGGTGGTTGCTACATAATTGCATCCTAGTCATACAGTTTTTGACAGATCGAGCAGAACATTTTTGACAAAGAGGGTGATTATAGTGCGCATAAAAGCCTGGAAGCCGATTTTTGATTTTCGAAAAAATAATATTTTTTTAGGATTTTTCAAAAATTTCAAAGTCCCGTTGCTAGGAAACGGTGGCGTCCATAGCAAGGTGCTCAAAAGCATAGAAGTCGATCCTGGTATGAACCTACCTGTCAAGTTTCATCAAAATCGGTTGACTCCTCTGGCCGCCAGAGCTGTCCATTACATACAGACAAACATACAAAGCCGGTAGCGACATGGGTGTCGCTACATAATTGCATACTAGTCATACAGTTTTTGACGGATCGGGCTGAAAATTTTTGACAAAGAGGTTGATTATAGTGCGCATAAAAGCCTGGAAGCCGATTTTGATTTTCGAAATATTTTTTTAGGCTTTTTCAAAAATTTCAAAGTCCCGTTGCTAGGCAACGGTGGTGTCCATAGCACGGTGCTCAAAAGCATAGAACTAGATCCTGTATGAACCTACCTGTCAAGTTTCATTGAAATCGGTTGACTCCTCTGGCCTCCAGAGCTGTCCATTACAAACAGACATACAAACAAACAAACATAAATACAGACAGACGGAAAAAGTGAAAATAAGGGTACTCTAGCGACCACCCAACAAACAAACATACAAACATACAGACAGACGGAAAAACTGAGAATAAGGGTAGTCTAGCAGCGACTACCCAATAGCCTACTTATCATGTCTGCATCCTTACTATGATTCACGGACCGGTGTTTGTTGCCCTACTCCTCCTAAAGTTCTGAGCCAATTACATCCAGAATTGCTACATAGGATCAGCATGACCCCAATTAGTGTATCGGGGTGTTTTTATCTTTACTGGTGGTCTTGGGGGAGGGAGGGAGAAGAGGGGGGACACAAATTCTCGATGTAAATGTGTATCGCAAAGCGCCGCCTCCAGGTGGGAGAGGGTATTACAATTAGTCCCCGACCTTTACAGTGCTGTATTCCTGTCCCCACGTTGTTCAGTGCAGTGAGATGTTTTTAATTACAAGCAGTAGGTATGTTTTTGCTTCATGCACATAACCCAGGTTATTTATTTTGCCTACACAGAGCTGTCAGTTGCCTATACACCGCCTAAATAAAGGGATGCGTCAGAAAAACTTGTTACATGCTTGGAACAAGATCTCCCGTCAGATGAGTACTCTGCTCGTTGTCGATAATTTGAATCATACAATGCATAAGCTGAAGGATAAGTAAATGTAAACCACAGGAAAATTACCTCCATTGTTGCTTCGGCAGCCTGGATCGGTTTGTCAACAGCATGCTCGAGTAAACCTGCTATCAGACATTGTTCGAATTTCGGCAAAGTGTGTAAATTGATTATTTGCACCAGAAGAAGAATGCTTCACGTGCCCCACCCCACCTGCTGCCTCTCCTCAAGCACAGATTAGTGGTGTCTCATGCCATCTGCTGGCCATTTACACAATGAAAGAGACACTGGGTGGGAAGGCAAAAATATGACAATGGTTTGAAGAATGCTGATGTTCAGGTGGGGAGTAACCACTCCCTTGGGGCTGATTCTCCGAAACAGACAGACTCTTAATGATGGGCCAAATGGGCTCCAACGATGTCAAAGTTCAGGGAAATGACATGACGCATCGGAGAAGACCAGGCCACTGGTAGCCGCATCATCAAACAGGTGCAGTGCAGAGCATCGATGCTGCGAGACTGCAGTTGGACGTGGTTCAAGGTAAGCACACGTTCACCCCTTCAAAATCCAAGTCTGACCCGGGTGGTTCCAACACTACACCCAGGTGATTCAGCACCACTCGCATGGCCTTTCCACCCTGTCGTAGCCCTCTATGGCCCAATGAGCAAGGCAACAGGTCATGCCCAAGATAAGAGAAGGTCATGGCTACACTTAATTCCTAAGAAAATCTAGAGGCCACATAACTCCCTCTGCCTCATATCAATGCCATTGATCACTTAACATGAAAGCTTCAGTCAGCTAGATTGGTCCAAGTGGAAGAAATAACGTTTAAATGGGAATCCCAATGTTAATTTTCATGAGTGCTTATGTCTTTGTTTCCCACCTGTTGAATGTTTTATTTCTCTGTGCAGAGATCTCGAGAAATGGGAAATATATTTATAATTTATATTAATCGAAGTCAAGGATTTATGATCTCTTTATAATGAACTATTTTATTGCGTTGAAGAGTTGTTGTAATCTCTGCTTGCTTTCTATTGCACGAACTGTATTAAACTTTTGTAATTACCTCTGCAGTGATTAAATAAATATGTTTATTTTTGTAAATGACCTGTGTTCTCCTCTTGGGTCCATTGCACATAAATATTACTGCTCAGCTTACAGAAAGGGAAATTTTGTTGACAATTGCAAGGGCTTATCACTTGGCTATTCTTTACAATTGAGTCACAGTAAAATAGTCATTTGGACTATCTGGGCTACGGCGCATAATTCATTCAGGATTGTCAATATGGGACTTTCAAAATAACATATTGAATGCTAACAAAGCTTTTCACGCATGCACTGTGTGTACGTTTTCTGCGACACACTTCTGTAGCATGGCCACTTTTAACCTGACGTTGCTATGACAAAATCTTTCAGTCAAATGGACTTTTAAACATAATTTTCAGCATTTACATGAAAAAGTAGCAATTTCAAAATAGGGGGAGAGGAGGATGAGGGTATGGGGATAAATGGATGTTGTGTTCCTGGATGAAAATGAGACTCAAGAAAATATAGGAAATACGAGAAAATGAGAAACATCCATGGATTAATACGAGCGATGGCAGTGGATACAAAACACACACACACACACACACACACACACACCACCACACACACCACGCCAACACACACACACACACACACACACACACGCGCACACGCACACACACACACGCACACACACACCACACACAACGCACACACGCAAACACACACGCACACACACACGCACACACACACACACGCCACACACACACGCACACACACACACACACGCAAACACACGCGCGCACACACGCACACACACACGAAATGGACCTCGTGGGTCAATTTTCGGCCTTTCAGCTCGGAGGGAAGGTGAGCTGAGGGCAGGGGCCTAGCCGGGTACCTGTCCCGCCTCGTGCGGTCACACCGACCTGAGCCACTGGTGGACTTGAACCCACGACCCGAAGTCCACGGCACAAACGAACCGCTCCAACCACCACACACGACCATCTGCCATGACGACAGACTGCTCAGAATCGCCATGATCCTCCTGTCTGCCATCCTCTCGTCTCTCACAACCAGTCTGCCGTCCTCACGATCACCCGGTCTGCCGAAAAACTGCTCCTCACAACAATTCTACTCCCCTTTTGGTGGGAGGGGCCTCTTCTCCTCGCCACTCACCTCCTGATTGGCCGGGGGGTTGTCGGACGACTCGTAGCCGCCGTTGATTGGACGAGCTCACGGTGGGCGGAGGGAACCTCACCCCTGTACGTGACACGATGCACGTGGGCGATGGCGTTGTTGTTGTAGTTGGTGATGTGGAGGATGTAGTTGTTGAAGATGTAAAAAAAAAAACTAACTGGAAAATAACTCGGAGCGCACACACAAAATTCCCATTAGATAAAAGGAAGGATTCTAACTATTAACACATACTTATCGAAATAACTGAACTACGGGGGACTCTGGCTGCTTGTGTGCACAAGGTTTCCAAATCCGTAACAATATAGCATTAGAGGGCGTGGCATGTGAGATAGGACAGTATTGGGGGTGAAGAAGAAGCTGCCATATAGCTGCTATGTACATCTATGGTGATCAATAAAGCCTCCATCTCCTAAACTGCAACTCAACGTTGCCTTATTACAGTGTATAAGGTGATGTGCAAGACTGCTCCAGTAGCGCTGAACTTCCGGATTTTCTTAACCATCTTTAACACGTTGACTGCCAACTCTTATAGCACAGTATACCACACTCCCATTAGGAAGCCAAGTATGCATGTGCATATACTGTATTTTGAAATTTTACCTTTCTATGAGCAAATGTAAGTTAATTTATTATCAATTGCTGGGGAAACCCCACGCAAAAAGAAAACTCATAGCAGGCAGTAGGACAAGATTTTCAATTCCATATGCCAGGTACGAGCTATCTGGTAGGACTATTTTTAGCACTCAATCGATATTTGGTATTATGTCATTGCTAATGGTAGATTGTGTGCTGAGTACATGTTTTTTCTTTTTTGCTACTTGTCATTACCCTTCAAAATGGCATGAATGCAGATGAAATGGCAAAATTTCACATGGAGACTGACAGTGATGATCATGATTATTACATAGATCTCTATGTTCCCCGAACTGCCAGCAGATCATTTGTTATGTTATTTGGCATGGCAGCATATTCTGTTTACAATACAATCGTGTAATCTTTCAATGAGAATACTCGGAGTCGGCATTCAACATGTTAAAATCATTATTTTATTTAAATTGAACTATATACTTGAATACTACATGGGGTATCGTGTTCTATGAACTCTCTCGTTGTTATATGTTAAGCTGGTTATGCTGTTCATATTCTCTGATGAATTTTAACCTTGACTCACCCAAGTTCATACATTGAATTCCTTTATGATTAAGCAATAGCTTTGCATTTGGAAGAAATTCTCATGCGGTACATTTTCTTCTAAAGGTACTACCCTTTGAGCCCATCTACCTATCATCTACCTATCATACAAAAGTACCACCCTGTGAGACAATCTACCTGCCTTGTAATTGAATTGGCAAAATTTACGACACTTCCCCTCCCTTCATACCCTCCATGCCACAACTCCTTCCCCAATCTACTTTTCCTATCTCTCCTTCACTTCTGTCTTTACCCGATCTGCTTTCCCTTTTTTTCCCTCCTCCTTCATTTCAATATTACAGGATGTAGGTTTTAATATTATGTCGATTATTTTGGAATACCATTTACATTGTAATATGATGTGGATTGTATCTGTAATTTTAGGAAGATTGGGTGAGCATGCTATATTGTGGAGATTAGCCCTGAAATAACTTCTGACTTCAGCATGGTCAAGAGATGGCGCTGCGCACACAGTTAAAGACACTGCAGCAGACAGTAAGTATCCTTCTACTTTCATGATTTCAGGGCATTATCACCTCAATTGTACTAACTTCCATATCTTTCATACTGCAATTTAGTCTGGGACAAAACATTTCATTCAAATGTCAATAAATTGGGAGAATGGCAGAATTTAATCCTTCGAATCATATCTGGAGAGCCATCAGGAACTCATGAAAACCAATTATTTAATTGCTTGAATCATTTGAAATTGTGACGTCACATCGTATCAGCAAAGTATTTTTTATGTGTAAATGTATTAATCGACACCTGCCTTGTATATGTTGTGATCCTTTTGAAATGATCTATGAAATCAATAAGTATGATCCTACTAGATTTGTCCCTGATATTCATTTTCCAAAACACAGAACCCTTTCTTTTAAGTATAATATTTGTTTCTCTGACGAATATTATATTCGTATCTGGAGATTCAATATTATATTCGTCATTGAATAAAATTTCATTCAAACTTGCGAAATATTTTGTCTCTCGCTATATTGACAAATATCTTTTTTTAAAATCTATTGTATATTTGTCAATTGAATTTTACCACTGGTGCCTTCCATTGATCCTTTTTTGTACACGTAGTCGAGGATCGCAGAAGAGCCAGTACATTGAACGTATCAGGACGTAACAGACAAAAAACAGGACGCAAAAGGAACAGTAGAGAGAGGGGGGAAAACACCAACAGTAGAGTTGAAGGCCAAGATAGAGGGAGACTTGGACAAACAATGGCTGTGGGGAGGAATGGGAAGCAGGAGAGGACACATGTGGTGGACAAGGTGGATACAGAAGGAAACTCCAAGGAGGGAAAACTGGAAATTTAGAAGGAGGGATTTGGATGGGATGGTGGTGGGGGAGGGGTTAATGAGAGTATAAAAGATCATGGTTTTGGATTGAGGACGATCTGAGATGGTGGTGAACAGCTGTCTTGAAGACCTGCATGAAAGAATGAGATTGAAGAGGATGTGGAAGTTGGTTCCACAGGTGGGAAAAAAAGAGGAACAAATGAGTGGAGGCGAGCAGTGATCCTGGATTTAGGTAGTTTCTCCAGAAGGGGGTTGATGGTGGACCGTGTGAACCCTGCAGGCACATGGGGGGGGGGGGGGGGGGGGGGACAAAGCATGGACTAGCAGAGGGTGCAATACCAGAAAGGAGGTGGTAGAAGACAGAGAGACCACCGACCTGTTTGCAATGGCAAAGTGATAGGCCAATACAGACTCAGCTTCATCACAGAAATTCCAATAATCTTAAAGGGCTTGGTTTCCACAGCATCAAGCTGAGCAAGATATGATGCAGGGAGGGGATCGCCAGCACAGAGAAGAGAGCAGTACTCCATCAAACTGTGGATGAAAGCCTTGTTGGTGCATCGGGGTTCACGTGTGGCAAGGAAGGACTTTGTACAATGGAGGATCCTCAGTCGAAAGCTGGCTTCGGAGGCCAACTTTGAAATGAACACGTTTTTTTATCTGCTCATGAACATGTTTCTTTCATTTATACTATGATTTACTTATATATGTTATGTAATTTGATTTTAGGCTGGTTCTATAGGTATGCACACACATCTAAGCTGTCTAGCCTGGGTTTAAATCTCGGCCCAGCTATAAACTGTCATCCTGGTGTTTTACATGCAGGGTGAGGCATCAATGTGTGTGCCGTCCCTCGGATGGACGTGAAACTGGGCCTCCTGTCTGCCAGCATTAGTTGGGGGACATTAAAGACCCCACGGTGTCCTTCACAAAGGGTAGGTGAGCTATCGGCGACACTACGAGAAAAATTCCAAATTCCTGCCCAAACTACTTATTACTACTGGGAAGGCAATGGCAAACGGCAAACCACCCAATATAAATCTTACCAAGAAACTGCTTTAGCAGCACCAACACTCTGTAAAGAGTATATGGTACAAAAATAAAAATAAATTCGATGTTGCTTCGCATTTTGTTCTGAATATCACCTGGTATGTGTAAAGGCGTTCCCACGCCAAGCCATGCTTTTTGGGATCCAGCCTCTTTCAGCCATTCAAATGTCTTTTGTCATTTTTTTTTGTCACATGTACTGTGTTGTTTTTGTTGAAGGAAATAAATGTTGTTTTGAAATTGAAAAAAAAATCCACATGCTATTTCAAAACTTAAGGACGTCTTGACAAGCATCGTGCAGGCTACGTGCACTCCGTGATGTTGCCTCCCAGCTCAAAACAATCCTGATAATGCCCAGATCATGACATAATTTATGAACTGAGAGGGGAGGGGTTACACACATACTAAAACATGTTACAGATTATGGAAAACAACATGTTTTCGTTTTGAGAGTTGTCTATGTGCAAGTACTGTAATAAATCACATCAGCTGGAAGCCATGGGAAGTGAGATGTGGTTAACGTTTCGAGTGTGAGACCTTCATCAGTTAAAAACGCTTTTCACCCTGACGAGGGCCTCACACTTGATAAGTCAGATGTGCTTCGCTTCCCGGGTCATGGCAGTAATCGTACTATTTTCATCTTTTTGCTCACAACATACATTGCTTAACTTTTCCGCCAACGCAGATTGACACTAGCTTTCACGAAGACAACAATCCCACATGTAAGTCTGACATTACATCAGACGAGATACTCGACTTTCAAAATGACATATGAATGCTCACAAGACCTTTGACACATGCACTGTGTGTGCATTTTCAGTGACCCATTTCTGCTCATCCAGGCACTTTTAACCTGCTGTTACTAGGCCCAAAAGAGAGAAAAAAAATCTTTAAACATAATTTTCAGCGTTTAAATTAAAGAGTGGCAATTTCAAGATGGTTAACCATAATTGTTCCTGGATGCAAATTGGATTCACAAAAATACACGAAATATGAGAAATATCCATGGATGAGACTGAGAGGTGTCACGTTCCATTAATTTACTGTTAATATAAGCGAGTGACACTGCACACAAACTAGACACTGTGTCTTTCTTCGGGAAGTCTACCTGTTACATCCAACTCCCACATAACTATAGCTTGTCCGAGCTATGTGTATTTTCACGTCTCGAAGATGTCCTTTCCCGAAGAGTTGGTTACCGTTACTTGGTAATGATATACAGAATCGTCTATCCAATTGCACATGTCCATTAAATAAATCACCAACCCTGCCATATTCACAGGAGCCATTCCCACAAAGTTCAAAGTCCATTCAATGGTAGCAATCTATCTGTCAGGGGGTTTGTGTAGCACACTTCCATCCACTGGGGCCATGCACCGGCCCACATGGTTGGGAGCTTGCAGTACGGGCAACTACCCATTCGGCAAGCTGAAAAAGTTCTACAATTATTTTGGTATGCAGAGGCACAGTCTTTTCCCTCAGGTGCTTTTCCAAATATTTTCAGCTTCTTTTAGAAGCTTTGTGAGCCATTCTAGGTGACAATCCTTATCTCGCACACACGACATACTTTATTTTGCCTTGAACGTCGCCGTTTCTTAGGGGTTTCTGTGCATGCACACCGATCATTCTGGGGCAGATTTCATCATTTTGAAAGTCGTGGATTGGTGATTATAAATGCCTTTCTGACAAATCCATTGTCCAGTTCCAGCTGGATGATTGTTGTCTCTAACGCGATCAACCGTTGAAGCAATTTAAAAGACAAACCTCTGAAGATCTTATGTTGGTTTGATTATGGGTTTGAGTCCTAAGCTGACTACAAACTGTTGGATTGGTAGGGAAGGGAAAGAATAGATTGCAAGGAGAGAGAGAGAGAGAGAGAGAGAGAGAGAGAGAGAGAGAGAGAGAGAGAGAGAGAGAGAGAGAGAGAGAGAGAGAGAAAAATTAAGAAACCACCATGGTGGTAAAATGGCACCACCTCATGCGCCAGTCGGGGGAGAACTCTGCATTGCATGGTTAAGCCAGGATGCTCTTGCAATGTCTTTCCACTTGTCAGCCACCCCAAGACTCTCTAGCAGACTAGGCTGGGATGCAACTGCAACGGCTTCACTGCACCGCATTGCTTCACTCTGTGGACTCACAGGACTGCACAATGGATTCACCCCCATCTCCTAACAACAGTGCTACTCCACCAACTCTTCTCCTGAGCCAACGAGGCTGAATGTCCCCACCTTTGGGTTTTTAAAGGTCGGGCCCAAGCATGGTTCACCCACCCAAACATCGACACACTGCTCATACCACTTTGCTTCCTCTGGGGCAGGTGTTCACCCCCAGGGAGCTGTGGATTGGTTGTAATAATGATTGAAATGATAATAAACGGAAGTTGTAGAAGAGAGGGAAACTGGATCCGTGGGCCACATGCCATCTTAGTGTCTATCCATTAGACTAAGATGCATATTCACAAAGTACACACACAGACATGGCTGTAGTTACATGAACACAAATACACAAGGAGGGTGACCACTCCTTCCTATCCACATTTCACTAAATATACCATATTTTCCATGTAAAACTCAACACTTTTTTCGCAAAAAGTCCAGGCCTCGACTTATACTCAGAATCGACTTATTGATGGTTTAAGACATTGTTGCATAAATGAAAAAAATTACAAAGTGTGATATTTTCTGAAATAAATTGTGTCATTTTAAAGTTAAAAAACACAACATTAAGTTTCCACTTAATGTCGTGGATGCGTTTGTAGAAAGTGTGGTGTGGTGATGAGATGCGTGGTGATGATACGTAAGCAGGGAGGCTTACCCTTGGAGATCACCTGCGACTTACCCTTGGAGATCACCTGTGACTTACCCTTGGCCCATCCAATGATGACCATGTGTTTTTTTGGGCTACCATATGACTTTGACCTTCAACATTTAAGGAGAGAGCGTAGATTAAGAAAATGTGTCCCCATCTACAATCTATCCCAAAAACTCAACATCATGAAAATCGGAGGTACATTATTCAAGTAATGATCAAAGACATGTTTTTTGTTAATTTGCTCACAATCCGAAAAAGTAGGTCAAGGACACGAATCAAGCATCAGATGCACAACTTCAATCCAGGTCCACTATTATGATGTAAGCACATATTGGAAGGTCAAGCAGTTTTTGAGATTCCTCATTTAATTGGCAAAATTGAGCAATGACAAAAAAGCGTTATTTTTTTCAGTCCATCATTTGACCTTGGCCTTCAACTCAGAATGGTATGATGTAAATGAAGGGTAAATGCACCATAGTCTCGGCTATATAGGGAGGGCAATTTCGTTTCGATCGAACAAACCTCAGTCGAGTTATGGTGAAAAAAATGTTAAAATATCTATAATTGGTTCACGACTTAAAAATTAGGTCTAGGTCAAAAAATTATGTCAACACCACGTACTTAGTGCCATTATTGCTGCAAAATTCATTCCAAAAGTCTGAGCCAGATACAAGAGACAACTCGGACATTGGCAGAGAAAAGGGTAGAAAAACCTAAATGGTTCACCTTATGTAAGACCTTATGTAAGACCTTGACCTTTAACCCAGAGGGGTATGATGTAAATTAATCGTAAATGTGCGTTGCTCTCGAGAACTAGACTATCTAGAGAGGGCAATTTTGTTCTGATCGGACAGTCAATAGTTGAGTTTTGGTGAAAAATGTGAAAATGTCTATAATTGGGGTCATGACTTTAAAAATGAGGTCAAAGTTAAAAAAAAAAGTCAACCCTGCGTACATTGTTTTCCTATTATTGAGGAAATATTTAATTCTGAAAGTCCTTGGACTTGGCAGAAAAAAAAGGGAGAAAAACATAAATGGTGGTTTACTACTTCTATGGTTATACCTCAGAGATGTACCTTTATTCTGGTGGGGTATGATGTAAATTAAGCGGAAATGTGCCTTGCTCTGGGCTACCAAGGGAGGGCAATTTCGTTCCGATCGGAGAAACCTGAGTCAAGTTGAAAAAAAAATCGGACAAGCTTTTTCACCTTATTGATGCATAATTTCATTCTGTAAGTCTCAGCCGACTCTAAGACAGAAATTGGAAATATTGGAAATTAGGAGTGCAGGAAGAAAAACAAAATTCTAAATGGTGATTTAGTACTCCTAGTGGTCTAAGAAACTCTGTAGTACCATTAAAAAATTGGGGTGCTAATTATTGTAGAAACAAATCCTACAAACAAAACCTGCAATTGTCTATCCTATAGGGGGAGGCTTAAGGAACAGTTACAGGGGTACTCACCAAAATGTAGGGCTGAGATTGCTTGTCAGGATGGGAGAAGTACGGTTGTGGAGTGGGGTTAATATAGGGAGAGATATGGTGCTGAGAATACACCTCAGTGCATGGCTAGTAGTGATGAGATTCACCTCAGTGCACGGCTCGTTGTGCTGAGATACTCCTCAGTGCACGGCTCGTTGTGCTGAGATACTCCTCAGTGCACGGCTCGTTGTGCTGAGATACTCCTCAGTGCACGGCTCGTTGGCTGAGCGCAAGCATTTGTGTCTCCGACGGAGTGCTCGAATAATTTGTGAGTTGGGAATGCAAAGGGGAGGTAAGCCCAGAGGCCAGAGCGATATGGCACTCCCATCACCCTGATCAGGTGTTCGGGTAAATCGCGTCACGAATCTGGAATTGAGGAATTTCTGATCGAGCTATCATACGGTGTGCAGCGAATCCGGATGAGAGAAGTCGTCGCTGACGTGCAGCGAGATGGTGCGATCAGAGCATGCGTCAGTTTATGATCAAGGAACAGCTTATTTAAATCGAATGTTATATTGTTGTGGGGCCGGGCGTCGGTGGTGAGCATGACCGCTAGGTGGAGCAGTAGAGTCGGCTCCACCGAACACCCGGAATTTAGATCGTGCTCTCAGAGACTCCGAAAGGCACGGTCCTTACAGGATCGTGATCGCCAATAATTCGGCCACGTAAATAGGGTTGATTGCCACTTCAATATACCTAAGTATCCACGCGGCGAAGCTACCGGGGAATTCACACCCTCGGCAGGCCTCGAGCGGAATGAGCCGTTATCGAACCGTGCGTAATCCAGGCAGATGGTTACCAAGACCGTCGTCCAAATGCACAATTTACCATTTCCCGATTTCCCAACCGCGGTGCTAAGCCAAGAAAGAACACAGAAACGAGCTGTACATTCAACAAAAGGATATTTATTACAATAGGCAGGGGGGGAACACGGAAGAGCGAGTTATCCGACTATAAGAAATGCAGTCAATGTACAAGCAAAACCACTTATACAGTTGCTACTTAAAGACGGGCCACACCAGACACCACACAACACAGAAATGGCCGTCGGTCTTTTGAAGGCCTCCAGCTCAAGTACAGGTAGCTAGAGACCAGAGCCTGTGCTTCGGGGGGGTTCCACCTCACTGTGGTCTTCGCGAGTCCGGCTCGGGGACTCGAACCCGCAACCGATGCCACTCCAAGCACCAGTACCGCGCTCTTACCAAACGGCCACGCCCAATCGACCAAGACGAAGGGAGATCAGAGGCGACAATGATCCAGCTTGGCGGGACTCGAATCCGCAACACGATGATGATGACCACCACGACGATGACCACGACCCTTTGAAACATTTTCAAAGCTCTCAGTCTGGCGTTCCTTATATTCCTTTTTCCTCCGGGGTGAGA
>CM068960.1:70648968-70664444 GCA_035128595.1 Eptatretus atami | reverse complement strand
TTTAGTCAGATAGTCACACGATCTCTCAGATATGTCTGAGGGGCAGCTGTCTACAGAGGTGACTTTCAAAGGAAGAGAAGCCATCAACATACGATCTGATGCAGAGGACCGAGAATAAAATAAGGAGAAAACTCCAGTGCTTGTATCGACCCACTGTGAGCCAACGAACATGCAGCACAGAGTTGTCAAATTGTAACTGGGCAGAGTTGGACCGGCAGAAGGTGAACGCGCCAAGGGCAGTTGATACATTGGCCCGAGCACAGATCATTCGTATGAAGAAAGCTGGCTCAGCAGGAATTCAACATGCCCTTATCTAAACAAGTGCATAACTATGGCAGGTGACACGGAAGTCATGCGTGTGGGATTACTGAGGTTTGTGATCTAAATTCAATTACTCCAGGGTCAATGGGACTCCAACAAGTCGTACATCAAACTATGTGAATGTCTTAGAGTACGAGCTTGCACCTGTGCAACTCAATGTTGTGAAAAGGGGGAGATGAGAATAGGCAAAGACGAAGTTGCGACATTGAAGAAGATCTTCCAATGGATAATCTCACAAGACTGGGTCACACCTGCAGTCACATGCTTAGATGGTGGTGCAATCTCTGGGTTATTCATTGGCCTAACAGGGGATTGTGCAGACTTTTGTTGACAACTTCCATGAGGCTACATATGGCAAAGGTGGACAAATAGCTGTATATCTGGTATTTGAAGATATCATGATTTCAACATACAACGAGAGGGGGTGGAACAGATTAGAAGAGCTGGGCAAGCAAGCTAGCAGGTGCACAGGTTGACCGCCAGACTCACTGCTCCACACTGGTGTTCTGTCAGTAACTGAGAACAAGTTTCAGCTGATAGAATGATTTGGCAGAATTTGATTGATGTTAGTCAACAGAGAAAGCAGAGCCAAGCACAGGTCGTCATTACGGACAGGAAGTCTACCCCCAAGGGTTTTGGAAAATTTACAACCACGGAGCCGCAAAGGTGTCGCACTGATTTGAAGACGACGACTGAGGAGAGTATGTCATCCTGATTCAGCAAGTCGCTAAAGTTTGCCGAAGAATGGCGCAAAATGCATCACACTCAATTGTGATGATACTGATGTGTTCATCTTGCTTGTGTATCACTTCGCAGAACTTCTCTGCAATGGCTGCGTAAAATGGAAGCAACATGTCCTGGGCCGATCGTGATGACATTGGGCACTGCCAGAAGCTGCTGGACGGTGCAAGACCTACTTCAGCTTTAGCACGCAGTCTGACAGGTTGCGACATCCCATCCAGATGTATGGTCGGGGTCAACTGACTGGCAAGAAGACACTACAGAGGCAATTCACATTCAAAACTTGGGTAATGTGGATGCATACCTATTGACGATGTCATCGCGAAGCCACTGTGTTTCATGGCTGTTTGCTATGGGAGCAAGGAGAGAAGCAACAATGTCTGAATGTTCGAAAGCAAGTTGTGGTCTATGAGATGGGCGAAACCAAATGCATCAAAGCACCAGACTAAAGGATCTGCCACCAACTACAGAGTCTTTGAACAAAACGTGCGACACGCTCATCATCCAGACAGCATATGGAAGTCAGCTGCTGAGCTGGCAGCACCCACTATGATCCGCACTAGTATGGATGGAAAGTGAATGAGGCATCCAGATAATTATTCCAATTGATGCTGCGAAACGTTGCTCTTGCACACAGAGATCTTGAGCTAATACAATGTGGATTGTTCCTCCGAAATGCAATGCTACACAGCTCATGCCCGCTGCACAGCAGCCAAGTTACAGCACAGTTTTTCTGTACGTGCCATGGAGAACTGGCTGCAGGAATGAGCGCACCAAGGACAGCTGCTGCATTTGCCTTGATGTGACTCTGAACACTGTAATGACACCAAGCCACTGAATAGCGCTTCATAAGTTTACAAACTGTTAATATATATATATATGAACATTGATTTACACAGGAATGTCTTCTTTTGTTTTCATGTTGTTAGCTGCTTTCATTGCATACTGTCGAATTGTTGAATCTGTTGAATAATAATGATCGATATTCACAAAACTGAAGTCGTTTTTTTTTCTATCTATATGTCTATTTAATTACATTTTCAATAATGGTGGACTGCTAATTTGCATATAATGAGCTAAATTCCAATGTTGTCAAATTGTAAGTGGGTTTATCATGACAGTGGGTCCCTAAAAACATGGTTTGGGACACCTCAAAGGCTGGTTTGGATGCTTACTTTCTGGAAATAAAAGAAAATTGTTAATTTTGAATATGGCGACTGGTATATTTGCATATTAATGAGCTAAAATTTAAATGTTATTCAAATTTTAAAGTGGGGTTTAATCATGGACGCAGCGACCTAAAAACATGGTAAGACACTGCAGGGTTATTTGGATGCTTTACTTTTGAGATATTTAAGAAAAAATAGTAATTTCGACATGGGCCACATCTAATTTTGCATATTAATGGGTTCTACAAAATGCTCAAGGGTGCCAGAAGTGGCATCAATCGGATATTCATTCAGATGGTCTGGTGATTCACAATGCAGAAAAAAAACATTCTGCGGACTCCAATGCACGCTTTCTGGCCAACACTCGGACTGTACGGCGAAAGTGGACGCAGTGATGGCTGCTCCGACATGCTCCCATACCTGACTGCATTAGCAATACAAAACAACAACGCAATACTGGCACTTCTTAACGTCCTTAAACAGTAAGTTTCTGTTTGGAATGATTTTCATTTATTTGACTGTCAGACAGGCAGACAAACGTAAAAATATTATTCACTCCTCTTTACGCATGTTGCTGTCTGGACCGAATTCAGCAGCGTCAAAGTATGGTAAAACAGTTAACTTGTATTCTATTCATGTTCCAATTCGTGTTAAAATATTGGTTACGAATTTGGAAGTTTAACTGGCACTTCAACATTCAGGTCCTATAGAACAGTTAATATTCAGTAAGTGTGTGTTATAGTTTAGGGCCCTCCCTGTGTCTTAACGGGAATTACATGTGTGCGCTGTGGGGATTCGTTTACAACAAACCTCCTTCATTCCATTATTTTTCCCCCCCCAAAAACCACACCGACGCCATGGCCACGTGCGTTCGGCCATATACGTGGGTGGAGATTTCCATCGCCTGTCAGACGCGGGGATCGCAGGAAGGCAGGGGTGTGCCCTTGTCAATCACGCCAAGAAGAGCGACCTTTCCCAGGCAGCCGCTGGCCAATGGATTGAATTGCGATCAGAGAGGACCTTTCCCACGAACGCGCCGTCCAATGAGGGTGGAGAGCGCTCAGCGGGATTTTCTCACCCCGGTAGGAAAAAAGGAATATAAGGAACTGCCAGACTGAGAGCTTTGAAATGTTTCAAAGGGTTGTGGTCTCGTCGTGGTGTCATCATCATCGGGGTTTGCGGATTCGAGTCCCGCAAGACTGGATCATTGTCGCCTCGATTTCTCCTTGGTCTTGGTCGATTGGTGCGTGGCCGTTTGGAGAGCGCGGTACTGGTGCTTTGGAGTGGCATCGTGTTGCGGGTTCGAGTCCCGCCGGAGCCGGATCGTCGAAGACCACATGAGGTGGAAGGTAAGCACAGGCTCTGGTCTCTTAGCTCACCTGTACTTGAGCTGGAGGCTTCAACAAAGACGACGGGTTCCATTTTGTGTTGTGTGTTGTGTCTGTGTGTGGGCCCGTCTTTAAGTAGCACTGTATAAGTGGTTTTTCGCTTGTACAATTGACTGCATTTCTTATAGTCGGATAACTCTTGGGCTCTTCCGTGTTCCCTCCCTGCCTATTGTAAATAAATATCCTTTTGTTGAATGTATAGCTCGTTTTCTGGTGTTTCTTTCTTGGCTTAGCACCGTGCTGTTGGGAATCGGGGAAATGGTAATTGTGCATTTGGAACGGCGACGGGTCTTGGTAAACCATTGCTCGGAGTTAACAGCAAGGTTCGATAACGGCTATTCCGCTCGAGGCCTCCGAGGGTGTGAATCCGGTAGGCTTTCGGCGTCGTGGATATTAGGTATATTGAAGTTGACAATCAACGCTATTTTAACGTGGCCGAATTATTGGGCGATTCACGATCCTGTAAGGACCGTGCTTTCGGAGTTTCTCTGAGGAGCACGATCTAAATTTCGGGTGTTCGGTGGAGCCGACTCTACTGCTCCACCTACGGTCATGCTCACGCACGACGCGCGCCACAACAATATAACATTCATTTAAATAAGCGTTCTTTGATCATAAACTGGAGCATGTCTGATCGCACGGCATCTCGCTGCACGTCAGCGACGACTTCTCTCATCCGGGATTCGCTGCACACCGTATGAATAGCTCGATCAGAAATTCCTCCAATTTCCAGATTCGTTGAACGCGTTTACCCGACACCTGATCAGGTGATGGAAGTGCCATATCGCTCTGGCCTCTGGGCTTACCTCCCCTTTGCATTCCAACTCAAATTATTCGAGCACTATCGTCGGAGACACAATGCTTGGCGCTCAGGCCAACGAGCCGTGCACTGGAGGAGTATCTCAGCACACGAGAACGTGACACTGAGAGTATCTCGGCAAACGAGCCGTGCACTGAGGATGTAATATCAGCATAACGAGCCGATGCACTGAGGTGAATCATCATCACTACTAGCCATGCACTGAGGTGTTATTCTAGCACCATATCTCTCCTATATTAACCCCACTCACAACCGTACTTCTCCGCATACCTGAAAAACCAAACCCAAAAAAACCAAAAACAAAAACAAAAGAAAAAAACCCAACACCCCACCCCCACCAAAAAAAAAAAAACCAAGCCATTCAGCCCTACATTTTTGGGTGAGTACCTGTAACTTTCCTTAAGCTCCCTATAGGTATAGACAATTGCAGGTTTTGTTTTGTAGGATTTGTTTCTACAATAATTAGCACGCCAATTTTTAATGGGTACTTACAGAGTTTCTTAGACCACTAGGAGTACTAAATAAATCACCATTTAGAATTTTGTTTTTCCTTCCTGCCTCCTTATTTCCAATTTTTCCAATTTCTGTTTAGAGTGGCTGAGACTTCAGAATGAACATTATTGCATCAATAAGGTGAAAAAGTTTCTGCGATTTTTTTTAACTTGATCAGGTTTCCTCCGATCGGAACGAATTGCCCTCACCTTGTTTAGCCAGAAGCAAGGCAACATTTTTCGCTTATTTACTATCATACCCACCAGAATAAGGTACATCTTGAGGTATAACGCATAGAAGTAGTAACCACATTTATATGTTTTTCTCCTTTTTTTTTTCTGCCAAGTCAAAGGACTTTCAGAATTAAATATTGCCTAATAATAGGAAACAATGTACGCAGGGTTGACTTTTTTTTTTAACTTTGACCTATTTTTAAAGTCATGACCCCAATTAATGAATTTTTCACATTTTTCCCAAAATCAACTATTGAATGTCCGATCGAACAAAATTGCCCTCTCTAGATAGTCTAGTTCTCGAGAGCAAACGCACATTTACGATATTTACATCATACGCCTTCTGGGTTACGTCAAGGTCTTACATAAGGTCTTACATAAGGTGAACTATTTAGGTTTTTCTACTTTTCTCTCCAATGTCCGAGTTGTCTCTTTGTATCTGGCTCAGACTTTGGAATGAATTATTGCAGCAATAATGGCACTAAGTACGTGGTGTTGAACATAATTTTTTTTGACCTAGACTAATTTTTAAGGTCGTGAAACATTATAGATAATTTTAACATTTTTTTCACCATAACTGCGACTGGGTTTGTTCGATCGAAACGAAATTGCCGCTCCCTATATAAGCCGAGCTATGGTGGCATTTACCTTCATTTACATATAACCATTCTGGAGTTGAAGGCAGGTCAATATGATGGACTGAAAAAAATAAGCTTTTTGTCATTGCTCAATTTTGCCAATTAAATGAGGAATCTTAAAAACTGCTTGACCTTCCAATACTGTGCTTACATCATAATAGTGGACTGGATTGAAGTTGTGCATCTGAGCTTGAATTCGTGTCCTTGACCTACTTTTTTTCGGATTGTGAGGCCAAATTACAAAAACTGTCTTTGATTCATCTACTTGAATAATGTACCTCGACTTTTCATGAATGTTGAGTTTTTGGGATAGATTGTAGATGGGGACACATTTTCTTAATCTACGCTCTCATCCTTAAATGATTGAAGGTCAAAGTCATATGCGTAGCCCAAAAAACACTGGTCATCATTGGATGGGCAGGGTAAGTCCAAGTGATGCTCCAAGGGTAAGTCGGCAGGTGATCTCCAAGGGTTAAGCCTCCCTGCTTTACGTATCATCACACGCATTTCATCACACACCACACTTTTACAAACGGCATCCACGAACATTAACGTTGAAACTTCATGTTGTGTTTTAACTTTTAAAAATGACACAATTTAATTTCAGAAAATATCAACAGCTTGTAATTTTTTTTCATTTATCACAATTCTTAAACCATCAATAATCGATTTGAGTACTAGTCGAGGCGGATTTTGCGAAAAAGTGTTGAGTTTTCATGGAAAATATGGTAAATTGTAGTGAAATGTGGATAGGAAGGGAGTGGTCACCTCCTTGTGTATTTGTGTTCATGTAACTCAGCATGTCTGTGTGGTGTACTTTGTGAAATATGGCATCTTAGTCTAATGGATAGACACTAAGAATGGCATGTGGCCCCGGATCAGTTTCCCTCTCTTCTTACACTTCCGTTTATTATCATTTCAATATTATTACAACGCAATTCCACAGCTCCTGGGGGTGACACTGCGCCAGTAGGAAGCAAAGTGGTATGAGCAGTGTGTCGATGTTTGGGTGGGTGAACATGCTTGGCCCGACCTTTAAAAACCAAAGGCTGGGGACATTCAGCTCGTTGGCTTCAGGAGAAGAGTTGGTGGACGTACATGTTGTTAGGAGATGGGGGTGAATCCATTGTGCAGTCCTGTGAGTCCACAGGTGAAGCAAATTGGTGGAGTGAAGTCCGGTGCAGTTTGCATCACCAGGCCTAGTCTGCCTAGAGAGTTCTTTGGGGTGGCTGACAATGGAAAGATTGCAAGAGATCCTGGCTTAACCATGCAATGGATGAGTTTCTCCAGACTGGGCGGCATGAGGTGGTGCCATTTTTACCACCATGGTGGTTTTCTTAGTTTGTTACTTCTCTCTTCTCTCTGTCTTCTCTCTCTGATCTTCTCTTTCTCTCTTCTCTCTCTCTCTCTCTCTCTCTCCTTAGCAATCATTCTTACCTCGCCTACCAATCAACAGTTTGTAGTCACTTAGGACTCAAACCCATATCAAACGCGAACATAAGATCTCAGTAGCGTTTGTCCTTTTAAATTGCTGTCACCGGTTGAATCGCGTTGAGACAACAATCATCCAGCTGAACTGGACAATGGATTTGTCAGAAAGGCTTTTATAATCACCAATCCACGAAAAACTTTCAAAATGATGAAATCTGCCCAGATGATGCTGTGCAATGCAATAGAAACCCTAAGAAACGGCGACGTTCAAGGCAAAAATAAAGTATGTCGTTGGTGTGCGAGATAAGGAATTGTCACCTAGATGGCTCACAAAGCTTCTAAAGAAGCTGAAATATTTGGAAAAGCACCTAGGGAAAAGACTGGTCTGCAATACGCAAAAATAATTGTAGAACTTTTTCAGGGCTTGCCGAATGGGTAGTTGCTCCGTACTGCACTCCACAAATGTGGGCCGGTGCATGGCCCATGGTGGAAGTGTGCTACACAACCCCCGGACAGATAGATTGCTACCATTGGAATGGACTTTGAACTTTTGTGGGAATGGCTTGCCTGTGAATATGGCAGGGGTTCGGTGATTTATTTAATGGACATGTTGCAATTGGTAGACGATTCTGTATGATCATTCCCAAGTACGGTAACCAACTCTTCGGGAAAGGTCTTCGAGACGTGAAATACACATAGCTCGGACAAGCTATAGTATGTGGGAGTTTGGATTAACAGGTAGACTTCCGAAGAAAGCACAATGTCCTAGTTTGTGTGCAGTGTCACTCGCTTATATTAAACATAAATTAATGGCAACGTGACACCTCTCAGTCTCATCCATGGATATTTCTCATATTCGTGTATTTTTGTGAAATCCAATTTGCATCCAGGAACAATTATGGTTAACCATCTTGAAATTGCCACTCTCTTTAATTTAAAGCGCTGAAATTCATGTTTAAAGATTTTTTTTCTCTCTTTTTGGCTAGTACAGCAGGTTTAAAAGTGCCTGGATGAGCAGAAATGGGTTCATGAAATGCACACACAGTGCATCGTGTCAAAGGGTCTTGTGACATTGCATATGTCATTTTGAAATTCGAGTATCTCGTCTGGAATTGTAATGTCAGACTTTACTGTGGGATTGTTGTTTCCGTGAAAGCTAGTGTCAATCTGCGTTGGGCAGGAAAGTAGCAATGTATGTTGTGAGCAAAAAGATGAAAATAGTAGCGATACTGCCAATGACCGGGAAGCGAAGCACATTGACTTATCAAGTGTGAGGCCCTCGTCAGGGTGAAAACGTTTTTTACTGATGAAGGTCTCACACTCGAAACGTTAACCACATCTCACTTCCATTGGTTCCAGCTGATGTATTATTACAGTACTTGCATAGACAACTCTCAAAACGAAAACATGTTGTTTTCCTAATTCGTTAACTGTTTTAGTAATGTGTGTAACCCTCCTCTCAGTTTAATTATGTCGATCTGGTACATTATCAGGATTGGTTTTGAGCTGAGAGGCAACATCACGGAGTGCAGCGTAGCTGCACGATGGTTGTCAAGACGTCTATATTTCGAAATAGCTGTGGATTTTTTTTTTTTCAATTTCAAAAACAACATTTCTTTCTTAATAAAACAAACACGTACATGTGAAAAAAAAAATGACCAAAGACATTTGAATGGCTGAAGAGGCTGTCCAAAAGGCATGGCTTGTCGTGGAGACCGCCTTCACACATACCAGGTGATATTTCAGAAACAATGCGAAGCAACAATCGAATTTATTTTTATTTTTGTTGTACCATATACTTCTTTACAGAGTGTTTGGTGCTGCTGAAAGCAGTTTCTTGGTAAGATTTATATTGGGTGGTTTTGCCGTTTGCCATTTGCCTTCCAGTAAGTAATAAGTAGTTTGGGCAGGAATTTGGAATTTTTCTCGTAGTGTCGCCGATAGCTCACCTACCTTTGTGAAGGACACCGTGGGGTTCTTTAATGTCCGCCAACTATTGCTGGCAGACAGGAGGCCCAGTTTCACGTCGCTGCCGAGGACGGCACACACATTGATGCTCACCTGGCATGTAAACACAGGATGACAGTTTTTTAAGCTGGGCGAGATTTAAACCCAGGCTAGACACTTAGATGTGTGTGCATACTATAGAACAGCCTAAATCAAATTTACATAAATATATAAAGTTCAATAGTATAAATGAAAGAAACATGTTCAATGAGCAATAAAAAACGTGTTCATTTCAAGTTGCTCGAAGCCAGCTTTTCGACTGAGGATCCTCCATTGTTAACAAAAGTCCTTCCTTGCCACACGTGAACCCGATGCACCAACAAGGCTTTCATTCCACAGTTTGATGAGTAACTGCTCTCTCTCTGTGCTGGCGATCCCTCCCTGCATCAAATATCTTGCTCAGCTTGATGCTGTGAAACAAGCCCTTTAAGATTATTGGAATTTCTGTGATGAAGCTGAGTCTGTATTGGCCTATCACTTTGCCATTGCAACAGGTGGTGTCTCTCTGTCTTCTACGCATCCTTTCTGGTATATGCACCTCTGCTAGTCCATGCTTATTGTCCCCCCCGCCCCCATGTGCCCTGCAGGGTTCACGACGGTCCAACCAATCAACCCCCCCTTCTGGGAAACTACCTAAATCCAGGAATGCAATGCTGCGCCTCATATGTTGTTCTCTTTTTTTCCCACCGTGGAACACTTCACATCCTCTTCAATTATCTTTCATGCAAGGTCTTCAAGACAGCTTTGTTCACCACCTCTCAGATCGTCTCAATCAAACCATGATTTTTATACTCCATTAACCCTCCCCACGCACCATTCCCATCCAAAATCTCCTTCTAAATTTCCAGTTTTTCCCTCTTGGAGTTCCTTCTGTATCCACGCTTTCACACATGTGTCTCTCCTGCTTCCATTCCTCCCCACAGCCATTGTTTGTCAAGTCTCCTCTATTTGGCTTCAACTCTACTGTTGGTGTTTTCCCCCTCTCTTTCTACTGTTCTTTTGCGTCCTGTTTTTTTGTTCTGTTTAGTCTGATGCGTTCAATGTTATGGCTTCTTCTGCGATCCTCTGACTACGTGTACAAAAAAGCGATCATGGAAGGCACAGTGGTAAAATTTCATTGACATAATATACAATAGATTTTAAAAAAAGAATATTTGTCAATATAGCGAGAGACAAAATATTTCGCAAGTTTTGAATGAAATTTATTCAATGACGAATATAAATATTGATATTCCAGATACGAAATATATATTCGTCAGAGAAACAAATATTATACTTAAAGAAAGGGTTCTTGTTTTTGGAAAAATGAATATCAGGGACAAATCTAGTAGGACATACGTATTGAATTTCATAGATCATTTCAAAGGATCACAACATTACAAGGCAGGTGGTCGATTATCATTTAACAATAAAAAATACTTTGCTATAGCATGTACGTCACAATTTCAAAAATGATTCAAGCAATAAATAATTGGTTTTCATGAGTTCCTGAATGGCCTCCAGATATGATTCGAAGGGATTAAAATCTGCCATTCTCGGCCATTTATTGACATTTGAATGAAATGTTTTGTTCCAGACCTAACTTGCGTATGAAAAAGATATGGAATTAGGTACAATTGAGGTGATAATGCCCTGAAAATCATGAAAGTAGAAGGATACTTATGTCTGCTGGCAGTGTCTTTAATGTGTGCGCAGCGCATCGTCTGACCATGCTGAAGTCAGAAGTTATTTCGGGCTAATCTCCACACTATTAGGCATGCTCAACCAATTTCTAAATTACAGATACAATCACATCATATACAATGTAATGGTAATTCCAAAATAATTCGAATAATATTAAAACCTACATGCTGTAATATTGAAATGAAGGAGGGAGGGAAAAAACAGGGAAAGCAGATCGGGTAAAGACGAAGTGAAGGAGAGATAGGAAAGTAGATTGGGGAAGGAGTTGGGTGGCATGGAGGGTAATGAAGGAGGGGAAGTGGTCGTAATTTGCCATTTCAATTACAAGGGCAGGTAGAGATGTCTCACAGGGTGGTATTTTGTAATGATAGGTAGATGAGGTAGATGGGCTTCAAAGGGTAGTAGTTTAGAAGAAAAAATGTCAGCATTGAGAATTTCTTCCAAATGCAAGCTATTGCTTAATCATAAAGGAATCATGTATGAACTTGGGTGAGTCAAGGTAAAATTTCATCAGAGAATATGAACAGGCATAACCAGCTTACATATAACAACGAGAGAGGTTCATAGAATCATGAGACTACCGCATGTAGTATTCAAGTATTAGTTCAATTTAAATAAATAATGATTTTACATGTTGAATGCCGACTCCCGAGTAAATTTCATTGGAGATTCACGATTGTATTGTAAAACAGAATATGCTGCCATCCAAATAACATAACAAAATGAATCTGCTGGAGTTCGGGGACATAGAGATCTTGTAATAATCATGATCATCATGGTAGTCTCCATGTGAAATTTTGCCATTTCTCTGCATTCATGCCATTTTGAGGGTAATGACAAGTAGCAAAAAAGAAAAAAATGTACTCAGCACAATCTACCATTAGCAAATGACATAATCCAAAATATCGATTGGTCTAAAAATAGTCTACCAGATAGCTGTTACTGGCATATTGGAATTGAAAATTGTCCTACTGCCTGCTATGAGTTTCTTTTTGGCGTGGGGTTTCCCGCATTGAGATAATAAATTAAACTTACATTTGCTCATAGAAAGGTAAAATTCAAAATACAGTTATGCACATGCATATTGGCTTCCTAATGGGAGTGTGGTATACTGTGCTATAAAGAAGTTGGCAGTTCCAACGTGTTAAGAATGGTTAGAAATCCGGAAGTTCCAAGCGCTACTGGAGGCAGTCTTAGCACATCCTTATCACTGTAATAAGGCAACGTTAGTTGCAGTTTAAGAGATGCGAGGCTTTATATGATCACATTGATGTACAATAGCAGCTATATGGCAGCTTCTTTCTTCACCAATACTGTCCTATTCTTCACATGCACGCCCTCTAATGCTATATTGTTTACGGATTTGGAAACCTTGTGCCACAAGCAGCCAGAGTCGCCGTAGTTCAGTTATTTCGATAAGTATGTGTTAGTTTTAATAGTTAGATCCTTCTTTTATCTAATGGGAATTTTGTGTGTGCGCTCCGGTTATTTTCCAGTTAGTTTTTTTTTTTTTACATCTTCAAAACTACTCCTCAACATCACCAACTACAACAACAACGCCATCGCCGTGCATGTGTCACGTACAGGGGTGAGGTTCCCTCGCCACGGGTGAGCTCGTCAATCAACGGGTAGAGTCGTCCGATCAACCCTCGGCCATAGGAGGTGAGTGGCGAGGGTAGAAGAGGCCCCTCCCACCAAAGGGAGTAGAATTGTTGTGAGGAGCAGTTTTTCGGCAGACGCGGGTGATCGGTGAGGACGCAGACTGGTTGTGAGAGACTGAGAGGATGGGGGGGGCCAAAAAAAAAAGAAAAAAAACCCCCAGGAGGAAAAAATCAAAAAAAATGGGGCCGAAATTCTGAGCATCTGTCGATCATGGCAGATGGTCGTGTGTGGTGGTTGGAGCGGTCTCGTTTTTGTGGGCGTGGACTTCGGGTCGTGGGTTCAAGTCCACAGTTGGCTCAGGTCGGTGTGACGCGACGAGGCGGGACAGGTACCCGGCTGGCCCTGCCCTCAGCCTCACCTTCCCTCCGAGTGAAGGCCGAAATTGACCGCACGAGGTCCATTTCGTGTGTGTGGTGCGTGGTGTGCGCGGCGTGTTGTTTGCGGTGTGTGTGTGTGTGTGCGTGTGTGTGTGGTGTGTGTGGTGTGTGGTGTGTGTGTGCGTGTGTGTTTGCGTTTGTGTGCGTGTGTGTGTGTGTGTGTTGGCGTGTGGGTGTGTGCGTGGCGTGTTGATGTGGTGTGTGTGTGTGTGTGTGTGTGTGTGTGTGTGTGTGTTTTTGTATCCACTGCCATCGCTTCGTATTAATCCATGATGTTTCTCATTTTTCTTCGTATTTCTATTATTTCTCTGAGTCTCATTTTCATCCAGGAACACAAACATATTTATCCATACCCCTCCTCCTCTCACCCTATTTTGAAATTGCTAACTTTTTCAATGTAATGCTGTAAAATATTGTTTAAAAAAGTCATTTGTGAAAGATTTGTACATAAGAACGTCAGGTTAAAAGTGGCCATGCTACAGAAGTGTGTGCAGGAAAACGTAACACAGTGCTGCGTAAAAAAAAAAAAAAAAAAAGAAGCTTTTGGTTAGCATTCATATGTTAATTGAGTCCATATTACAATCCTGAATGAATTATCGCCGTAGCGCCAGATAGTCAAATTGAACTATTTTACTGTGACTCATTGTAAAGAATAGCCAAGTGATAAGCCTTGAATTGTACAAAATTTCCCTTTCTGTAAGCTGAGCGTAATTATTTATGTGCAATGGAACCAGAGGAGAACACAGGTCATTATACAAAAATAAATATTTAATTTAATCACTGCAGAGGTAATTACAAAAGTTAATACAGTTTTCGTGCATAGAAAGCAAGCAGAGATATAAAAACCTCTTCAACGCAATAAAATATTCATTATAAAGAGATCATAGAAATCATTGACTTGGATTATATAAATTATAATATATTTCATTTCTCCGAGATCTCTGCAGAGAATAAAACATTCAACAGGTGGGAACAAGACATAAGACTCATGAAATTAACATTGGATTCCATTTAAAGTTATTTCTTCACTTGGACATTAGCTGACTGAATTTATGTTAGTGATAATGGCATTGTTGAGGCAGAGGGAGTTATGTGGCTCTAGATTTTTTGGAATATAGTGTAGATGACCTTCTCTTATCTTGGGCATGACTGTGCTTGCTCATTGGGCATAGGGCTTACGACAGGGTGGGAAGGCGATGCGAAGTGGTTGAATTGGGTGTAGTGTTGACCCGGGTGACTGGATTTTGAGGGTGGTGTGTTACCTTGAACACGTCCACTGCAGTCTCGCGCATCGATGCTTGCACTGCACTGTTTTGATGATGCGGCTAGCCAGTGGCCTGGTCTTCTCCGATGCGGTTCATGTCATTTCGCCTGAAAACTTTGACTCGTTGTGAGCCATTTGGCCCATCATTAGAGTCTGTCTGTTTCGGAGAATCAGCCCCAAGGGAGTGTTACCTCCCCACGCTGAACATCACATTCTTCAAACATTGTCATATTTTTGCCTTCCCCCCAGTATCTCTTTCATTGTGTAAATGGCAGCAGATGGCATGAGACACTATTTGTGCTTGAGGAGAGGCAGCAGGTGGGGTGGGGCACGTGAAGCTTCTTCTTCTGGTTGCAATAATCAAATTTACACACTTTTGCCGAATTCGAACAATGTTGGATAGCAGGTTTAGTCGACGCATGCTGTTTTAAACCGTCCAGGCTGCCGAAGCAAGCAATGGAGGTAATTTTCCTGTGGTTTACATTTCTTTATCTTCAGCTTATGCATTGTATGATTCAAATTATGCGCAACGAGCAGAGTAACCTTCATCTGACGGGAGATCTTGTTTCCAAGCATGTAAAAAGGTTTTTCTGCGCATCCTTTATTTAGGCGGTGGTATTGGACAACGTGACAGTCTGTGTAGGCAAATAATAACCTGGGTTATGTTGCAATGAAGCAAAAAAATACCTTACTGCTTTGTAATTAAAAACATCTCACTGCACCTGACAACGTGGGGAAGCGGAATTACAGCACTGTAAAGGTCGGATAATTGTTCCTCTCCCAATGGAGGCGAGGCTTTGCGATACAATTTTACATCGAGAATTTCGTGTCCCCTCTTCTCCCTCCCTCCCCAAGACCCCCAGTATAAGTATAAAACACCCCGATACCTAATTGGGGTCATGCTGATCTATGTAGCAATTCTGGATGTAATTGCTCAAGAATATTAGGAGGAGTAGGGCAAACAAACACCGGTCGTGAATCATAGTAAGGATGCAGACATGATAAGTAGGCTATTGGGTAGTCGCTGCTGACTACCTTATTCCTCATATTTTTTCTCGTCTGTCTGTATGTTTGTATGTTTTGTTTGTTGGGGACTAAACGTGTGCATACTATAGGCCCACTTCTTCAGTGTAGAAGGCTTCAGTGTAATGCCAACAATTCCGTGTATGCCATGACCGTAGCGCATGAACGTGGACTCGATGCACATATCCAACCATATGCTGTTCCATAGGCCCTTCTTGTGCCGCATC
>CM068960.1:70632441-70646953 GCA_035128595.1 Eptatretus atami | reverse complement strand
GAGCCTCAACCTGTAACAATAGAGGTAATTATAAACATCAGCAAACATTTAATTTCTTTGTTCGTATTTTAAAAAATTCTCCGGAAACAGGTTCCACCCTGTGTACTTCTAAAAATCAATAAATACACAGTTGCTTTCAGACAGATCATGTTAAATAATAATAAAAAAACTTGCTTGCAAATAAATCGATCATTCTTACTGCCATCAGAAAGACATATACTCTGACTTAAAACTACATTCTCCATGTTTAACTTTTCATTACATTACAAAGCCCTCAACTATACTTGATCAGAAACAGTTCATGGCTGTTGATCTTACCTGAGGTCAGCCACTCTTCGACCAACATGATAACTGCTCCGGATAAACGGCTCTGCGCAAGTTATTTCCAAACACGTTTTTGTTGTTTGCTATAATGCATTACTGCAAAAACGAGATCGTCAACGGCGCACAACATCAGGATAAGGTTAGCTAATTTGCATATTAATGCACGCTAAATTCAATCATTGAGCAAATTGTAAGTGCGGTTTATTCATGACCAGTGACCCTTAAAAACATTGGGATGGGACAACCTCAACCAAGGCTGTTGGATGCTTACTTTCTGCGAGCATATTAAGAAAAATTGTTATTTTGATAATGGCGATTGCTAATTTGCATATTAATGAGCTAAATTTAAATGGTATCAAATTTTAAGTGGGTTTATCATGACCAGTGACCCTAAAAACATCGGTGTAGACACCTCAACACGTATTTTAGAGATCGCTTACATTTTCGGAGAGTAGTTATAGTAAGAATACTAATAAACATTGACAATTGGCACACCGCTAATTTTGTATATTAATGGCGTTTCTAAAATATGCTCAAGGGTGTCCAGCTAGGAGACATCAAATCGGAATCTATCATGCTCACGTCATGGAGTCGGTGGAGCCCACAAAAATCATCGAAAACAAACCATTGTGCCGGCCCCCTCTACGAATGCACGGCCTGCAGTTCTGTATGGCTCAGCCTTGAAACTAAGATTGGGTAGTACTTGCACATCCGGACTAGTACTCCAGGGGCCTCCGCTTGAGGCCTCCGCCGGAACTCCATCTCTTGCTTGAGAGCTGTTTTCGCTGCTGGTGGTGATCCACTGCAGTTGGGGCGAGGCCAAGGAGGCAGTGCTTCATATGACTTTTGCCTGGCTTAAGTTTGGCCGAAGACGGCTGCTCAGCTAGTTTTGCGAGTAGCTTGGGGGGCGGTGGGGTGAGTAGAATACCTCCCCTGTTCCTTTTCAAAGATTCGCACTGTACTGCTGCTGCTGAAATCATTTTTGTTATGAAATGGAATTTATATTTTGTATTAATAAGTGCAGTACAACATAAATTTCCTTTGTGGACCCCATCCATGAAAATGATCATCATGGGACCAACGGCCCAACAAAGATCAATATCAATGATGATGATAGGGTGTGACATGTGAGAGGGTGCAGTATCGGGGTGAAGAAGAGGCTGCCGATTTGGTTATGTACGATGCCGATTTACACTGCATTCTATGGTGATCAATAAAGCCTCCATTTCCTAAACTGTGACTCAACATTGTCTGATTACGGTGTGTAAGGGTGATGTATAAGACTGCTTCAGCAGCGCTAAACATCCGGATATGTTCGAAAGATCTTTATCCCTTTTAATCATAGCAACTGTTTTACCGGCCGCTATTCAAACCTCCATATACCCGAGCGGCTAGATTTTTCTCCAGGGATCCCAGAGTGGGGGAGCTGAAACTCCAAGTAGCTCAGGGTTCAAATGGTTAAAATCATTATTTTATTAAAATTGCAATAGAGTAAACCCTCAAATATCGCGGGTTCTAAAAGTGAGGGTTTCGACCAATCGCGGGCAACCTATTGTGTTCCAATTTAGTTATTGCGGTATTTAATTTTGGCTAATCACGGTTTTTTGAGTTGACATGAGTCATTGTTTGCGTCCGCATGTACGATTACCTCCCATTACCAGCCTTTTCTTGTTTTTCTTGTGCACCGTTAATTGTCGTCATCAAAGCAGCATACGGGAATGAAGCTACATTTAATAATGTCGTCATCGAACAGGAAATGACATATGGGTATCCTGTGTAATACTAGATCTATAAGATGTAAAACGATGGACAAAATTAGTTGTGCCAAAAGGCAGAGAAAGGTTATGACATTGTGCAAAAATATTGAGTCGTTAGATAGTTTAGCAAGTGAAAGTGTGGCATCTGTGGCCCGCCATTATGGAATCAATGAATCGATTGTGCAGTGAACATGAGTCAAATGTGGTAATACGGGAGAAACCATTGCGAATTTACCTCTTTGAGTGAACCAGTGATACGGGAGAAATCATTGCAGATTTACCAACATTTTCACGAGGCACGTCCAGGACCAAAGGCTCCAGTTCAACCATTGGCAGATACCGAAGAGATGGGATTATTTTGAAAGAGGATGCCATCTGATACTTTCATTTCCGAGCAGGAAAGATCTGCTCTGAGTCAAGGTCGCTAAGGATCGTTTTACCCTTCCTCGATGTGGCAATGCCACAGGCGACTTCATCATGCTCTTGATGATCGAACAGCCATCGCAAGTTATACACCACATCTTTCTAACCTCCACCCCCCACCCTCTCAAACAGCATCATCAGCATCAGCATCCCAAGCTAAATTTTGTGTTTTATATTTACAACAGAGGACAGTACGATCGAGTGTGTAATATGTTTACCTTCACCCACCTTGCTGTTTTGTAATAATTTTTAACAGGTAAAAGTCTTGTGTTTTTGTTCATTTTATACTATATTTATTTTATTTGCATGTTTATTTTCAATTATGATATGTATATTTTTAGCTGCCACCCACCTTCCTCTATATCTCCACGAAGCCCAGGAACTGAACCCCCTTTTTCCCAGGAACTGAATTCAGCCTTGAAGTTAACCAGATGTTGTTTTATGTCTTTCCTGAGAGTGGACCCTCTTGTTCTGAGCTTTGTGGAATAATCTGAGGTTGCCTTCCAGAAAGAGAAGGAGAGTTGTTTGAAGGAAACTGTCTCACCACAGGATTAGATATATTTTGCATGATAAAATAGGTATAATACCTGCAGAAGAGATGGTATAAATCTGTACAGAAGGGAAGGCGAGCTTATGTGGAAGGATACCCAGGCAGTATTAATATCAGGAAAGATGGAAATTAAGGGCCAGACTTGACATGAGATGGCTGCTTGCAGTCCCTGCCAGTCAGCTTGGATGAACTGTCAGACTGGTGCTGAGGCAGCTCTCTAACAATCGCCAGAGAGGTATTGACTCTCACAGGACATGATCACATGAACCTATTGGAGCGGAAGAAGAACACGAGACATTTGGTGGGAAATTAGTCATGACCTAGTCCAGAAGTGAGCGTGTGCCTTTGGGAGAAATCTGGGTCAGAAAGTTCACTGATTGGATGAGGCCCACGGAGTCACAGAAGTCCTTTGCTGCAATGCCATGGCTAGTTGAAGAGGTACCAAAACAGCCAATTTGCTTGTTGACAGTTGGAATGTTAACATAGAAGAAAAGACATCTGAGATGCTTGGATTCCTTGTCCAGTCTTTATTTAACCTCAACCCTAAAATCTCTCAAAACCCCGAAACCCCACACTGTTAAACCTCCGATAAGTCAAAGCGAAAGCATATTGGTTCAAGAAAAAATATTTTCACGAAAGAAATAAGTGACCACTATATTCGTTATTGTTGTGTGTCTGTCTGTCTGTCTGTCTGTCTGTCTGTCCCGAGCATAGCTCCGTGGGTTTTGATCCGATCCTGATAAATTTTGGTGGGAGGTTTATATCATGATCTAGTTGTGTTTCCTGAAAATGGGTGTGGTGCGCCCATTATGGGCGGAGCCACGCCAAAAAAACATGTGTTTTTAGGGGGTAGCCGATTTCAATTTGCATCTTCTCCTAGGGGGTTTGTCGAATCTGGCAGGGGTTTCGGTATTTGGTTAGCCCAATGGCACTGCATAGCCCACAGAGCTCGATTTTTCATTTTTCGCCAAGGTCAAGGCCACAAGGTCACGAACTTAGAAAATTGCGAATTGTGTTTTTAGAGGGTAGCCAATTTCAATTTGCATCTTCTCCTTGGGGGTTTTGTCGAATCTGGCAGGGGTTTCGGTATTTGGTTAGCCAATGGCACCTGCATAGCCCATGGAGCTCGATTTTTCATTTTCGTCCAAGGTCAAGGCACAAGGTCACGAACTTAGAAAATTGCGATTTTGACATTAAAATTTTTCTTCTCTGAGGGGTTTGTCCGAATCTGGCAGGGGTTTTGGTATTTGGTTAGCAAATGGCACTGCATAAGCCCCACAGAGCTGATTTTCATTTTCGTCCCAAGGTCAAGGCCACCAGGTCACGAACTAGAAAATTGCGATTTTGAATTAAAATTTTTTTCTCTGAGGGTTTGTCGAATCTGGCAGGGGTTTCGGTATTTGGTTAGCCCACTGCACCTGCATAGCCCCACAGAGCTCGATTTTTCATTTTCGTCCCAAGGTCAAGGCCACAAGGTACGACTTAGAAATTGCGATTGGTTTTTAAGGAGCCAATTTCATTTGCATCTTCTTCCTTGGGGGTTTGTCGAATCTGGGGGGGTTTCAGTATTTGGTTAGCCCAATGGCAACTGCATAGCCCCATGGGAGCTCGATTTTTCATTTTCCGTCCCAAGGTCAAGGTCACAAGGTCACGAACTTAGAAATTGCGATTTTGACATTAAAATTTTGCTTCTCTGAGGGGTTTGTCGAATCTGGCAGGGGTTTCGGTATTTGGTTAGCCCACTGGCACCTGCATAGCCCCACAGAGCTAGATTTTTCATTTTCGTCCAAGGTCAAGGCCACAAGGTCACGAACTTAGAAAATTGCGAATTGTGTTTTTAGAGGGTAGCCAATTATTCTAATTTGCATCTTCCCTTGGGGGTTTGTCGAATCTGGCAGGGGTTTCAGGTTATTTGGTTAGGCCCAATGGCACCTGCATAGCCCCAGGGCTCGATTTTTCATTTTCGTCCCAAGGTCAAGGCCACAAGGTCACGAACTTAGAAAATTGCGATTTTGACATTAATTTTTCTTCTCTGAGGGGTTTGTCGAATCTGGCAGGGGTCGGTATTTGGTTAGCCCAAATGGCACCTGCATAGCCCCACAGAGCTCGATTTTTCCCCATTTTTCGTCCAAGGTTAAGGCCACAAGGTCACGAACTTAGAAAATTGCGAATTGTGTTTTTAGGGGTACCGATTTCAATTTGCATCTTCTCCTAGGGGGTTTGTGAATCTGGCAGGGGTTTTGGTATTTGCGTTAGCCAAATGGCACCTGCATAGCCCACAGAGCTAGATTTTTCATTTTCGTCCCAAGGTCAAGGCCACAAGGTCACGAACTTAGAAATTTGGCGATTTGACATTAAATTTTTGCTTCTCTGAGGGGTTTGTCGAATCTGGCAGGGGTTTCGGTATTTGGTTAGCCACTGGCACCTGCATAGCCCACAGAGCTCGATTTTTCATTTCGTCCGTCAAGGTCCAAGGTCAGGCCACAAGGTCACGAACTTAGAAATTGCGATTTTGACATTAAAATTTTTCTTCCTGAGGGGTTTGTCGAATCTGACAGGGGTTCGTATTTGGTTAGCCCAATGGCACCTGCATAGCCCACAGAGCTCGATTTTTTCATTTTCCGTCCCAAGGTCAAGGCAGAAGTCACGGAACTTAGAAAATTGCGAATTGTGTTTTAGGGGTAGCCGATTTTTCAATTTGCATCTTCTCCTAGGGGTTTGTCGAATCTGGCAGGGTTTTGGTATTGGTTAGCCCAATGGCACCTGCATAGCCCACAGAGCTCGATTTTTCATTTTCGTCCAAGGTCAAGGCCACAAGGTCCACGAACTTTAGAAAATTGCGATGTGTTTTTAGAGGGTAGCCAATTTCAATTTGCATCTTCTCCTTGGGGGTTTGTCGAATCTGGCAGGGGTTTCGGTATTTGGTTAGCCCAATGGCACCTGCATAGCCCCATGGAGCTCGATTTTTCATTTTCGTCCCAGGTCAAGGCCACAAGGTCACGAACTTAGAAAATTGCGATTTTGAGCCATTAAAATTTTTCTTCTCTGAGGGGTTTGTCGAATCTGGCAGGGGTTTCGGTATTTGGTTACGCCCAATGGCACCTGCATAGCCCCACAGAGCTCGATTTTTTCATTTTCGTCCCAAGGTTAAGGCCACAAGGTCACGAACTTAGAAAATTGCGATTGTGTTTTTAGGGGTAGCCATTTCAATTTGCATCTTCTCCTAGGGGTTTGTCGAATCTGGCAGGGGTTTTGGTATTTGGTTAGCCAAATGGCACCTGCATAGCCCACAGAGCTAATTTTTCATTTTCGTCCAAGGTCAAGGCCACAAGGTCACGAACTTAGAAAATTGCGATTTTGACATTAAAATTTTTCTTCTCTGAGGGGTTTGGCGAATCTGCAGGGGTTTCGGTATTTGGTTAGCCCACTGGAGCCTGCATAGCCCCACAGAGCTCGATTTTTCATTTTCGTCGCAAGGTCAAGGTCCAAGGTCAAGGCCACAAGGTCACGAACTTAGAAAATTGCGATTTTGACATTAAAATTTTTCTTCTCTGAGGGGTTTGTCGAATCTGAGCAGGGGTTTCGGTATTTGGTTAGCCCAATGGCACCTGCATAGCCCCACAGAGCTCGATTTTTCATTTTCGTCCCAAGGTCAAGGCCAAAGGTCACGAACTTAGAAAATTGCGAATTGTGTTTTAGGGGGTAGCCGATTTCAATTTGCATCTTCTCCTAGGGGTTTGTCGAATCTGGCAGGGGTTTTGGTATTTGGTTAGCCCAATGGCACCTGCATAGCCCACAGAGCTCGATTTTTCATTTTCGTCCCAAGGTCAAGGCACAAGGTCACGAACTTAGAAAATTGCGAATTGTGTTTTAGAGGGTAGCTAATTTCAATTTGGCATCTTCCCTTGGGGTTTGTCGCGATCTGGCAGGGTTTCGGTATTTGGTTAGCCCAATGGCACCTGCATAGCCCATGGAGCTCGATTTTTCATTTTCGTCCCAAGGTCAAGGCCACAAGGTCACGAACTTAGAAAATTGCGATTTTGACATTAATTTTTTCTTCTCGTGAGGGTTTGTCGAATCTGCAGGGTTTCGGATTTGGTTAGCAATGGCACCTGCATAGCCACAGAGCTCGATTTTTCATTTTTCGTCCAAGGTTAAGGCCAAAGGTCACGAACTTAGAAAATTGCGAATTGTGTTTTTAGGGGGTAGCCGATTTCAATTCTGCATCTTCTCCTAGGGGTTTGTCGAATCTGGCAGGGGTTTTGGTATTTGGTTAGCAAATGGCACCTGCCATAGCCCCACAGAGCTAGATTTTCATTTTCGTCCCAAGGTCAAGGCCACAAGGTCACGAACTTAGAAATTGCGATTTTGACATTAAAATTTTCTTCTCTGAGGGGTTTGGCGAATCTGGCAGGGTTTCGGTATTTGGTTAGCCCACTGGCACCTGCATAGCCCCACAGAGCTCGATTTTTCATTTTCGTCCAAGGTCAAGGCCACAAGTCACGAACTTAGAAAATTGCGAATTGTGTTTTTAGGGGTAGCCAATTTAAATTTGCATCTTCTCCTTGGGGGTTTGTCCGAATCTGGCAGGGGTTTCCGGTATTGGTTAGCCCAATGGCACCTGCATAGCCCCACGGAGCTCGATTTTTCATTTTCGTCCCAAGGTCAAGGCACAAGGTCACGAACTTAGAAATTGCGATTTTGACATAAAAATCCATCTTCTCCGAGAGGTTTGTGCGAATCTGGCAGGGTTTCGGTATTTGGTTAGCCCAATGGCACCTGCATAGCCCCACGGAGCTCGATTTTTCATTTTAGTCCAAGGTCAAGTCACAAGGTCAAGGTCACAAAGTCATGAACTCAAAAATTTCGAATTTTGACATAAAAATCAGACGACCGCCCAAACTTTGAGAGCTAGGATGACATATTTTTTATGAATAATCTTGAGGTCATTCCCCACTAAAGTCTTGAAACCATTTTGCTCTATCTCGAACACCTTGCCCGTGACGCCCCATTCAAGTTGTTTTTACGCTGATTTCATCAAAGTATGGATAATCCGAGGAGTGCGAAATGCCATATAGCCTATATGACGTTATATTGTTCCTGGAATGTTCCAGAGGAAGTTTTGCACAAAGGTCATAATCCTTGACCTTTGACTTTAAAGTTCACAAGGGTCAAATTTTCAAAGTTGTGGAAATCGACCGGGTTTTTCGACCTTCTTCGACGAACTAACTCCATTAAGCTATAGCACGTATCCTGTTTCCTTATTTTAATGGCCACAATATTGTTTTGTGACCTTTAAAGGTTATGCAAACATCAAATTTTTAAAGTTGTTGAACGAAACTGGGTTTTCGACATTTTGCAGCTAATAACCTGTCACTCGTACCACATCATGTTGATCATTTTTATAACTTGGTCAAACATTATCACATTTTCTCATCCTTGACTTCTGAAACAATCTACATCGTCAAATACCGCTCGTGAACCATCGTCGTCTTCAGACTTGTTCACATTTAAAATCAAAGGCAAAATTATGCCGCTACAAAATCACCGCATATGAGGAAGAGAAAGTTGGAATGGGTGGTTATAAGATGGTTCATGTTGGCAGAGAGGGAGATATAAAGAGAGTCCCCCTGTTCGGAGGATGGTACAGTACACAGACAAACAGGGGTGGTTGTGGAGGGGAAAGTGCAGCCAAACCTACTCCTGGGTTAGGAGGGGGAACGGTAGTACATGGATTTTGAGAAATGGAGTTTTTGACAAACTCCAACTCCAACCGGAATGAGGTTCAGGCCTGTCGAACGGGAAAAGACAATACTCGGGGAGGGACATCCAGACATCCAAAAAATACAAAAGTCATCCAGGGAATCGAGAACATCCTGTGGGATGTTCTGTTCCATCATCCTGTTCCATCATCAGAACATCCTGTTCCATCCAAATGGAACAAGGATTCCATTTGGCAGATGTCAGGTTTATTCGTGGCAGCTTGGGTTGAGAGAGCTATCGTATTAGAGTGAAGGCCTCAGATGTTGTTGGTCAATAGAGCTAGGGATGGGGGCGGGGGTGAGGTGCTTTGGGATGGAGGGGGGGAAGAGGTGATGGGTGGGGAGGCAGGATGATGTGGAATGGGATTTATGGTGAACATGAAGTAGGCAGGATGTTGGGGAAGAAGAGAAGGAGCGGGACACTGGGGAAGCAGAAATGGGGCCACACGCAGGAGGACAGAGGGGCGGGATGCAGGAGGAAAAGAGAGGGGCCAGGTCACAGGGGTAGAAGAGAGTGGCCGAGACACAGGGAGAGATGAGTGGGGTCGGGATGTGGGAGGAGAAGACAGTGGCCAGGACACGGGGGAGAAGAGATTGGCCAGGACATGGGGTGAGGAAGAGAGGGGCCAAGATGCAGGTGGAGAAGACTGGCTGGGATGCTGGAGAAGCAAAGAGGGGGTGGAGTGCATTGGAAGTAAGGAAGATGCGGGGAGTGCAGGAAGAAAAGAGGGGATGGAGAGTGAGGGAAACGAGGAAGGTGAGAAGGAAGCACGGAGGGGGTAGGGCATATAGGAAGCAAGGAGGGAGAGGGGCATGGGGTGGATGGATACATAATCGGGGGATGGCTGAGCAGGTGTGGGGGTTGGGGAGCCTGGAAAAACCTGGGTGTGAAGATAGATGATGTGGGGGAGGGTACTGATATGAGGGTGTTTGTCATCATCGTCCCACACACAGTACAAAAAGGGATAGAATTATGAATTATAAGGGTAGAAAGACGAAGACAGACAGGATTGGAATGGGAATGGTAATGATAATTAACGGCATGAAGAAAGATGGCACTATATGAACATGATGGTGGATGAGGAATGGCGTTACGAGTCATCCAGAAATGGAAAGAGAGGTAGAATGGAAATCAGAGTTGGAGAAAAGGTGTTTGCACGCAAGTTATGTGGGAAGATTGAACATTTTAAAATTTCTGTTTAAAAAACAGATTTAAATTAATGGAAAGAAAGTGGAGTGAGCAGAAGAAGAAAAGTTTTTGTCGTTTCTTTTACTTTCTATTTGTATTAAACAGAAGGTATAAGGAAGGAATTAAAGCGAGGGTAGTGAATAATGGGATGGATAATATGGAGGCAAGTTGCGGGTGTCGTGTTTCGGGGAGGAAAAAAATGGGTCGCCCCAAAACTATCCGAGCCTCATACGCAAGATTATTGACAAATAGTCAGCGACAGCATTCGGACCCTGCATGACCCTCGAGACACGTGTCCCTCTTCCACCTGGTGCATCACTTACAGACAATGATGGAGACTGGGGGATCTATTTATAATGGTGGGAGGATTAGGGAGAGCACTACTATTTTTTTTAGCTTGTTCACGTTGATTTGTTGTAATTGAATAGTCATCTCGTACACTTCTGTTGTTTTTTTTTCGCATTGCTGTGAGTTCGTGATCGTTTACTCGTAGTGTTTGCACGTTTTGGAGGAATTGGACTGTTAAACCGGAGTGTGGGCTGATGAGGGGGGGGGGGGGGGGGGGGGGGAGGGGGGGGGGAATCAAATATCATTTGAGTGATTACAAACTCTCTCGCAGGACTGCGGAATGAATGCTCAACCTTCAACGTGATAAACAAGAGCATGATGTGATGAGAACGATGTGCACCACATACTCTTTATAGAGTGTTGCTGCTGAAGTCGTTTCTTGGCAAGGGTTATACTAGGTGGTTTGCCATTACCTTCCAACAAGAAACGTTTTTTAGGAGGTTGGGTTATTATTTCCTCCCACACTCTTTTACTCTTTTTACCCTTTTTGGTCATCTCTTCGAGATGACCTAATAATTGGTTGTCAATGTCTTCGATCTTATCCTGTCCGTCCGTTCACAATGAAGTTGAAGCGGGAGATCTGGTCATTAGTGATCCTGAATAGAGGTCGATGAGAAGACGTAACACGATGGTATGACTTTCAAGGTCACCGAAGTCAAGGTCAAGGTCACGAGGCCTTTGAAGTTGCGAAAATGACGATTTTCCAAATTCTATCTCCTCCGCCATTTCTCAAGCAATCTGAATTTGATTGTAGCAAATGAATCTATGGGACAATATCTAAATTTTGGTCAGGGCGGATTTTCGATATTCGCTTTCGTTTTCGTGTCACGTGACTTCAAAGTTTGGCAAAAAATGCGAAATGACGATTTTCATGCGAAAATGACGATTTTCAAAATATATCTCCTCCTACATTTCTCAAGCGATCTTGAATTTGATTGTGGCATAATAAATCTATGGGACAATATCTAAATTTGTCGGCCGGATTTTCGATTATTCGCTTTCGTTTTCCGCGTCACGTGACTTCAAAGTTTGCAAAAACTGCCCTACCTTCAGGAGGCTATATATTTTCTGCGCAGAGATGACCGTCACTCCCGCACGGGGGTATTTTCTTGTCTTTCACTCACTCTCTCCGCATTCTCCGTTGGCGTGTAATAAATACCTGTAGATGGTTTCAGACCCGATTGAAACACGACCTGGCATATTACCACGTATTACGGTTTATTTTTTGATCAATTATAACAAGGGCAGTAATTGAATTAAATGCGTTAAGTGGTTGAGAGCCATCGGTGGGAGACAATATATTGTAAACACAAAACGGCTACCATAACAGAAATGAAGAAGAGAAGAAGAAGAAGAGAGAAGAAGAAGAAGAGAAGAAGAAGAAGAAGAAGAAGAAGAAGAAGAAGAAGAAGAAGAAGAAGAAGAAGAAGAGAATATAATATGTGAACAGGCGTTTTGTGTCGCGAGGCGTTGATTCACCCCCTGTTCACCTGGGCGCCCGCTTCTGACGTCAGCAGCCGTACCTGTGTCTCGCGCTGTCAGTGTGCTGAGGCTTTTTTTCACAAACAAGGCGACGGCGTGTGCGGTGTGTGTGCTTGTCGTGTGTGTGTGTGACTTGTCGTGTGTGTGGACTGTTCGTGTGTGTGTTGTGCGTGTGCGTGTGTGCGTGTGGGTGTGCGTTGCGGTGTGGTGTGGGCGTGTGGTTGCGGGTGTGGTGTGTCGTGTGTGCGTGTGTTGCGTGTGCGGTGTGTGCGTGTGCGGGGTGTGTGTGTGGTGTGTGCGTGTGCGTGTGGTGTCGTGTGGACTGTCCGTTGTTGTGTGTGTGTGGACGAGAAAAGGAAAGAAAAACACAAGCATAACCGAGCTGATCAACCATGAGTTGGTGAAGTCGGCAACGGCGTCACGGAAGCGGAGCCGCTGCGCAGGTACACGGCCCCCGAGGTGCAGGGCACTGCACTCCGGACTCGTGCTGGGTTCACGCACGAGGGCTCGGTGTACGACGTGACACGTTTCGTGGTGTGCATCCCGGCGGGGAGTCGGTGGTCACGCGGCTCGCGGTACCGACGTGAGCTGGTGATGCTCGGTGCTCCCACCGACACTCGACAAAGCGTACCGCTGGTTGAAGGCAGTACGCGGATCGGCCGCCTCGACTCGGGCTCGGACCCGCACCTGGTGCACTTGGAGCCGGCAGGTGAGTCGCTCGATTGAACCTCCGAGCTGGACATTTTGATTGCACAACGCACACCGCACACACACGCACACACACACACACAGCCACGCCGCACACACACACGCACGCACCGCACACACACACACGCACACAGCGCACACACACGTCACACACACCGCACACGCACACACACGCCACACGACACACACACACACACACGCACACGCACACGCACACACACGCACACACACGCACACACAAGCAACACACACACGCACAACGCACAACACGCACACACACGCACACACACAACACGCACACACACACACACGCACACACACGCACACACACACGCACACACCACACACACACAGCACACACACGCACACACCACACACACACACACAACAGCACACGCGCACACACACGCACACACACACACACACACACACACCACACCACAAACACCACCCTGGGGATCGTTCCTTGTTTTATCGGTGGTGAACAGCTTTTTTTTTAACAACCGCACAACATATGCGCTTTGGAATGCTGTCGTTCGTCTCCGATTTATGGAAACGATGCGATGTACGGATCTGGTATGGCACTTGTTTCCTTTTGTTTATTTGTGGGGATTTTTATTATTATTATTATTATTATTATTTTGTTTGCTTGCGAAGTTGTCAGGAAACTGGTTATTTAATTATCACGCTTTTAAATGACGTCTGTCGTTTTCGTCCTGTGCCTCATGGTGCTCGCTTGTAACTTATGCGCGTTATTGGCTGGATTCGTTGTTTTGTTGTTGTTTTTATTTTGTTGGCACTTCAAAATATCTTTGGTTCCACACAGCCGTACACTTATTACGTACGCAAACGGCAGAAATTTGACCATTTTTACCGCTACCTCGTGTGTCCGCACGCTTCTTCCCTTTTCTCCCACACTCGCATATTTTCCCAAATTAATTTAATATAGAAAAAAAAAATAATATATAATATATATAATCTTTCCTTCTTTCCTTTGAGTTTTAAATTAATGTTCCTTTTTTTTTTGGCTCATAACGCCAAAATAATGTTTTAGTGTACACATTGCGATAACATTTTTAAGTATATAAATATACACAAATGGCCCCCCCGAATTACTTTTGATGCCAAGCCCACAAAAGGTTAATCGGGCGCGCCAACAACACTCTTGTGCGACGTAGAAATGCATTTCCCAAGTCCTCATGCTTTCCATGCACACAACATTAAATTGGGGGCTATGGTTCAAATGCATCATGCATGTACATTGTTACTCATCACATATGTTTTCAAAGACATCCCTTAGCCACCGCCCCCCAACATTTTGTTCATTCTAAGGTGTGGAAGACCTTGGTGAGAATTATGACCGGTGCAGCATTTTTGTGCAGTTTCATTGCAGTTTCACCATTTTACTGTAATAATTGTTTGTTAAGTGTTCATCCTCCATCATCCATGATCCATCCATCCATCGGGACCATTACTCTGTGGCAGAGCGTGTGGCTGCCTAAGCGTCTCCTTGGCTATTGCACAATCCTGGATGGTCACCCTCAGACGCAGTTATACCATCATGTCACTTCATATTTTAGCCGACTCGGAAGGATGACAGGCAGAGTCAACACCCGCTGGTATAAGTGTGAACGGCGAGTGGATCTGAAACTCGAGGAATCTAGGATCCCAAGCCGCACCGACCTAACCATTAAGCAACGCCCCAGGATTAAGTGTTTATGCTGTTGTGAAAAATACCTAAAGGTCCATAAAAGCAGGTGACTCATTTGGCAGAGGTAATCGAAAAGACCCTTCAAGACCAACAGTTTCCCGATGAATTGTTGCTGCTTGAGTTTTTGGAGGATTCCCCACTGGAAAGATGTTTTTGGTATAATGGGTTAAGTGGAGTACAACGAGAAGGTTCATTATTCAATTCTTATTTGTTACTGGGGGGTTGGGAGATATGGGAGTGGATGGCATATCGGTGCGG
>CM068960.1:70612320-70622417 GCA_035128595.1 Eptatretus atami | reverse complement strand
TTTTTTTTGTGTAAACTATTTTCTCAAATTTATTGCATTTTTGCTTAAAGCTCAAGGCAATAAATGATTCTGACAGATATCAAACTTGCTGATTTAAAGCTGTCTCTTTGGATGATACTATGAAGCAAGACTAATTAGGTTGGAATGAAAATACAGTACCGTATATGCATCCTCACTGGATTATAGTTATTGCTTGAAATAGTCTAAAGCAGTTTGTCATAAGTTAAGAATACTGGTTAAAGTCTGCTAGGGCCTTGTAATAGCCATTGTGGGAGGGTGGGGGGGGGGGGGAGGGGAGAATCCCTCACATGTAACCATGTGTATTATTTATTACCTCTGCCACCGAAGGTAAAGGAGGTTATGTTTTCACTCCTTTCTGTTTGTTTGTTTGTTTGTGTGCCGGATATCTCAAAAAGTTGTGGACGGATTCGGATGAAACTTTGTGAAACACGTTAGGTTTGTGACCATTGATTCAATTTTGGTGAACATCCGAATCCGGATCTGATAATTTTTTAAGTCATTCTTCACCACTGAGAGATGGGGCTAAACTAATATATAATATAGTATGATAATCTCAAAAAGTTGTGGACGGATTCGTACGAATCTTGGTGGACAGGTTGGGTGTGTGGCAATGACGAATTGATTCGATTTTGGTGAAGATCCGATTCTGGATCCGGATATTTAATTCCTCACGTGATTCTTCACCATTGAGAGATAGGGCTAAAAACGATATATTTATTGAGCCTGATATGTTCTATTGGATCGTGCAATGCGCAGCGGAGATATGCGCTCTACCGAGTGCCCTTGTAGTTAGTTCAGCTTCTCACCTGTGATTAATCAGATGTCGAGTAGTTTAATTTACAAAACTTTCAATTTCAGAAGCAGCTTGTTTCAACTCTAATGCATGATGCATTTTGATCAAACTTAAGTTATTTTATTTTCATTTTCAAAAGGTTTGTCTAATGCATCTTATATATAGGACAAACTTAATTGTGTTCTCTTTCAGAATGTAATCACTCTAGAAAATGTCGCCAGTAGGATACTTGCTTTTAATTAATGTCAAGTTGAAGTTTAAACTTCACTTGTGCTTGCTGGAGGTCGCTTCATTCAAATTTGGAATTGTAATCTTTCAGTGGTTATTTGAGGAATTGTAATAAGAGCCTTGTCAGGGCCATAAGAAATTGTCTTCATTTATATTTCTGGTTTGTGTTTTGAGCAGCAGCATTTCATGTTGATTAGCTTTAGTTGATGTTTTCAACCTTGAATACAGTATATGAGAATTTTCTACTTGTTTATTTTGGTTGGTCCTCAATGTTCTCATTCTCCATGTAGTTGCCATGCTTAATGTATGGAATGCACGTTACAGTAGAGTATGACCTCCTCTATGCTATATTCCTGATGTATGTTTTTATTCAGTTTGAAGGGTAGTTCATATAATTGTTGAGGAAGGCAGCTATTATATATTTTTTTGCAGTGCAGAACTCTGCTTCATGATGATAACTACTTATACCTTACTGGAGAAGTGCAAGCTATCTTCATTTCAGCAGATATTTTGGTTGCTTTGTGTGGCTGCACAGACTTATTTAAATTAATGAGCAGTCTGTGTCCCTTCATTTGTCTTTGGAAAGTTTCTTCCTTTGTTGTTTATATTGTGTTGCATCAAATGCAGAAGTGTGCTTTACATGACTATTCCAGCGGCCTTTGCAGCCGTCACTTCCCCTTTCACCTTGCTCAACACAACACTCCATCCACATTCACCATGAAACATTCGCAATGTCAAGGGTCCAACACAGGTGGGACAACGCTTGCAGATTGTGAGCTTAGAAACATGAAACTGTTTCAGTTTTTGCTCTCCCTCTTTCTTCTGTCCCTTTAACACCACCAGCCAAACTGTTTTCAAAATCCACACCCCCTCCCTCCTGAATCCTGATGCCGGCCATGCTGCTTTGGCCTCTAGCTGCCGGGTTAGTGTTAGGCATGCAGATTTTCAGGGTTGCACACAAGCATCCAGATGTTACCAGAAATGTAATCATCCAAGTTGATTTGGAGAAGAAGCAGAATGGTGGACACCTGAGTCCGTGTAAGTGAAGAGATTTTTCTCTGCTCGCAAACCAGGACCGTTGTCTCCAAGCTCTTTTGTTGCACCTCTATAACCTGCAAATTGTTGAAGGATGTATGCATGAAGATGCTGTCCTTTATCGTGCCTTCTTTTTTCTGAGCCCTCAATATTCCATGAGTCTTGGCTAAGCACGTAGATTGTGAGGCCATGTGAGCTCGTCCCTAACCATGACCATTATAGTCCGGCGGATTATGACAATTTTTGGGCGAATTGTGATTTTTGTGATAAAAGCGTCAACTTTGGCAATAACATCACTGTATATGTTACTGATTATTTGCGATTTAGGGACATTGAAAATTCTGCCTACTTCCGGTTTTATCCAAGATGGCGTCCATGCGTGTCATGTTTACCACAAAACAAGCAATATTACTGTAATGTTTACACTTTGAGTTTTTAATTATCATGTGTTGTTAATTTTCTCTTATACTATATATGTGTATAATTACGTTAAAACTATTGAACACCTTCTAAAGATAATAAATGTATAATTTTATATACTCAACACACAATTAAAGGGTCACATGATTATATACAGTCATGTGCCACTTAACGACGGGGTTACGTTCTGAGAAACGCGTCGTTAAGCGACGTCGTCGTTGTGCGAACATCATTTTTTTAAATCGTTTTCGTTTTCGAACATCGTACTTACACAAACTACACACCTAGGCTATATGGTGTAGCCTATTGGTCCTCGGATACAAACCTGTACAGCATGTCTGTACTGAATACTGTCGGCAATTGTAACACACATCCAAGAGAGACGGAAGACACGTTAGATTTACCTTTGTGCTGTTCATGACGGCCATCGGTGTTGTTAGCAGCAGCTTACAATCTCCTCTCGCATCGATTATAGAAGTGAAATAAATAGCGTTTGGATTTTATAAATACGTAATCATTGCATCGATGTTATAATTTATAAATGAAGAAACGAGCTCCTGTCAATTGTGATATATATTTTCGGAACAGTGCGATTGTTTTAACAACATGAAAAGCTTCACTAAAAAAAAATTTGTGTTTTAATTTCGACTAAAACAACGATTATTTCGCGGAATTCTTCAATTAAAGGTAATTTACTTGCTGAAGGTAAACGTGCAAACATTGGTTCAGTTTGAAAGCCGATTTCCTTGAATCCCGATTTAGCACGACCCTGTTTTTTCGCGATGACATTTATGGACCTCAACGATCGCATATATACAGGGCCACACTGTCGTTTATTATCATTATGAGGTATATGTACTGTACAGTGTACATCATTGTATTGCTATTTTTATACGAGGCTACATCCATCACTCGGCGATAGGAATTTTTCAGTTACATTTTTTTTTTCAGAGCTGGCAGATCCGTCGTATATGCGATCCGTCGTTGCCGGAACGTCGTTAGCGGCGCATGACTGGATTATGCACCAAAATTCTGGAACCCCCACTGATATTGCTTTCAACAAATAAGTCAGAACAAATGCAATTTATTTTCTTTGTAATGTCTAGGACATATTAAAGCTAATTTACCATTGGTAAACATATATAAAGGACCATATCAGTGTTTAGATCCACCACTACTGGTGCTACGTTATCTGGTTATTATCCATGACATATGTAGAGATACCACATGAGTCCAATATATATATATACCATTACTGAACACTCCAATATAATTAATGTCAAGCACATGTTTAAGATTAATGCGTTATGCATATATATATATATATATATATATATCACATCCAAGAAACTGTTTTATAGATCAATTCGTAGAGAGGTAAAATTCCTATAATATTATTATTATTTGTCCAAGCAATTAACTTTCCATCTGTCATCATAAACTCTTTCCTTGCCTTAACACAGTCCACCCCCACATGCACAGAGAGTAGTGCAGGAAAGATTGTTTCTCTGCATTTACATCGTCTTTTACATCCTTTCTTGCAGCCACATCACAAGAGTTCTTGACCAGATGCTTCAGCTGCAGGTAGTGTGGTCCATAGAGGTATCCACTTCCCATTGGAGCCTCTTTGCCATCCATATTCTTGGGGACTGGGTAACAAGGGCTCTTGTGATAGTGTTTGACCCACAACATGTATGCCTTGAAATACAGCTCTCTTGGTATGCTGAACAAGGGCTGCATATGTTGGAGGAATAGAGTCCATTGTCTTTCCCTTTGCAGGAGAGGTATTTCCTACAAACATCAATCTCAGAAATCTGCATGTCTTGTCATACATACGGATAACAAGCTTTCAAGTACATGGATATTCACCTCATTGACAGACTCTGGTGAACAAGTCATTTCTTGATAAATGATGTAACATCATCATCATCCATCCATGTATCCATGCAGTCTTCTTTCCTTTACCTAGGAAAGATGACACCGTGTCACACCCAGTGAAGGCTGGAGACAGGGAAGTGCTATGCACTCCTGAGTCTTTCACTAGGAAAGATGACACGTGTCACACCCAGTGAAGCTGGCGAGGAATGCTACACACTGTCTGGCCAAGATGCTGGCTGATGTCATGGATAGCAATGTATCTGAAATTTTTCCCCGTTCCAAAAGATATCCATAACTTGTCAATGGTGAGACTTGGGAAGAGAGAAAGTGCCAAGACAACACATCTCTGTGTCAACTGTTCTGATGACAATTCTCTTGTGACCATTCCTGCTGGCATGTGCCAGATGAGCCATGATGCGGGTATCTGCCTCCTCGTGTGTGCAAGGCTGAAGTGAAGAACAGTCAATGTCTTTGTTGTTAGTGATCACACTGCTGCCATATGTTGTGATAGCATTGCCACCATCCTCGATATCTTGCACGAAGGTTGCTAGAAAGTGAAATAGTTCTTTCTTGTTTTCATCTACCTTTAAGAAACCATTCCAATTTTGAGGCATTTTGGTGTTGGCGCTCACTCGCTTGTGAATCCTATTCCCCGTTTTTCTCTGACAGTAGCTTTCAAGCTATCGTCTACATAACAGTCCCAGATGATATCAACTCTGACCGCGTCTTTGAGTTGCCGTTTCACATATGGGAGGAAGACACTGGTGGCATAGTCTTGAAATGTATTGGCATCATTTGGTTTCAAGAAGTTGACCACTGCAGCGCCATCCAGTATTACAACTTCACATTGCTCATCAACACACACTGTGTGAAAGTGGCTCAAGACATTTAGAGAGCAATTCCGATTTGCTTCCGATGCGCAAGTTGCCATTAGACTTAGTGATGGTGGTGATGGTTGATTTTCGTGCATGAAAAATCCATCCAAATTTTTGTTTCTCGTTTGGCAAGCTATATACAGTCTAAGAGACAGTGAACAGTCACTTTTCAGGGAATCTATCTTTCCACTTCTTGTTGATGTAGTCTTCTTTCCTTTGGCACCAAACAGTTGAAATTTATTTTTTGTAATCTTGTCGCTGATTGGCTTTTTGTTTTGGATGAGTCTTTCTGTGTGGAAAACCTCAGCTTGTTTCTTGCCAATTGTTTCCATCTCTTGAACAACTCTTATCATACCTGGATTGGCAAACTCCTTGGTATCCAAACTAAACAGATCTGTGTTTCTTCCAAGAATGGATTTCCCATTTCACAAATGACTTGTGTAAGAGATGAAATGTCATGTACAAATGTTCCTTGTATGCTTTGTGAAACATCATGATGCTGCACCCCTTCTATACTTCATCTGATTGTGCCATATGAAGACAAGACTCAAATTCTTCAACCAGTCTTGAAACTTCTGGACCAGCAACCATCCACCTCCGTAGAGCACTTGGGTTTTCAGTTAATCCTACTGCACCACCATCACCTTTCAGCTGGCGTTGTTTTGCTCATGTGCTTGATCTAGAGCAATTCGGAAATACCCGTTTTGTTTTGTGGATGACGAAGTGTCCTATGTCAAATTCTCTTGCCATGATGGATATAGTGACCATAAGTTTGACATATCTCGCAAATGCACCGACAACCAACGGGCATAGTTGACATGATCCAAGGCAAAAAACCACGGAACAATGCTGGCAATGGCATCAACATAGAGTTCGAACCTACAAAGGCGGATTGCTTTGATGAAGATAAATACCAGAAGTTGAAGATTGAGCACAGTATACCAGAACTTGAATTGTGGACTTTGCAGGAGCTTGTCTGATCAAATTTTCAAATTGAAGAACACCTTGGTTGAGTGTTGCTTTCTCCGCAATGCCTTTTTGAGCAATGCATAAAGACTACATGCTGTCACTTGGTGCGCATACCTGGTCGTGTAAGGTGTGATACTTTCAAGAAGGAATCAGCCTTCCCAGTAGTTGTAATGTTAGCTTCCACCAAAGCACTTGTCCAGCCACTCTTTTCAAGTAGATCGCCAAGCAGCTTGAACGCAGCCATCTCTATGTGTAAACACCTAACATTATGACAAACTTATCTTCTCATGGCTGTTTGGTAGGCCCCACTGAATTTGTTTTGCTATGGCATAGAGTGGCTGGTCGACCGCAATGACAGGTATCTGCCAGATTTACACGAAGAGTGGCATTCCTGATCAGGTTCATGGCATGGTGAATCATTGCAACAGATTTAGCCTCATTGCTGAAAAGAGATAACAATGCTGACAGATCTGATTGCACTACATCTCCGCTGATCTTCTTGGCATGGTAAGCAGCCATGAAACATCACCCATATCATCTGTGAATTGATCCTCACCAACAGTCTCATTTACAAAGTCGAGCCAGTTTGTTGCTCGTCTTCAAGAGCCTCTGTTATGTAACGTATCTCGTGTACTTGTCCACCATTAATAGTGGGAATGTAGCGTCTTTTGGAAGTGCAACTTGCTCATTGTCGTGTAGAAGTCGGGTAGTGTAGGCACTGCTTTGGATGCTGGGATATTCTCATTTATCAATAACGACTTGCTCGAGGAGAGCCTCTATTCTCAGATGTTACATGCTGAAAGATAGATATCCCTGTACCATGGAAGGAAGCCTTAGCTGTTCTAGAACTAGGATTGTGATCAATGTTACTATTGCAGAAGTTGTAAATAAGCCATCTCTGAGTTTTGTTGGACAAACAACATTTTCTTCATGAAATCTTATGCACACGTTTGCTAACTGGGTAGAAATAGCGAGGACCCTGTCGTAAGAAATACTTATCCCCAGGTTAAATAGCATCTCAACTAAATGTTTCTTGCGTGTCTGAGCATGCACAGAGAGGCCTAAGTACACACATAATGGGGTTTCCGTACGCCTTCCTTGGCGAAATTGTGTCTGACATTCCCACTTTCTCTGCCTTGTATTGGATTTTATCAACTGAGCTATAGTGAGGGAAATCTGAGACTTGTGTTTGAATTCTAATGTTGGCCCATACAATATGTGATTCACGAAGGTCACCAGAGATTGTGGTACAGACTCCTCTTGACGTTTGTGTCAAAGCTTCCATCAAACTTGATATCTTGGCTGAATATTTCTTGTCGATAATTTTAGCAGCCATTGAGAGACTTAGAGCGTCTTTGTCATACGTTGTTCATGCATTATCCGTATGTTTGGAGCAACATCTTGTTTGAATGACAGTAAAACATCTCGTCCTTCTTTAAAGTCCTCTATTCAGGAAATGGATCAGGATACGCTCTTTTAACTTCGTGGAATGAATGCGACTTGAGTTTGACAGTCCATATTCTTGCAGCCTCTCTTCATATTGTCTAGCTCGGTCAGACATCTTAAAAACACAACTTGTCCGGATTCTGATTTTGTTTCTTCATGTAGTTTACAATGTCTGCAAGAGCAATACCATGCATCATTTTTGTTCTTGAATCTTTTGGAGAATCCATTTCCAGAACCCGCTGCGTTGTAAAGTCCAACAAGGCATTTTGCATGATATTTTGCAGATGTGCAACTAAATCTCCAGGACTGAGCTTGGCAAGCAATGTGGTGTCTTGCAATTTTAGTGCACATTCTCGAACACGAGCATCAAGCTTAAATGTAGATGCATCGTGTAATGTTTCACCAGGTATATGTTCATCACAGAAGAAGCAAACATCGGGTGCTTCACATCCTACCAGAGTACACTTACGTGAAGACTTTTTAGCTCGGTCAAAGCCAACTCATCATCACATGCTGACTTTCTTTTCTGCTCGCTTCAACTGTGTTGAATTGAATTTTGTACGACAGGAGTCATGCCAGCTTGCTCTGTGACTTAGAAGTGTATCAGCAATACCAGTGCCATCATCAAGTCCTTGAATATCAAATTGGACGGGTAGACTATTTAGATCTTGAAACGTCTCAACATTTTGTGCGAATGTCACATAACCTGCCCAAGGTTTTTGCGTTTGGAATCGGCTGGACATTTTAGTGGTTCATCAGTAACTGTCTGACAGATGAAACATTGATTCCAATTTGTAGGTGTAGCTGGAGTCCGACTATCAAGCTCTCCGGGGGTTCTTAGAGTCTGTAAATGAAAATATAAAACCATTTACTACCCAGTAAAGGCAAACGCACACCACTAAAAAAGTAAGGCATTATGAGTTTGTTTGTTCATACACATTAATTATAGTGCAGCCTAAATGGCTTACATTCATCAAAAAAAAAAAAATTATAATTGACATTTCAAAATATTACTGGTCCCTCAGTCTGAGGTAAATCTTATTACCTCCCTTTAATACCTTGATTATTGAAATATCTCTCTGCTGGGCATATTAATACAAATATTTAAACCGTTTACCTTATATAATAGTCACTAGTCACTAATGTACAAATTCAATTCATTTTATTAACTATAAACTCATTTGATCGCTCAAATACGCACCTTTTATCTGGGAGATCCATCACGCCAAAAGCTGTCTGCTGGCGGCCATTTTGAAAGGAGGGAGAAATCATTGTTGCAGAAATGTATTTATAGTTGCTTCAAATGTCTTTTAATGTTATTTAAGTACGATTACCTTATGATATTACTCAGTGTTCGATCTAATCAACTCATTAAGAACATATGAATGACAATACGTCAGAATAATAAGAATTTGTGTGCATAATAGTATATATATATATATATATATAGTTTTTTATCATATTTAATTGGTATATATTGCTCAGAGAAGCATGTTTATATTACTCATGATTCTTTCATAGCAAGAAACCGCTAAATTATTGATATATATGTTAAGATAGAGCTTGTTCACATTTTTCTGACAAATTGGCGGCCATCTTAAATAAAACGGAAGTAGGTCAAATCACAAATGTCCCTATATCAGATATGCATTGGTATGCCATAACTAACTTATATGCCCACGTTTCATGCTTTTATCAAAAAAATCACAATTTTTTCATAATCCGCCGGACTATTACCAGTCATGGAGGGCATCACCGGTGAGGTCGCTGATGACAAAAACTATGATGAGGGATCTCCGGACATAGTTCTGCGAGGAATGGCAGTGAGGTTGTAATTTTCTTTTAACAAGTGTCTTGTGGATTGAGTGCCTCACCAGGAAGCCTCTCCATTTGCTCTTTCATCCCACCCCCCCCTCTTTCTGTCTTTATTTTGGTACCTTGTATCCATTGGTAAAAGGTGCTATATAAATAAAATTATTATTACAAGGAGGGCTCATAATTGTTGGGAAAATCTTTGCTTGCTGCCAGTGGTTCTCCAGCTGGTGTTCAGGTGCCCTGGCTGACCTCGAAGGTATCATGTCAATAAGGTAAATTTGTCACAAGCCTTCTGTGTCAGTCTTTTCAAAGCTCTATTAACAGCTTGTCTTTCACTTGGGGAGGCGGCAAGGAGAATTGGGTGTGCATGCACACCACCTGCGTGTAAAAATCATTATCCAGGCCATGATGGAAGAACAATTCTCTGTGTGGCACATGGAGTCATTTATCGTAGCTGTTCCTATTGCGGTAATTGTCAGGGTTTAAAATTCTTAATGAATAAACAACTCTGTATTGTGACCTATTGAACATCATTTTATGTTTGTTGAAGAATTAAACAATTCGTTTCAGATGGTTGAATGTTCTTGTTTTTTTGTTTTTTTCTATTTGTTTTTTTT
>CM068960.1:70600353-70612310 GCA_035128595.1 Eptatretus atami | reverse complement strand
TTTTCTCTCTGATTAACAACAATGATTAATTCTCTGATTAATTAACAATGGACCTCTAACATGCGAAGGGATTCATAGTGAGCAGGACACAGATCTAGGGTTAGGGTTAAGACCTGAGCAGGACACAGGACACTGAGATCAACGATGATGAAACTGATGTGTAGTTGAAGATGCTCAATGCCTCTTATAATTAGGTCTCATAAACATTTTAATAATCATTGTCTATTTTAAGTAGTTGTGCCTTAACCTTTGATAAATCTCAAAAATTTAAACAGTGGTTTTTTTTTTGTTGTTGTTGTTTTGTTTTGGGTTTTTTTTTATTTACGTTTTTTTTACAATAACCCCACAATTTTTTGTTTTTAATTACTCCTTTACTAATTATTTCAGTTGGAATATTATTCAAAAGTGTAAGTGTACCCAACCCATTCCTCTCTATCCCCACCTTATGTGTACTGACCTCTGAGCTGTGGCTTTGAATCTCAACCCAGCTATAAACTGTCTTCCTGGTGTTTCACATGCAGGACAATGCATCAGTGTGTGTGCTGTCCATCAGAGGGATGTTAAACTGGGTGTCCCATCTGCTGTTATTTCATCGACGTTAAAGATCCCACATTGTCCTTCGTGAAGGGTATGTGAGTTATCACCTGGACCCTGGCTCGATTCCAAATTCCTACATTGGACTGTGTAGCATGTGGCCTGCTCCTATTTGATGTTCCTTGACACTAAGTTACGCTGTTTGCTATCTCAGAGTGTGGTTAATGTCTCAGCAGCAGTTTCCGTGTGATAAAGAAATCGACCGGGTAGTTATACTCAAGGGATCCAAAGTTCTGGCCAGCCTTGCCTCTGTCACTTCAGCAGTGAGCACAGATGGTATTAGTGCCCATGTTCTCAAATCCTGCTGCTCTGCTCTCATTTATCTTGTATGTGCTCTCTCCGGCCTTTCTTTCACCTTCGATCACGTCCCATCTTCTTGGAAGACTGCCGACATCATTCCAATACAAAGAAGGGTGCAAAAACAGATCTTCTCAACTATATAGGCCTGTTGGCTTACTTTCACTTCCAAGCAAAGTTATTAACTTCCAAAATTGCAACTGACATCAATTTTCTTTTTCTCAAATGTCTTGATCTCGATCATTACCTCCTAAACCGAAGGTGGATGGAGGTTATGTTTAACCTCCGCCATCGAAGATGGATGGAGGTTACTGTTTTCACCCCTGCTTGTGTTGTTGTGAACAGTATTACAGAAAAACTCCTGGACGGATTTTGACGAAACTTGGTGGGGGATTAGGTATGGTCCAAGGATCATGGCATTAGATTTTGGACTTGGTCCAAAAAAAAACCAGAAAATTTTGCAACTTTTTTTCAAAAAAATTCATTATTTGAAAAATATTTTAATTTTTTTATTTGCATTTCTACATGTTGTAAGTGATTTCCAACCCCCAAAAAAATTTGTTAGAGAAAAAAAAAACAGATTTTGCAACTTTTTTTTCAAAAATATTTCGATATTTTTTTTTTTTTTGGCATTTCTACATGCGTGTTGATCTAGTTTAGTTTATTCAATCGTGGTTCAGTAGAGTCTGATCCGTTTGGACCTACAATTAATAGGATATCAGGTTCACTTAAGTGACCCAGCAGTATTGGCAGTGGAGGTTTTGCACTCTACCGAGTGCGGACTTTGCACGGGCTTGTCTGATCAAATTTTCAAATTGAAGAACACCTTGGTGAGTGTTGCTTTCTCCGCAAATGCCTTTTTGAGCAATGCATAAAGACTACATGCTGTCACTTGGTGCGCATACCTGGTCCGTGTAAGGTGTGATACTCAAGAAGGAATCAGCCTTCCCAGTAGTTGTAATGTAGCTTCCACCAAAGCACTTGTCCAGCCACTCTTTTCAAGTAGATCGCCAAGAGCTTGAACGCAGCCATCTCTATGTGTAAACCACCTAACATTATGACAAACTTATCTTCTCCATGGCTGTTTGGTAGGCCCCACCGAATTTGTTTGCTATGGCATAGAGTGGCTGGTCGACCGCAATGACAGGTATCTGCCCAGGATTTACACGAAGAGTGGCATTCCTGATCAGGTTCATGGCATGGTGAATCATTGCAACAGATTTAGCCTCATTGCTGAAAAGGATAACAATGCTGACAGATCTGATTGCACTACATCTCCGCTGATCTTCTTGGCATGGTAAGCAGCCCATGAAACATCACCCATATCATCTGTGAATTGATCCTCACCAACAGTCTCATTTACAAAGTCGAGCCAGTTGTTGTCGTCTTCAAGAGCCTCTGTTATGTAACGTATCTCGTGTACTTGTCCACCATTAATAGTGGGAATGTAGCGTTCTTGGAGTGCAACTTGCTCAATTGTCGTGTAGAAGTCGGGTAGTGTAGGCACTGCTTTGGATGCTGGAATTCTCATTTATCAATAACGACTTGCTCGAGGAGAGCCTCTATTCTCAGATGTTACATGCTGAAAGATAGATATCCTGTACCATGGAAGGAAGCCTTAGCTGTTCTAGAACTAGGATTGTGATCAAAGTTATCTATCGAGAAGTTGTAAATAAGCCATCTCTGAGTTTTGTTGGACAAACAACATTTCTTCATGGAATCTATGCACACACTGTTTGCTAACTGGGTAGAAATACGAGGACCCTGTCGTAAGAAATACTTATCCCCAGGTTAAATAGCATCTCAACTAAATGTTTCTTGCGTGTCTGAGCATGCACAGAGAGGCCTAAGTACACACATAATGGGGTTTCCGTACGCCTTCTTGGCGAAATTGTGTCTGACATTCCCACTTTCTCTGCCTTGTATTGGATTTTATCAACTGAGCTATAGTGAGGAAATCTTAGAGACTTGTGTTTGAATTCTAATGTTGGCCCATACAATATTGAGTTCACGAAGGTCACCAGAGATTGTGGTACAGACTCCTCTTGACAGTTTGTGTCAAAGCTTCCATCAAACTTGTATCTTGGCTGAATATTTCTTGTCTGATAATTTTAGCAGCCATTGAGAGACTTAGAGCGTCTTTGTCATACGTTTGTTCATGCTTATCCGTATGTTTGGAGCAACATCTTGTTTGAATGACAGTAAACATCTCGTCCTTCTTTAAAGTCCTCTAATTCAGGAAATTGGATCAGGATACGCTCTTTTAACTTCGTGGAATGAATGCGACTTGAGTTTGACAGTCCATATTCTTGCAGCCTCTCTTCATATTGTCTAGCTCGGTCAGACATCTTAAAAACACAACTTGTCCCGGATTCTGATTTTGTTTCTTCATGTGTTTACAATGTCTGCAAGAGCAATACCATGCATCATTTTTGTTCTTGAATCTTTTGGAGAATCCATTTCCAGAACCCGCACTGCGTTGTAAAGTCCAACAAGGCATTTTGCATGATATTTTGCAGATGTGCAACTAAATCTCCAGGACTGAGCTTGGCAAGCAATGTGGTGTCTTGCATTTTAGTGCACATTCTCGAACACGAGCATCAAGCTTAAATGTAGATGCATCGTGTAATGTTTCACCAGGATATGTTCATCACAGAAGAAGCAAACATCGGGTGCTTCACATCCTACCAGAGTCACTTACGTGTAGACTTTTTAGCTCGGTCAACAGCCAACTCATCATCACATGCTGACTTTCTTTTCTGCTCGCTTCAACTGTGTTGAATTGAATTTTGTACGACAGGAGTCATGCCAGCTTGCTCTGTGACTTAGAAGTGTATCAGCAATACCAGTGCCATCATCAAATCCTTGAATATCAAATTGGACGGGTAGACTATTTAGATCTTGAAACGTCTCAACATTTTGTGCGAATGTCACATAACCTGCCCCAAGGTTTTTGCGTTTGGAATCGGCTGGACATTTTAGTGGTTCATCAGTAACTGTCTGACGATGAAACATGATTCCAATTTGTAGGTGTAGCGGAGTCCGACTATCAAGCTCTCCCGGGGGTTCTTCGAGTCTGTAAATGAAAATATAAAACCATTTACTACCCAGTAAAGCAAACCACACCACTAAAAAAGTAAGGCATTATGAGTTTGTTTGTTCATACACATAATTATAGTGAGCCTAAATGGCTTACATTCATCAAAAAAAAAAAATTATAATTGAACATTTCAAATAATTACTGGTCCCTCAGTCTGAGGTAAATCTTATTACCTCCCTTTAATACCTTGATTATTGAAATATCTCTCTGCTGGGCATATTAATCAAAATATTTAAACCGTTTACCTTATATTAATAGTCACTAGTCACTAATGTACAAATTCAATTCATTTATTAACTATAAACTCATTTGATCGCTCAAATACGCACCTTTTATCTGGGAGATCCATCACGCCAAAAGCTGTCTGCTGGCGGCCATTTTGAAAGGAGGAGAAATCATTGTTGCAGAAATGTATTTATAGTTGCAAATGTCTTTTAATGTTATTTAAGTACGATTACCTTATGATATTACTCAGTGTTCGATCTAATCAACTCATTTAGAACATATGAATGACAATACGTCAGAATAATAAGAATTGTGTGCATAATGTATATATATATATTATATTAGTTTTTATCTATTTATTTGTTATATATTGCTCAGAGAAGCATGTTATATTACTCATGATTCTTTCATAGCAAGAAACCGCTAATTATTGATTATATATGTTAAGATAGAGCTTGTTCACATTTTCTGACAAATTGGCGGCCATCTTGGATAAAACCGGAAGTAGGTCAAATCACAAATGTCCCTATATCAGATAGCATTGGTATGCCATAACTAACTTATATGCCAAGTTTCATGCTTTTATCAAAAAAATCACAATTTTTTCATAATCCGCCGGACTATTACCAGTCATGGAGGGCATCACACGGTGAGGTCGCTGATGACAAAAACTATGATGAGGATCTCCGGACATAGTTCTGCGAGGAATGCAGTGAGGTTGTAATTTTCTTTAACAAGTGTCTTGTGGATTGAGTGCCTCACCAGGAAGCCTCTCCATTTGCTCTTTCATCCCACCCCCCCCTCTTTCTGTCTTTATTTTGGTACCTTGTATCCATTGGTAAAAGGTGCTATATAAATAAAATTATTATTACAAGGAGGCTCATAATTGTTGGGAAAATCTTTGCTTGCTGCCAGTGGTTCTCCAGCTGGTGTTCAGGTGCCCTGGCTGACCTCGAAGGTATCATGTCAATAAGGTAAATTTGTCACAAGCCTTCTGTGTCAGTCTTTTCAAAGCTCTATTAACAGCTTGCTTTCACTTGGGGAGGCGGCAAGGAGAATTGGGTGTGCATGCACACCACCTGCGTGTAAAATCATTATCCAGGCCATGATGGAAGAACAATTCTCTGTGTGGCACATGGAGTCATTTATCGTAGCTGTTCCTATTGCGGTAATTGTCAGGGTTTAAAATTCTTAATGAATAAACAACTCTGTATTGTGACCTATTGAACATCATTTTATGTTTGTTGAAGAATTAAACAATTCGTTTCAGATGGTGAATGTTCTTGTTTTTTTGTTTTTTTCTATTTGTTTTTTTTTTCTCTCTTCTCTTCCACATCACAAAGTTTTTCTCTCTGATTAACAACAATGATTAATTCTCTGATTAATTAACAATGGACCTCTAACATGCGAAGGATTCATAGTGAGCAGGACACAGATCTAGGGTTAGGTTAAGACCTGAGCAGGACACAGGACACTGAGATCAACGATGATGAAACTGATGTGTAGTTGAAGATGCTCAATGCCTCTTATAATTAGGTCTCATAAACATTTTAATAATCATTGTCTATTTTAAGTAGTTGTGCCTTAACCTTTGATAAATCTCAAAAATTTAAACAGTGGTTTTTTTTTGTTGTTGTTGTGTTTTGTTTTTTATTTACGTTTTTTTACAATAACCCCACAATTTTTGTTTTTAATTACTCCTTACTAATTATTTCAGTTGGAATATTATTCAAAAGTGTAAGTGTACCCAACCCATTCCTCTCTATCCCCACCTTATGTGTACTGACCTCTGAGCTGTGGCTTTGAATCTCAACCCAGCTATAAACTGTCTTCCTGGTGTTTCACATGCAGGACAATGCATCAGTGTGTGTGCTGTCCATCAGAGGGATGTTAAACTGGGTGTCCCATCTGCTGTTATTTCATCGACGTAAAGATCCCACATTGTCCTTCGTGAAGGGTATGTGAGTTATCACCTGGACCCTGGCTCGATTCCAAATTCCTACATTGGACTGTGTAGCATGTGGCCTGCTCCTATTTGATGTTCCTTGACACTAAGTTACGCTGTTTGCTATCTCAGAGTGTGGTTAATGTCTCAGCAGCAGTTTCCGTGTGATAAAGAAATCGACCGGGTAGTTATACTCAAGGATCCAAAGTTCTGGCCAGCCTTGCCTCTGTCACTTCAGCAGTGAGCACAGATGGTATTAGTGCCCATGTTCTCAAATCCTGCTGCTCTGCTCTCATTTATCTTGTATGTGTCTTCTCCGGCCTTTCTTTCACCTTCGATCACGTCCCATCTTCTTGGAAGACTGCCGACATCATTCCAATACAAAGAAGGGTGCAAAAACAGATCTTCTCAACTATATAGGCCGTTGCTTACTTTCACTTCCAAGCAAAGTTATTAACTTCCAAAATTGCAACTGACATCAATTTTTTTCTCAAATGTCTTGATCTCGATCATTACCTCCTAAACCGAAGGTGGAGGAGGTTATGTTTAACCTCCGCCATCGAAGATGGATGGAGGTTACTGTTTTCACCCCTGTCTGTTTGTTTGTGAACAGTATTACAGAAAAACTCCTGGACGGATTTTGACGAAACTTGGTGGGGGATTAGGTATGGTCCAAGGATCATGGCATTAGATTTTGGACTTGGTCCAAAAAAAAAACAGAAAATTTTGCAACTTTTTTTCAAAAAAATTCGATTTTATTTGAAAAATATTTAATTTTTTTTATTTGCATTTCTACATGTTGTAAGTGATTTCCAACCCCCCAAAAAAATTTGTTAGAGAAAAAAAAAACAGATTTTGCAACTTTTTTTTCAAAAATATTTCGATATTTTTTTTTTTGGCATTTCTACATGCGTGTTGATCTAGTTGTTTTATTCAATCGTGGTTCAGTAGAGTCTGATCCGTTTGGACCTACAATTAATAGGATATCAGGTTCACTTAAGTGACCCAGCAGTATTGGCAGTGGAGGTTTTGCACTCTACGAGTGCTCCCCCTCTAGTTAACCTCCGCCATCGAAGATCGGAGGTTACTGTTTTCACCCCTTTCTGTTTGTTTGTTTGTTTTGAACAGTATTACGGAAAAACTCCTCGACGGATTTCGACGAAACTTGGTGGGGATTAGGTATGGTCCAAAGATCATGCCGTTAGATTTTGGACTGGTCCAAAGTCCAATATGGCCGCTATGGCGGCCATTTTGAAAAAATAGTTGAATTTTGTTTTTGCATTTCTACATTTAAGTGATTTCCAACCAAAAAATAAACCAATGTCACCCTTAGGGTGACCCGTATCTTGCCGAAAGGTGACCACGTGTGACTTCTTTAAGGTCACACTGAGGTGAACAGAGCTGCTATCCACCAGGAGCGACTCCTTGAGGAATATCTGCCTACGAGAGATTCCGATGAGAATCGTTCTACAGAGTAACCATGAAAAATATGCGTGCCTCATAACGTCACCAAATGACGTCATAATGTCTCAAGCTTGATACATCTAGAAAGCACTCATCGAGGTGTTCAATTTGAGGTACTACACGATATGGTTCCTAAAACTTGAAAATTTGACCTTGGGTCAAATATGTTTGACCTTAGGCGCTAACCATGAAGGTCAAGGCCAATCGCCACCAAAAATTAATCAGCTGAGTGCCAGACCATGAACTATATTCCCATGAAGTTTGAAGACGATCCGATCAAAATTACTCAAAAAATAAGGGTTTCGTCGACTCCCCTGATTTGCGACAGTGACCTTGACCTTGACCTTGACCTTCAAAATTTTATGCGCTGAAAGGGACCTCTATAGGCCTCTGATATGCGAAGTTACAAAAATTTCCAATGAAAACTGTGCTCTGCAGAGTGATTATTACGTGATTACAGACAAAAAAAAAAACAACAAAAAAAAAAAAAACACATGAAGGCAAGGCCAATCGCCACCAAAAATTAATCAGCTGAGCGCCAGACCATGAACTATTCCCATGAGGTTTGAAGACGATCCGATCAAAATTACTCAAAAAATAAGGGTTTTGTCGATTACCCTGATTTGCGACAAAGTGACCTTGACCTTTGACCTTGACCTTCAAAATTTTATGCACTGAAAGGGACCTCCATAGGCCTCTGATATGCGAAGTTACAAAAATTTCCAATGAAAACTGTGCTCTGCAGAATTTTTTTTTCGTGATTACAGACAAAAAAATAAAAAAAAACAAAAAAAAACACAGACTGACTAACATATCTTGCAAAAACTTCGTTTTGGCAAGATAACAAACAAACAAGCAGTCATAGACTGGTACTTACGAAATCGTCAACTTGACCTCTGACCTTGTCTAATAAAAGCTGTCTCTAGAGAAGGTAGCGGCGCAAACCAGAAGTTTCTACGATGATTCTGTACCAAACCATCAAAAATCGAATGTTTGACCTCACCGTGACCTTGACCGTTGACCGATTTTGACCAAAATCTAATCAGCACTAGCCATCACCCTCCTGAATCACGTGTGTAATTTACATTGTAGCTTCTTCCGTTCTCGAGTTATCTGTACCAAACCATCAAAAATCGAATATTTGACCTCACTGTGACCTTGACCTTTGACCGATTTTGACCAAAATCTAATCAGCACTAGCCATCACCCTCCTGAATCACGTGGTGTAATTTGACATTGGTAGCTTCTCCGTTCTCGAGTTATCGTGCCTACAAACAAATAAAAACAAGCAGTCATAGACTGGTACTTACGAAATCGTCAACTTGACCTCTGACCTTGTCTAATAAAAGCTGTCTCTAGAGAAGTAGCGACGCAAACCAGAAGTTTCTACGATGATTCTGTACCAAACCATCAAAAATCGAATGTTTGACCTCACCGTGACCTTGACCGTTGACCGATTTTGACCAAAATCTAATCAGCACTAGCCATCACCCTCCTGAATCACTGGTGTAATTTGACATTGGTAGGTTCTTCGTTCTCGAGTTATCTGTACAAAACCATCAAAAATCGAATGTTTGACCTCACTGTGACCTTGACCGTCGACCGATTTTGACCAAAATCTAATCAGCACTAGCCATCACCCTCCTGAATCACGTGGTGTAATTTGACATTGGTAGCTTCTTCCTTTCTCGAGTTATCGTGCCTACAAACAAACAAACAAACAACAAGCAGTCATAGACTGGTACTTACGAAATCATCAACTTGACCTCTGACCTTGTCTAATAAAAGCATGAATCAGTCAGAGCCCAAGGGAGCTTGAATTCTGAATTCATTGTGGTCTACGATTTTACACTGTGTTTGCAGATAATGAGTCCCAGACAAAAACTAGATTTCTTATAAAAATTCCATTTTTTTTTTTAAAAGTGATTCAGTACCAGCAGGATATGCCAGATAATAGGTGTATTCTTTTCAGAAGAATCTGATAAAAGACTTATTATTTATTATATATATATCAGTTATTCATCGCTGTTCCAGAATTTCGACAACCGAGTTTTAAGCGTCCTAAGCGATCGCAAAAACCGAAGACAAATTAAAATCAAGTTAAAACGAACTCGTAACGTCGAGCGAAGCAAAAATCTCCATTTCTCCATGCAAAACCTTAATGTCACTCAACGACATGTCTGCTCGAGCGCACTGCATCATGGACGACCCTGACGTCTGCTCGAGCGCACTGCATCATGGATGACCCGTGACGTCTGCTCGAGCGCAATGCATCATGGACGACCCTTGACGCTTCGAGTGAAATATTTTTATACAATCTTAAAACGTCTCCAAAACATCCGATTTTTACCAGAATTTCGACAACCGAGTTTTAAGCGTCCTAAGCGATCGCAAAAACCGAAGACAAAATTAAAATCGAAGTTAAAACGAACTCGTAACGTCGAGCGAAGCAAAAATCTCCATTTCTCCATGCAAAACCTTTACGTCAATCAACGACGCGTCTGCTCGAGCGCAATGCATCATGGACGACCCGTGACGTCTGCTCGAGCGCAATGCATCATGGGACGACCCGTGACGTCTGCTCGAGCGCAATGCATCATGGACGACCCTTGACGCTTCGAGTGAAATATTTTTTTATACAATCTTAAACGTCTCCAAAACATCCGATTTTTACCAGAATTTCGACAACCGAGTTTTAAGCATCCGAAGCGATCGCAAAAACCGAAGACAAAATTAAAATCGAAGTTAAAACGAACTCGTAACGTCGAGCGAAGCAAAAATACTCACATTTCTCCATGTTAATTTACGGAATTATGTTTGACCTCACTGTGACCTTTGACCTTTGACCGATTTTGACCAAAATCTAATCAGCGCTAGCCATCACCCTCCTGAATCACGTGATGTAATTTGACATTGGTAGCTTCTTCCGTTCTCGAGTTATCGTGCCTACAAACAAACAAACAAACAAACAAACAGAAACGGAAGGCATCAATATACTTACGAAAATCTTTAGATTTCGTAAGTAATAAACCAATGTCACCCTTAGGGTGACCCGTATCTTGCCAAAAGGTGACCACGTGTGACTTCTTTAAGGTCACACTGAGGTGAACAGAGCTGCTATCCACCAGGAGCGACCTTGAGGAATATCTGCCTACGAGAGATTCTGATGAGAATCGTTCTACAGAATAACCATGAAAAATATGCTTTGCCTCATAAACGTCACCAAATGACGTCATAATGTCCCAAGCTTGATATATCTAGAAAGCACTCATCGAGGTGTTCAATTTGGTACTACACGATATGGTTCCTAAAACTTGAAAATTTGACCTTGGGGTCAAATATGTTTGACCTTAGGCGCTAACCATGAAGGTCAAGGCCAATCGCCACCAAAAATTAATCAGCTGAGCCCAGACCATGAACTATATTCCCATGAAGTTTGAAGACGATCCGATCAAAATTACTCAAAAAATAAGGGTTCGTCGACTCCCCCTGATTTGCGACAAAGTGACCTTGACCTTTGACCTTGACCTTCAAAATTTTATGCGCTGAAAGGGACCTCTATAGGCCTCTGATATGCGAAGTTACAAAAATTTCCAATGAAAACTGTGCTCTGCAGAGTGATTTATACGTGATACAGACAAAAAAAAAAAAACAACAAAAAAAAAAACACATGAAGGTCAAGGCCAATCGCCACCAAAAATTAATCAGCTGAGCGCCAGACCATGAACTATATTCCCATGAAGTTTGAAGACGATCCGATCAAAATTACTCAAAAATAAGGGTTTTGTCGATTACCCTGATTTGCGACAAAGTGACCTTGACCTTTGACCTTGACCTTCAAAATTTTATGCACTGAAAGGGACCTCCATAGGCCTCTGATATCCGAAGTTACAAAAATTTCCAATGAAAACTGTGCTCTGCAGAATTTTTTTTTCGTGATTACAGACAAAAAAAAAAAAAAAAAAATAAAAAATAAACATACAGACTGACTAACATATCTTGCAAAAACTTGGTTTGCAAATATAATAAATAATTGTTAGAGAAAAAAAAAATTTGAACTTTTTTTCAAAAAAATTCGATTTTATTTGAAAAATATTTGAATTTTTTTTTGCATTTATACATGTTTTAATGATTTCGAACCCCCCCCAAAAAATTTAGAGAAAAAAACTTAGAAATTTTGCACCTTTTTTTTCAAAAAAATTTCGATTTTTTTTTTTTGCATTTCTACATGCACGTCGATCTAGTTTAGTTTATTCAATCGTGGTTCAGTAGAGTCTGATCCGTTTGACTCACAATAAATAGGATATAGGTTCATTAAGTACCTAGCAGTAT
>CM068960.1:70575384-70587529 GCA_035128595.1 Eptatretus atami | reverse complement strand
TTTTTGATATTTTACATTCTGTTTTTTAAGTTGATTTCGAAAAACCCCCCCCCCAACAAAAATTTAGAGGAAAAAAAAAACTTTAGAATTTCTTGACCTTTTTTTTCAAAAAAAAAATTTCGATTTTTTTTGGCCTTTCTACATGCACGTCGATCTAGTTTAGTTTATTTTTCAAGTCGTGGTGGTGTTCAGTAGAGTCTGATCCTCGTTTTGGACCTTACAAATGAATAGGATATTCAGGTTCATTAAGTGACCCCAAGCAGTATTGGCGGCGGAGGTTTTGCACTCTACGAGGCTCCCTCTCTAGTTTCACCTGTGTTTGTCTGTCTGTGAACAGGACACCTTCAAAAGTTATTAGACAGATTTGGACGAAACTTGGTGGACTGGTGTTGGGGAGTGTGACACAGACGAATATGATTTTGATTTTTGAGATGCCGGAATTCTGGATACCGAGAATTTTTTATTTTAAAATTTTTTCAAGCGATTTCTTCACCATTGAGAGAGGGGCCAAAAAAGAATGTAGCATGATATTTCAAAAATATATATGGGACCGATATGTTCTCGTGGGATCAGGGCATTACGGTGGTGGGGAGGTAATGCGCATCTCCCGAGTGCCCTTCTCATTAATTAAGTATAGTCTTTGCGTACTTAAGTAAATGTTCTTATGAGAGTCGGAAGGGAGTGGGGAAAAATGTATTGAGGCTTTACACAATCAGAACAGATCTCAAGCAATTTAGAATATGAAACAGAAACATGTCAAAACAAAACATTTCAAAGCTGGGATTTGTTTGTTAGTGTTCAATCTAAAAACTGAAGAACTCATGAGTTGAGCGAAACAAAGTTCAAATTCTCCCATAACTATGGGTATTTGCCTGTTCTACCGTTATGTTCTTGCCCTCACCCTTCCGCCAAGGTCGTAGATGGGACATTAAATGAGGCGGAACCTGTGCATACCGACCTAATTCAATCCCGTTCCATGTACTTTTTGTACGCGATATTCAAAAAAAACGTTGAACATTAGCTTTTATATTGCAGACATCTATCCCTTGTCAACATAATTTTCAACTTGATTAGGATCACGGCGGTTGATTGATGAATTATGTGCCTGGCAATTCATCTCCCGGTAACTTTGCTTGTGGGCATGTGCTATTCAAAAACATTCAAGTTTTCATTTTCAGATTAACAGTATTCCTGTGTACCCACCCCCCAAAGGGAGGGGACCTACAGTATCAGCTCCTTGTTTGTATATACAAAGTTGAGGCTCATTGATGATTGTGATTGTACCAATCTCATTATGATGCACTTTGTGTGATTGACAAAAGAGGAATCCTAAAAGATCCGGTCTCCGCAATGTAAAAATCCGTATCTGATCTGATTTATTTTTAATGATCTCATCATGGAGAGATGGGGCCTAAACGTATATAGCACGATATTTCAAGGAAGTTGTGCACGGATTTGGATGAAACTTGGTGGACTGATCGGTTGGGTTTGTGACGAGGAAGAATTTATCGATTTTGGTTGGTGAAATTCCAGATGGATCTTGGATACCGAGAAATTTTTTTAATTTTTAAAGCGATTCTTCACAATTGAGAGATCGGGGCTAAAAATGATATGTAGCATAATATTTCAAAATGATTTGGCCCGATGTTGTTCTCTGTGGATCAGCATTTGTGGGGTTGGGGTATGTGCTCTATTAGTGCCCTTCTAGTTTTCTTTTGTTCTTAGTTGGATCACCAAGTGGAACTCTCCATTTGTTAAACCAAATTATTGCAGCTTCAAATTCCTGATTAGGTCTCTGTAACAGCCAATTCAGTTGATGTAATGTTTAGAAACACCGTCTTCAAGTTTTGAGAGGTTGGTGGTTCAGGAACCCCAGCTAAGATTGCACTGAAGACTTTTAAAAATGGTATGTGCGGCTTCTTGCTTAACGTTCTACAATGAAAAGTTATGAGCACAGACAATTCCCAGTACTGTGGACCCCGCTATTCCGTGGGGGATATTATTCCTGCAAAATTGCCGTGAATGCCGGGTCCCAAAAATGAATAAACAAATATTAATGAAATGAAAAAAAAAAAAATGATATAAAAAAATAACATGAATGAAATGAAAATAAAAATGACAAAATTAAATGAAAAAAATAAAAAAAATTAAATATATATAAAAATGAAATTGAAAAACAAATGAATATAAAAATAAAAATGAAAATAAAGAAAAATAAAACAATCCAAAAAGAAATAATAATAAAATAAAAAAAAACAAATAAAAAAAAAACATTTATAAATAAAAAATAATGAAGTGAAAAAACAAAAAAAAATGATAAAAAAAAAAATAAAAAACAATAAAAAAACAAAATAATTAAAATAAACGTGAACAAAAAAAAATAAAATTATTTAAATAAATAAAATAAAAAAAAAATAAAATAAAAAAAAAATTAAAATATAAAAAATGACAAAACAATAATACATAAAATAAATGAAAAAAAAAAATGATAAAAAAAAAAAATCATTGAATATACAATATTCATATATAAATGATGAACAAAAAAAATAAAAAAAAAATATGACAAAAATAAATTGAAAAAAAATGAAAAACAGATAAATAAAAATAAAAATGTAAAGAAATGAATAAAGATCAATATTGAAAAAAATTAATTAAATAAAAAAAAAAAATAAAAATGAAAAAAAACAAAAAAAAAAAAATAAAATAAAAAATGAACCAAAAAAAAATGAATGAAAAAATAATAATTAAAAAAAAAAAAAAAAAAAAAAAAAAATAAAAAAAAATTATGATAAAAATCATTGCCAAAGATAAAATAACAAATGAAAAATGAAAATAAAAAATGAATATAAAATAAAACAAAAATGAATGAAATGAAAATGAAAAATTGAATAAATACAAAAAAAAAAAAAAAAAAAAAAAAAAAATATGAATTTTTGAAAGAATGATAAAAAAAAAATAAAAAAAATAAAAAAGAAAAACAAATAATAAATAAAAAATAAATAATTAACTTAAATGAAAATGAATATATATGTAAACAAATTGATAAAAAGATTGAGAAAAATTAATGAAAAATTGAAGAAAAAATAAAATTGAAAAAAAAAAAAACAAAAAAAAATGATACAAAAAATAATGAAAATAGAAGAATATTAAAAAATAAATAAATAAAAAAAATCCAAAAATGAAAAAAAAAAAAAAAATAATCAGAATTAAATATGAAAAAAAAAACTAAATAAAAAATGATTGAAAGATATGATAATATATATATGCAATGAAAAGCAAAAAAAAACAAACATGAATAAAAAATATGAAAAAAAAAAAATAATAAAACAAAAATTGAAAAAAATGAAAAGAAAAAATAAAATAAAATTTGAAAATAAAAACTGAATGAGGAAATAATAAAAACAACAAAAAAATAAATGAACAAAAAAATACATAAATAATAAAAAAAAAAAAAAAAAATAAACAAAATGATAAAAAAAAAATGAATGAAAAATTCAATAAAAAATATGAAAAAAAGACTGAAATTAAAAAAAAATGAAAAAAATAAAATGGTAAACATACAATACAAAATACAATTAATGAAAAAAAGACAATACAAATAAAATTACTGCAAAATGAAATAAATAAAATTCAATGATGAGTAAATTAGAAAAAAAAAATAAATAATAAAAATAATAATGATGAAAAATATAAAAAATGTTAAAAATAAAGATAAACAAATGAATATAAAAAATGAAGAAAAAACATGCATATTATGAAAATAAAAAAAAAAACAAAAAATAAAAAAATAAAAATAAAAAAAAAAATAAAAAATGAACAAAAATAATAAAATAATATAAAAAAATTTGAAACTGTAAAATGGAAAAAATGAAATAAAAAAACAATAAAACTCAACATGGTATGAAAAAAACAAAATAATAAAAAAATGAATAATAAATTATGAAAAAAATAATCAATAATAAAATGAAGAAAAAAATAAAATAAATAAAATGAAAAAAAAATATAAAAAGTAAACAAAAAAAAATAATAAAAAATAAAAAAAAACAAATGCAAAATAAAAAAAATTATAACAAAATAAAAATAAAAAACTCAAAAAATAAAAAAAAATGAATAAAAAATAACATAAAAATAAATAAATATCAATATGATAAAAAAAAATAAAAAATAAAAATATAAAAAATTAATAAAAAAAAAAAAAAAAACATAATAATGAAATAATGAACTGATAAAAACAATGAAAAACAAAAAAAAAAAAAAAAAATAAATTGAAATTAAAAAATAAAAAAAAATATAAAAAAAAAAATAAATAAAATGAAAAAAAAAAAATATTTAAATGCTGATATAAAAAAAAAAAAATTAAAAAAATACATGAAAAAAAAACTAAATAAAATTAAATGGATAAAAAGATTAAAATGGAAAAAAAAAATGAATCAATAAATTAAAATAATAAAATGAAAAAATTGAATATAAAATTGAAAAACACTGCCATGAAAAAAAATATGATTAATAATATGGAATGAAAAAAAAATAATAAAATGTTTATAAATGAAGTCGAGGCATTGGCTTCTTTTAAAAAAAAACTTTTTATTTAACTTAAATTACTGATTTATTTATTTTACTGGTTGTAGGCCTCATGAAGCAGCAATTTGCAAAGAACGACATCGGGACACAACCATAAAGGGAACAGCAGGGTTGGGATGGAGAAGTAAAGTAGTTGTAGGACGGACAAACAAGGGATGCAGTAATGATGAGGGGGAAGGAAAACGCAAAGGTGGACAATATGGATACAGAAAGCAAAATTGGTGTTTGACCAATGTGTGATTGAAGGTCTGAGGAGAGGAGGAGGCTCTTGCCTTTGTCAGAAGATGAGAGACGTCACGGCATCAACCAAAGAGGAAAAAGAGGCGATTTTCCAGAGCCGAGTGATATTGATGAAGATTAGGAATAATATGGGGCCTTAAAACACTGCCTTTGGGGTACTCCAGCCTTGACAGGAGAGGAGATGAAAGGGTTCATTGAGAGCTACACATTGCTTTGAGATTGGAGGAAGTGAGTAATCCAAGAATGGAGTTGGCCTTGGATTCCATGCAGATAGTTTTGGAGAGCAAGGTAGGATGCGCAGACTATATCTAAAGCTTGAGATGTGTCCAGAGAGACGGCCCTGATCTCATGTCTGATATTGAAGGCCTCCACCATTGTATGGGAGAGTAGAAGCAGCATGTCCAAGATAGAGTGACCTGGTCTGAATGGATTGATGATCTGAGATGAGGCTTTTGGAAAAAAAGGAATGATTTTATGTCAACTGTGATGATGGATTCCATGACATTGCTGATGATTGAAAGTACGGTAAGCTAATTTGTTGCTGTAGATGAAGGATCGTTTTTGCATCTTTTTAATGTAATGATGTGATGGCTGATTTCAGTTTCCCAGGGGGATACGGGAGACCAGTCCTGAAGTGTACAAAAAAAACACTGCAAATACGTGAAGCACGTTAACTTTAAGACCCATGAATGCATGGGTCCACGGATAAGCGGAGTCTGACAGTATTGGCATCCTGGGGAGAGGAAGTTCCTCCTTGAGAAATACCCTGCTGAGTGCGGTAGAAAGGTGGTTGCCGGTTGCAAGACTACCGGAAAGTGATGGCACTTCCCCCAAGCTGTGTCTGTGTTTGACTCATGTACCAGTCCTGTGTGTTGTCTTGTATATGTATGTTCGTGTGTGTGGCAACTCCACTACGAGACTTGATTCCAGTTAAAAAAAAAAAAAAATACTCTGAAAATAAAGCCAACCTGTCTTTGGTGTATTCCTTGCATGCTGTGATAGCTGTTTTGGCATCACCTACTTTCCTGTTTGACATGAAAATGGTGAAACAAATTAAAATTATGCACTGATGACACATTGTTGACAAATGACCTTTGTAAGTGGTGTTTTTCTTGATAATACGGAGTTGAAATACATCTCAAACTTTCAATCTTGCATTACCTCTGCCACTGAAAGTGGACAAAGGTTTGTGTTTTCACCCTTGTATGTCTTCTGTTTGTGAGCAGAATATCTCAAAAAGTTATGGATGGATTCATATGAAACTTGGTGGACAGGCTGGGTATGACAAGCACAAGTTGATTAGATTTGTTTCAGGTCGGATGCAGATTCGGCTACAGTGGATACCAAACGTAAACCGTTCAGCCGTGCGGAGGTTTACACTCTACTGAATGCAGTTATAGTTTGCATGGACATAGCCTCAGCAGACTTCATGATCCCACGAAAGAACTAAATAACCCACATGCAATGCTCCCTGCATCTGCCCACAATGAATTTGAAATTTTCTGTTGCATTCCTTCACTTGCACCTCACCTCACACATTGAATTTGTAACCAAAACCAAAGTGTATACATCAATGTGCACATGCTCATCTCAAATAAAATACTCACCCCAATGTTTTAAGCACACAGGCCATTAAAGCTCAATCATCTGCTCAAGAGAGCATTACATTCATCCAATCTTGCGGAATGGGGAAAGAAGAGACTTCAATATACATGAATTATTATTACATTTGGCTCAGTTTAGTCCCTGCTCTCTCAACCAGGAAGATGAAATTTAATTTATTTTTTATTGAGATTAATGCAAGAATTTGTACGTGTATTATATGGTTATGCTGTTTGCTTAATGGTCAGGGTGGCGGGCTTGGAATCCTGAGGGCCCTGAGTTCAATACCCGCTCAGCTGTTTAATTAATACCAGGTGGGGTTAACTCGGCCTGCCATCCTTCCGAGGTCAGCAAAATGAGTGCCAGCATGCTGGTAATCCTGTGTCGGAGTGGCGACCCATCCAGGATTGTGCCCAATAGCCAAGGAGACTGCTTAGGCACACCAATGCTCTGCACAGAGTATGGTCTCAATGGATGGATGGATTATATGGGTGAAAATGTAATGGTATGGCTGATTGAAATGAAGATGATAGTAATGAAATGGTTTTGGAAAATGTATTTGTTTTTTATTTAACCACCTATGTGGAGTGCTTAGAAAAAAAACAATGAGAAAGACCATCTTAAAGTCTGAATGAAAACTAGTCTCTGCCGGCAAAGGCTATCATTGATCTGCATTGCAGGACAGCAGTAGAACAATGGATGAAGTTGACATGACGTTGATTGAGGAATGATAACTGTCAGGCAAATAAAGAGAAGCTTATGTTTTTGGCTGTTAACCTTCATCAGCACAAAAGAGGAATCCTTGCTTCCCAAGGTGGTTCACATACCTCAATCAACATCTGTTGATCCAATCTATTGTTTACTGTTCGTCAATGCAGATTGACACTGCCCTCCACCAGAAAGAGGCCATAACAGTGCGATGACTCGTTTATACACTGCCGTCAGAGGAAAGACGTACGCTGAGGAGGTCACTTGCGGTATTTGTCATTCAATATGTCAGTGGCCAGTTTCCAATAATCATCATCATTAGCCATTGTCTGACCACATTGGTAAACAATGAGATGACGTCAAAGGACGCCATATATTATGTGGTTGATTGTCGCTGTGCTTATCAGAGCTGTGCGTATAAGTATCACTGCGTCAGCCTTTCCCAGAACACTGCAGTTAATCCTCAATGAAACGAGTATTTGGCACTGATGTGGGTTCTGCTGTGGTTGTAAAACATGTTGATGGAAGAACTTGAGACATGTGCCATCCTGTCCTTCCAATTCAGCCATGTGTACAGTACCGGATTATGTGAGGATGACACTTTGTCATCTGGCCCAGCAGCTGTATGATATATAATCAAGGAGGGCATTTGTTGAACATTTTCTTTCGCCAAATTTACTTGTGAGGCATAACACGAATGACGATGATTTGCTTTCTTCCTTCATGCCATAGTGACGAGGACCCTATTGAAGTTTAAACACCACAATATGTAGACAACCCACCCAGAACGATCATTACCTTGACATTTGAGCCTTACCACCCGACATATACCATAAAAGAACTGTGGTTACGCATTTGTTGAAGAGGAAAGAAACATACCATCCACTTTATAGCGGTAAGAGAATGAGATCAACCATATAAAATGGGTCTTGAGGGTCGAGATGACTATTCAGATAACTGCCCAAAAACAAAATGGTACTGGCAGCTGCAAATATATCAGGAAATTCTGCTGAAACCACCTACATCTTCTGCATGCTACCTTTTTTGTGCCAGGATTATCCAAAGGATTGGCTAAACTATAGGAGACAAACTCTATCACAGGCACTATGGTCTGCTTATCACAAACTCACAACGGATCCTCCGAGGGAGGAGGGGCAGAAACAGTGGGAATGATGGTCTTTGTTGGATCACTAAAACACCAGAGATGACTAGTTTTACATGTTGTGATTGAATGTACTCTAACAGATGCAAAGCACTGACAACACAAGCTTGCCGATTGGCTGATGTTATTATTGGCCAAATTTCATGAGGTCTCCACAATGCAGTTTTGTGATCGGCCACGCTAATTTAGGCCCACCTCTCCACCTCTTTTATATCTGGGAGGAGGTAAACAGATTTGCTCTTGACAAAGGCCAGTGGAGGCACAGTTGACCCTGTTGCTGACCGAAACGTCATGTGAAACAACCATAGTGTTGAGAAATTTTGCAATGGATTGTTTACATCACTCCAAACTCGTGCTGCGTGCGTGGCGTGCGTGCGATTGTATCTTTCATATTGTGGGTTTCAGAATGGGAATGGAGTCCTCCAGGGCAGGCTCCAAAGTATCCACCTTTTATTTCAGTAAGGGGTCATGATTCATGGACCAAGCCAGTGACGTTTCTTTTCTCAAGATTATTTTTGGTTTGTCAACTTTTGTGCCAGGGCTCTCTTAAGATCGTCACTGAGCCCCTGGACAGCTTCCAACTCTTTGTTCGTTGTTAGTAATATTCCCAGGGATGGTTTTAATATCCTGTGAGGTTCTTTGTAATAATTCCTGAGCTCCAACTATCACTGGTACAATTTGGCATTCTTCAGATCCAGATCTTTTCACTTCATTCTTGAGGTCTTGGTATTTGGTCATTTTCTTGATTTCTGCATTGTTTAATCAAAAATCATGGTATCAACACCTCACGAAAGGGCTGTCACAACCTTGACGTTTTAGCCAGCGTATGGCAGGTTCTCAGAAATGTATGTAAAACGCTGGCGTACGCTAACTATTGATGTTTTTTTTAAGTTTTGGGTATAATAACGTGTTGGACGTATTGCATAACGTATTAGTAACGTACACAGAACGTTTTCAATCACATATAGATAACTTATACCAACGAATGCTGAGCGTGTTGTCGGCGTTCACAACCTATGCCCAACGGTAAAGTGTAACTTATGCAAGCGCGCAGCAGCGTATCGCGACGATCACGTGGCGTAGGCTATTAATAGGCTGCGGCTCGACGATCAATCATAACGCACTAGACATCGAAGTGTGAAGCCGCTGTCACACCTTGACGTTTTAGCCAGCGTATGCCGACATATGAAAAATTTGCCGAACCAAGCTGGCCATGTCGAATACGTTATGGGTAAGTTTTGTATACGTTAAGAGCACGCTGCATTACATCGTAGTTTTCTGGCATACGCCGAGTACGTCGAGAAATTCAAGCATGTTGAAAAATTTCTCGCCGTACTCGACGTATGACACACGTTCCGCATATGTTGGCATAAGTTGTAGGCACATACGCGATCGTCGACACACGTTACTGTACGTTACTCATAAGTCGAAACACGTCGAGGTAATGGTTAGCGTCAGTGTTCCAGACTCCCTGGTTTTTTTTTTCTTCGGTATGACGGTGATGTTACACTTCCATTTCTAGTGCGTTATGATTTAAATCGTTGAGCGGCAGCCTATTAATTATGTTATATTACAACCGCACGAGAATCGAAAGTGTCAACAATCACCGTCATACTGAAGAAAAAAAAAAAAAAAACCAGGGAATCTGGAAACTGACGCTAACCATTACCTCGACGTGTTCGACTTATGAGTAACTACACAAGTAACGTGTGTCAACGATCGCGTAACGTGCCCACAACTTATGGCCAGCGTATTGTGGAACGTGTGAGTTCACGCTGGCATACGTCGAAAAATTTCAAGCATGGAAATTTGTCTAACACCTCGGCATACTACGACGTATGCCAGCGTACTACGACGTATCAGCGTGCTCTTAACGTATACAAACTTACCCATAACGTATTCGACGTTGCCAGGTTTTCGCCCAATTTTGCATACGTCAGGCATACACTGCTAAACGTCAGGGGTGTGACAGGCCTTTAGCAATGCCTTCTTTTCCATTTTTTTTTGTTACCTAAGTTGGTTATCTGGTTGCAACGCTTTGTTTTCGATGTTCACGTCGATGGATCATTAGGTCATACGTGAAGTGGCACTTCCATGTTTTCAGTGATTGCTTTGCTTTTGGTTCATGTTCCACAAATTTTTCTGCAACTGGGATATCAAAGTTTTTGCAAAATGCCATGGATTACTTTATGAATCTGTTGTGTTGTTGTTGTGTAACTATTTACATGAGTTTTTTTTTTGTTTGTTTTTGTATTCGTCATTAAGCATAACATATTCTCTTCATAACACCCCCTCCACCCCTACCCTTTCTTTTCTTTTTTTTTACTCCCTCCCCTCCACCCCACCCCCCCCCCCCTTCCTCGCACAAATGCCACAGTATATAGCAACGTTAGTGAGGCGTCCTCTCCACACACCAACCCCGCTCCCGCTCTCCTCCTTACTAGCTCCCCTTTCTTCATCCCCCCACCCCCCCCCCCACTTAATATCACCATCAACGACGTGATGGGATATATATAATATTATATATAATATATATAATATATATATAATATATATTAGTTTACGGCTGTGGAAATTCGCAGAACACATAAAGGTCCTTAGTTTCAGTAGATTGATAAGTCTGTGTTCAGTTAGATTTCCCCACCGTTGTTTATTGGAATTATCGTGTCACAGGGCTGTGATCCTTTGAGATAGCCGTTTTTCTCTTACTATCGTTATTTTGGACCAACCACCAAACATCACTCTCATCAACCGCTTCACAACAAACGCCAACCACATTTACGCCCATCACCTAACCACCTCCCCCTATCCAAACTGCTGAATCTCCTTCTCCACAAACCAAACACAACTCTCTATCGGTGGCGCTGGATTTTCCCGCTGTTTTCCCGCACTTTGGTGTGGTGGAATGCGATTCCAGCCCAGAGGTCAAAGGTCATGTGAAGGAGGGCCTCTTTTGGGGGAATGAATCTCCCTGGACCTGTGCCAAGAATGATTCTCGCGGGAGGGGGGCGAGAGGGCACGCCCCTTTTCTGGAAGCTTCCCGCAGGGAGCTGGAAGGGGGCGGAGCGAAAAACGGGGAGGAGCGAGGCGTTGGAACTGGGGGGATATAAAGGCGCGGCAGGACGCCAAAGTGTGTTGTTGTTGGGGGCTTTTTTTGTCGTTTCGGGTTGGTGGTCTCCTTCATGGTGGTTCACTGGTGGTCTTCTTCGTGTGCATTGTGGTTTCGTCGTCGTCGAGGTGGTGCCTTCTCCTTGGCACGCCAAGTCGTGTGTGTTGTGCGCAGGTGGTCGGGTCGAGGCGCGAAGGACGCGGACGGGAGGCGCCGCTTTGCAGCTCTGCCACGCAGCCTGCGCACCCGGAGGGAGAGCGCGGAGAGAGCTCGCCCACCATCGCACCACGAGGGTGCAAGGTAACCTGCAACGGTCTCCTGGGGTCCGTTCGGTCAACCAGGCTCCACGCCATAAAGGTCTACGGACGCCTGTCTGGCGCCCTCGTCTTTGAGGGTGGCCTTTTCCTTTCTTGAAATGAATGTTGGTGGCGCCGTGTCCTGTAAGTAAAAAACTGTTAAGGGACTAGATAATTGGTGATAGACGGTCGTAGTGCTTTCACCTTGCTCGTGTCTTTGTCCCCGGCTCCCGTGCCATGCATTGCTTTTGCCTGTGCCTGTATACGTGTTCTTGAATACCTACATTGATTGCATGGCTGTATATGTGCATGTGTGAAAATAATATATGTGCATGTGTGAAAATAATAAATGTGCTGGTCTAAATGTAACCCGTTCATCGTGTCTTTTCCCCCATTGGAACGCCATATTGCATCTCGGAATATTAGTTGGGTTTTAAATACCCGTTA
>CM068960.1:70524431-70566793 GCA_035128595.1 Eptatretus atami | reverse complement strand
ATGGGCCTGGCATCTGCCTGAGGGATGGCCAGACGGAGGCCCCTGGAGTACCGGTGGAAAGTGGACGCAGTGACTCGCTGTTCTGGCACATGCTCCCATACCTGACCTGAACCCTATCGTTTTTTTGTTTTTTTAAGACCCTTTGGACAATTTCAGACTGTTAGGACACTTCAGACTGCTTTTGTCTTTTGCCCTCAGACCCCTTTTATAAATCCAGATCCTTTTATGACCCTTAAGACCCTCAAGTCACTTTAGACTCCTTCACACCCTTTCGAAAATCGAAAAAGATTCCCCCGAAAATAGTTTTTGACATTTCTTATGTGCCATTTGCGTTGCATCACAAGTTGCGATGATGAATCGAAACTGATATCCCAAAGTGAAATTGAATCTCGTGACCTATGGATCATCAAATAAGGAAATCAGAATGAAATGCTGTGAGAAATACCAAATGGAAATTGCCTAAAGCAAAGTTATGGGGAGTATAGAGAGAGGCGGCAAGTTGGGGACTGAAGAAGCGATGTGGAGAGGGATAGGTGCCTGTAGGTGGTCGGTTGGCATGCAAAGACCTTTGGTGATCGATCAGGCGGTAGGCCTAAATTAGGTTCCCAGGCTTAGCTTTCATAATATCACCTTCACTCTTCACACCGCTGGCTGTCCTTCCCCCTTCTCAATCCACAGATATGATAATACATACATATATATATAATTACACACATTAATTGCAGTAATTCTTACACACTACCATGTTTGCTTCTATATTTAGTGAATCTGAGGTGTGTTATCTCTCTCAAAAGGTCGATGCCCATACTTGGATCGATGATCCATGTGGAATGTTTTATTTGACAAGCTGTCTGAACTTTGGAAACACTCACAAGTTTCTCTTGAGTTGTCAATGATTAACTGTAATGCTTACATTGTCCGCATTATGGCAGTTGATATCGGCAGCCTTTGCTTGAAGCCATTATTCCCTTGACCCCTGAGAATTTTATTCTTCCATCAATCGTACACTTGTGGGAAAGCCTTGCATCATCCATTCGTATTAGCTTTGCAGTAAAAAGATGGAAATTACTTTTGACTTGCATGAATATCACCTCAAGTATGAGTTTAAGTGAGAGCACAATAAGGTATAAATATGCAATTGATATACAAAGATGGTGGTTCATAGTCTGAGTTTTTGTGTGTTGTTGTTGTTGTCTAAATGCCTTAAACTGAATGTCTTATCTGCTGGCTTTAGTTTGTGGACATTAAAGATTCCCCGGTGTTATAGAGGGTAGGTGAGCGATCGTTGGCACCCTGAACCATTTGCAAATTCCTGCACACTCATCCGGGTATCCTGCATCGGAGTGGTGACCCGTCCAGGATTCTAACCTCAGTCAATAAACTTCTTTGGTAGAAGCAACACTCTGTAAAGAGCCTGGTACACAGACAGCTAAAATATTTGTCTTGTCATTGTATTGCTGGATGCCTCCTGATTTCCCTTAACGTTCAGTCTCCACTTTTGTAACTTATTTTGACAATTGGCATTTGTAATAAACTTGTATAAATCCTTTTTCTATAACTTACTTAGAAACTTCCCTGTTTTTCGTTTTTCATTACACCCTTGTATCCTGCCTTTTGTTTAAGTGAAAGTTTCCTTCGCTCGGTTTATAAAGTTAATTTTGTTTAATACGAAGGCCTGAATGCAGTTACTTTCTTCCCTTGAGCAATCCTGACCCAACTTGCTTTTGTAATTGCGTATGGACCAAGTTTGACCTCATGGTGAACATGAGCTACTTGATTTTAGCTGTTGTCGTGGGGGTTCGGGAGGGGAGGTCGACAAAAATTATCTTTGTAAATGTCCGGTGGTGATGACAGGATTTTACAAGTCAGATGTGGAGATAACTTGTATTTTTGCACTGTGCACATCCCAGAGAGAGGGAAGCCTCAAAGCCAAACTCCACTCATTCGCGGTGGGGCGGGGGCGAGGGATTGGGGGAGTCTGCAAGAGGGTGGTGGGATGTGCAAGGGGAAGGAATGGTGAGAGGGGAAGGGGCAGGAGGAGGGACCCGGCCCAGCAACGCCGGGCACTCCTGCTAGTGTCTAAATATAGTATGAAGTTAAACAGGTCGGCAGATATACTTTTTGTGATATCAAACATTTATGTATGTTGGCTACTTGAAATAATGCTGTTTATGGCTTGGAATGGTCGAGGTCACATGACAATAAAAAGAATACTGATGAAGGTACGTGTGTTGAGAGAAGTCATAGAATACAGTTGCTATTGCATGGCCTGCTCAAAGTAAAGGTTCTGCTTTGTGCATGAACTGGTAATCACAGGTGTTGTAGAACAGCAAATCATACCTGTCACCAAATGAGGAGTTTGCTCTTCAATCATCTTCACATCCACAACCGCACTTGCAGAGAGCAGTGCATTTCAATACTGTCTTTCGGCATTTATACTGGAAAAGACGACCTTTCTTGCAGTCACAGCAGAGAAGTGATACTGAAGCCCAGCATGATACCGATGCCTCTTCCTCTGGCAGCGTAATCCAGAAAGGTATCAAGTCCAGCCCCAGTTACTTGGTGACAGTTGTTCAAGGGACTTTTCCAAATACCTTCCAAAAATATACCCTCCTTGGTATATTGCATGCCTCGAGTGCTGAAAGAGAGCAGCTTTAGATGGTGGAATAGCTTCAATCGTTCAGCTTTTCAGTGAGAACATACATTTTCAGCACTCATTTACACCAAAACAGTAATGGTAAATCGCTCTAGCATGGGCATATATTCATCTACGGTGTTTTCCAGACAATCTGTCATAATCAATAAAGGTATGGATTATTTCATCAAAAACTATCCAAGTATCTATTCCATGCGGTTTTATTTCCTCCAGTTGTGAATGCTGATACCGTATCACAGCCCGTGAAAGCATGTACCTCAAATACTTCCCACTACCAAACAGAACCCACAGTTCATCTCGTGTTTGGCAGTGCGCAACAGACATTGCCAAAACAAGAATATCTGTGTCGACCATTCAAGTTGAGCACTTCCGATGTCCCTTCTTAAAGGCGCTGTCACACCTTGACGATTTAGCCAGCAATGGCAACGTATAAAAATGTATGTAAATACGTTGGCGTACACTGAAATCTTGATGCTTTTTAAAGTTTTGGTCGTATTCATAACGTGTTGGTCGTATGCATAACATATTAGTAACGGTCACAGAACGTTTCGTTGTCTTCTAGATAACTTATACAACGAATGCTTAGCCTGTTGTCGGCGTTCACAACCTATGCCCAACGATAGTTTAAACTTAGGCATAGCGCGCTGCGCGTATCGCCGCGAACTCGTGGCGTAGCCTGTAAAAAACCTGCCGCTCGCCGATTTAAATCATAACCGCCTGAGAATTGGAAGTGTCAACCACGCAGTACACCTTGACGAATTAGCCAGCATATGCCGACCTATGAAAATTTGCCGAACCAAGCTGGCACACGTCGAATACGTATGGGTAAGTTGTGTATACGTTTAAGAGCACGCTGAAAAACGATGAAGTACGCTGTCATATTTCGTGGTACGTCTCGTACGTCGTGAAAGTTCAAGCATGCTGAAAATTTTTCGATGTATGCCGCGTATGACTCACACGTTCCGCTACGCTGGAATAAGTTGTTGGCACGATATGCGATCGTTGACACACGTCGACACACAGTACTTGTAAGTTACTCATAAGTCGAAACACGTCGAGGTAATGTTTAAGCATACCCGAAACTTATTTTCTCCATCAAGGCACATTTTCTTTTTTTCTTCCTTGGCTCCGTGAAGGCACGTGACGAAATATCTGAAGTTGTTGTTGTTGTTGTTTTTTTATTATTATTATTTTTTTTAGTCTATCACGATTTTAAAATATATTTGGACATTTGCTTTTAAGTTTCGATGTTGACGTGACAATATCCTCAAACAGAAAAATTCACAGAGGAGGAACTAAGAATAAGACATGAGCAAAGTGAAGAGGCAATCGGACGTGACGTAACGGCACGTGACGAAATATCGGAAGTTATGTTGTTTTCTTTATTTTAAAATACTGCCAATACGCCATTATACGGTAGCTGTAAATTAGAAACACGTTCAGTAAGTTCTGTGGTCGCCGGAGACGTCAATCAAATACGTCTACATACGTCAATATGCGTTTGAGGTACTGTTACACATAGGTTCAAAGCATGTTACTCATAGGTTAGAAATAAGTTTTGGGTACGCTAAGCATTACCTCGCGGTTTCGACTTATGAGTAACGTGCCTCGACGTGTGTCAACGATCGCATAACGTGCCTCGACGTGTGTGCAACGATCGTGCAACGTGCCTACAACACGTTACTCATAGGTTATAAATAAGTTTCGGGTACGCTAATCATTACTTCGACGTTTTCGACTTATGAGTAACTTACAAGTAACGTGTGTCGACATGTGTCAACGATCACATAACGTGCCTACAACTTATGGCCAGCGTAGCGGAACGTGCGAGTCATACGCTGGCATACGTTGTAAAATTTCAAGCATGCTAAAATTTGAGGACAACCCCAAAGTACAACGATGAAAGCCAGCGTACTACGACGTATGGCAGTGTTTTTTCAGCGTGCTCTTAACGTATACAAACTTACCCATAACGTATTCGACGTGTGCCAGCGTTTTAGACAAATTTTCATAAGTCGCATACGCTGGCTAAATCGTCAAGGTGTGACAGCGCCTTTACGGCATCATGCAGATAGAGGATTATTCTCGTATATGCCGCTTCGTGGGTTGTAAGGCCATAACATATGTTGTATCAATTCCATCAGGATTGCACACCACACTAGACCATTTGGTGCAGACGATTTGTTGGTCTTCAACTTCAATCTCAAGAATATGATCTACCAACAGACCGAAACGTTCTGTCTTCTTACTGTTGATGCAAAGAAAATCATTCCAGTTGCTTGGTACCGAGGGCTCACTTTCTACATATCTTCTGAGTCCTTTACCATGCTTCTTCCTTATGGTGGCTTTCAGACTGTCCAAAAGATGCACATTCCATACTAAAGCAAGCCTACTGATACAATGCAGCTGACAATGTACTGTATGCAGGGGAGGAAAATCCTTTCAGCATAGTCATAGAAAATCTTTGAACTGATGGGTTTGAGCATATACACCAGTGCTGCTCTGTCAAAAATAATCACATCGACTTTCAGCAACTCAGTCGCTCTTAAGCAGCCTTTCCAAGCACGGTGTCGACTCATTCTTTGTCCCTGTCCGTGTTGTACTATATTCCCTCAAAGTTGGTGGACAGCTCTGATTTTTGTGGGCAAAAAAATTCATCCAAGTTCCTATCACGTGTCTGACAAGATATGTACAGTCTTGAAAATAATGAGCAGTCCTTCCTTAAGTTGGACATATTTTGTTGCTCTTTTGGAACATTTTGGGATGAAGATGTTCCATGGAGAGGAAACTTGTTCTTCTTAATGGGATCGAATCAGGATTTGTATATCTCATTGAGGTGTTCCTGCACAAACTGATCATATTGTTCTGTCGCTGTTCTATCGTTCTGACTGTTTTCACAACTTTTTGATCTGCGACATCTTTTGAATCCAAGGTGAGAAGGTCTTCTAAATCCTCATGAAATGGATTTCACATTTCTTCAACCACTGCTTTTATCGGATTGACCTCAGTCCGAAATGTAATTTGAACACTTTTTGTTTGTTCATGTGGAGATGGCAGCCATTTTAAATAAAACCGGAAGTACACTCAAACCAACTTGTTTCTATATCAGGAATTGTTAAGTACACTATAACCAAGGTTTATGCCAAATTTTATGCTTTTAGTAAGATGTGAACAATTATTAAACCTATTTGCCCCACAACAAAAACTATGGTGACGTTTCAATGCTGAATGAACACACCATTGAACATGAACTAAACTCAGAGTTTGTGCTGATAAGACGGTTGTATTCACAAAGTGAAAACAATGGAAGGTGAGCGACCCCTGAATTAATGAAAAACGTTATGTATGTTTTTGTCCAGTGAAAGGACCCTTAAACCCTTTTTGACCCTAAAGGATCCGAGGGTCTATCACATCTAAGAGATCTAAAGGGTCTGAAGGTGTCTAAAGTGTCTCAAAAGGACTAAAAATGTGTAAAGGGTCTATGGGATTTCAGGGGTCTAAAGGGTACATTCCAATAGTAGTTGGTCAAAAGGATCTAAAGCATTTATAGGGTCTAAAGGGGTCTAAAGTGTTGAAAGGGTCTTAAAAGGTCTAAAGAGTCTAAACAGTCTGAAGGTCAAAAGTGTTTACAAGTCATCAGCATCTTGTACGAAACATCTTTTACCACCACATCTTGTACCACCCATTCAAAGTAAGGGGTCCATAGGGCCTATAGGGTTTTGTGGGGTCTAAAGTGTACATTCAAAAGTAGTTATGGTCAAACGGGTCTAAAAGTGTTTAAAGGATCTTCATTGGTCTGAAGTTTTAAAGAGTCTAAGTGGCTAAAAGGTCTGGAGGGGTATAAAAGTATTTGGGGTCTAAAGGGTATGCCACAATAGTTAGGGTCTGAAGTGTTGATAGGCTTTTAAAAGGTCAAAATGGTCTACAAGTGTAAAGGTCTTAAGGGGTCTAAGGAATCTAATGGTCTAATGGAAATGTTCCAAAAGTAGAGAGCGCCTTATGGGTCAAAGGGGTCTAAAGGGTTCTTAATTGTCTTGAGGGATATAATAGTCTAAAGGGTCAATGCAGGGATTCGATGGTCGAGGGGGTACATTCCAATAGTTGGGGTCTCAAGGTCTTTGGGGTTTTCAGGGATCTAAAGGGTGTAAAGTGCCGATTCGGGTTTTATAGGGGACTAAAAGGGATGTTCCCTCTCTGCCACCCCTCCCCCACCCCAATTCTGTCATTCCCTTCCCCTTTACTTCCCGTTCAAAGCAGGAGGGTATTAATGACATTGAGGTTAAAATTTAATAAAGAGGTTCTATTGAATTATGATTGAGATCAAATTTAAATTAAGAGGTTCAAGTTAAACAATAACGAAACATCTTGAGATGACAGAATCTCGTGATTTGTGATAGAAATACAAACATAGATTACATTTTGAGTTAATTAGCTAATTATCTCACCACCTGGATGGCAATTAAATAAAGGCTCCATTAGTTGTTTTTTTTCGCATCAATGATCATGCCGAGTTTCAAAACGATCCGTTGAGCTGCCTCGGAGAAGTGGGGGGTGGGGGGGGATGTTGATGGACCCATTGCTGGAAGGACTGTGACTGATTGATGGACATCATTATGCCTTTAATAGCTCTTCTCCACTTTGTCATTGATGAGCTAAAATGACCAACTTCTTCATTGGGGAAAAGGAGCCTCTCGATCTCACCATGAGTCACGGTTATGCACTGACATGAAGCACTCATGTGGAAGTGCCATTTGATACAACATGACAAATTGAATTTTGAACCAAAGTAGTGGTACTAAATTGTATAACAGGAGTGAAGAGGATAAGGATATCGTCTTGTACCACCATGCATGTTCCAATAATGAGGCATGCGACCCTTTGGAAAGGGAAACATTGTGAGAAGCAAATAGAGAAATAATCAAGTGTCATCAAAGGTGAAGACGGCATCACTCAGAAAAAATCTGTTCTATATTATCCTAAGTCCATAGATAGAACAAAACAACTTGAAAAATATACCAGGAAATATCCCAATAAACGAGCTACGGGCGTGTCGAAAAGTAATGCATCCTATTCTTTTTTTTGTTTTCCAAAATGGGTAAAGATATTTGAATATAACAGTGCAGTCCACACATGAGTTCTTCCCGCCACCAGGTGCGAAGTTTCGTGATTCTGACACGATATATCAGTGCTACGTTGGTCATTGTGGCAGAGGGCCTACCTTTTTTGTATCCCGTCAAAGTTCGTGGAAGAGCTAGTACACTGAACAGATCAGGACATAATTAATAGTAGAGAGGGGTTGGGGGGGGGGAGAGAGACACTAATAGTGGAGTTGAAGGACAATATAGAGTGAGACTTGGACAAACAATGGGTGTGGTGAGGAATGGGGTAAAGGGGAGATGCATGGTGTGGACAATATGGATACGATACAGACACTCTCAGGAGGGAAAACTGTAAATTTGGAAGTAGATTTGGTGGGGTGGGGGTGGAGATTAACGAGGGCAGAAAAGATCATGGTTTTGAATTGGGGATGATCTGAGATCATCCCCAATCCCAAACCACTCATGCATTCCTTTCCTGCCCCCCAGTTCTCCCCACACCCATTAACACCCCCATTCGATGGGTGGCATACTCATTGATGCAACACCCTGCCTGAGAAACAACAGGATGAGAGTTTGTCAGGTCAAGAATTAAACTGAGTATGGACAGCTCAAAACCTCTTGGGTCAGAACCCTTGCAGCAATTGCTGGTGTGGGATTAGGGTTCTTGGCTACCAGTCCAGTAAAGAGGTACTATTTGAAAGTGATGCCATATGGTACAGCTTTCCAGCTCGACTTGTGAAGGTAATCCATTCCATGCTGATGGCCAGTGGACACCAGTTATTGTGTGACCATTCTGGCTCTTTGTGTTCGGATGCATGTGTTTGATTGACCATGTGCTTCAGCCATCGGGCTGAAGTACATGTGTGCATCAGACAAGCTTTGTTGGACTGTGTACTTTGGCTGTGGGCACAAGGTGCACATCCTTAGTTTTGTTATATATATTTTTTTATTTATTTTTTATTTTTTAACCTTGTTATGAAAAAGTCACTGCCACAAGAAGGCCAGTGATCAACAAACGTGTCCATGGATTGATTCCCAAGTGATGCGCTGGCATTGCTAACAAAAATGCTGGCTGCTTGACCTATGGGCCACAGTGTAGCAGCTGTTCACTGCTTGCTTGCAGTGGATGGTTATATGGCTTTCACAGACTCGGTTCACTGCAGACTGCAGCCTAAGCTGGAAGTATCTTTTTAAATTTAAAAATATTATTTCCTGGCTGCTTTAATCCCAATAAACTCCAATGGATGCCTGCCTAAATAGAGTGGATGTGGCAGGCACTCCATTTGGACAGAACCCTTGCAACAATTGTTTTTGTGAGATGATGAATCATGGTCATCATTATTCCAGTGAAGAGGTACTATTTGATTATCCAATATCTATATATACATATATATATATATATTCGATTAGATCTTAATTAGGGCGGCCAAGCGTTTAACCGCTGGTGCGTGCCGACTATGACAGGTTAATTAGTTTGGGAACGACATCCCAGTCTATCTAGGTTCGGACAATGCTGGAACAATGAAAGGAAAGGACAAGCACGGACAGGTTGAAACGTCAACAAGGAATTTATTCATAAGAAAATTATATAAACAGAAGACCTTTTTATTTCCTTGTGGTGAAAATAGGTGAATTCAAATCGATCAAAATAATTTCAAACAAATAAAGAATTAAACAGACATTGATAGAAAAATAGACAAAAAGCAGATGCTTATCACTATGCCGTAGTTAACAATTAATCATGAGACAAGGGTACCCAGAAGATCATTCAGGGGGGAAAGAAATCTGGTCTTTGCTTACCAAGGTAGAAGTCATCGTGCATCAAATGAAACGTCCCAAAATGTGTGAGCGTGCCTTTGTCCACTGCCAGTGCCCTGCCTCGCCGTGCACCCACTTGCAAACAGGAACCAGGGACACCAAGAATCAGCTACGCTAAGAGCAGGTCCCAAGCAGAACCAGCAGGAATGGTTCAACCGTCACTCACCATCAGGAGCCACCAGGAGCCGCAACCAATGGACAGCTGGAAGGGGCTGTAAGGTGCTGAGGCACTGTGAGGAGCTGTCACCAGCGATCAGAGCTGTACGGCTGTAAGGCTGTCACCAACTGTCACAAAACTGTCAAAGCGGTCCTCCCGTCCTTTTTTATAGGTGACCAGTCTGGGTGGAGCCTCAAGCAGACTTCAGCCAAATCCAACTTGCCTATTGGCGCATCGTTGCACGTGACCAACCGTCAACCTCGCGATCATTCCTTCTTCGTTCAGCCCGACACGAACAAGAGCCAACCAGCATCCATAGAGCTGTCAAACGTAAATGGAAAAAGGTGGACGTCAACGTCGGTGAAATAAAAGAGGTGGGTGTCGAACGTCAATTAAAGATAGGTGGGTGAGGCAAATGATCCACAGCCATATTTGACCGTCAGAATAACTGCTCAGGAAAAGCCCGCGGTGTGCTTAATCAAATGTCTTGTAAGTCCAAAGTGTAAATAAATCGTCCACCTCCAAGCCAATGTGTCCTGATGGAAAGGGGGTAGACGAGCCTCCGTTGGGCTAACGCCTATCTCGTGTGCATGAATGTGTCGAAAAGAGGAAAAGGCCATCCCATAAGAAAGGAAATCTATTCTATACCCTTCTCCGATGCATCAAAGTTAGAATCCCACCAGACATGAGGATGGGTCTATCCTGGACCTGCATTTAGGGAAATAACTGTCTGAGGACCTAAATGTTTGCATGCATTAGTTGGATCCGATTCTGAAATACATACACATACATACATAGAGTACATACATACATGCATACATACATACATACATACATACATCTTTTTCTAACCACTGATTGACTGGCTCACTCACTGACTGATATTAAAGATCGGTATTTTCTGGATGATGAAGAAAGCTGAAATAAATAAACAAGAGTATACCCGGTCTCAGGTGAAATTTTACTTGCTTCCCAGCAAGATGCCTCATGCCTATAGATTGGTTCCCTAGACAACTTCTCCATAAGATCAGTCTTGTTTGTATGAATGTTACTTGCCCAAGTTTGTCGAATTTAAGAGAACAACAAACTTGGGATTTCTCTGTCTTTTGTACAATGGGCCCATCCTTTGTTCTCCTGATTCGTGCCACAGATCTAGAGTGATCACTTTAGTTGTGTTCAATCTGTGTACAAGTACCCACCATCGGTTTAATATGTCCCACTTGTTTTGGCAATCAGGGTGAAGGAGAAATACTGTCTGACAGTCCTTGTGACGAGTTTGCAGTGAGCTTACTCGTTGCATCTTACCAGCGTAAAGTGCCCCATGCTGAAGAAACTTTCTTTTGATATTTGGATTTGTTTTTTTTTGTTTTTTTGTTTGTTTTTTTAGGATATATAAGTTCACCTAAATCCATAATTTTGACCTGAATCGCTTATCAGTCCCTTTTGATGTTTTTTACATGTTCATTTGTCAATTGAGTTGCTGATGTTGATCGTCATATTGTCTGTGCTCTTCTTCGATCTGTGTACATATTGCCCGATGACATTTTGATGCAAGAAGTTGATTGATATACAAATCAAGCTGTCAAGTGATTTATTTTCAATTTTTGCATGATTTGGTTAAATAAGTTAGTACGAGTGGATGTTTAACTGCAGTTTGGCCACTTTATTTACAAAGTTTATGCAACCATAGTTTGAGGATCAAAGATTGATTTAAAAAAAAAATAAAAGAAAGAAAACCTTTTATGTTCTTATTTTGTTCCAAAATCATGGGGAAGATGTGTTGATAAGTTAGAGAATCAAGTGTGATGAAATTTGTGATTTCAGCCAAGATTAGTGAAATGCCAAGTTAAATGTATACTCCGTCCATCATCCATTTTCATCCTTCACAATATGAGTACCATGTTACTGACAGCCTGGTTACCAAGATGGTTTTATCCATTGAATAAAGAAAGATTGGTTGTCTAGTTCGCAGTGTTATCCGATTTGATTTTGAACCCACCTGTTCCCCGGTGGATTTTTCTTGCGTCACTCGGCATGTGATCGGAAAGTGTTACAGTATAAAATCCAACAAAGTCCTCTTGGGTGTCGTTTAAATGGATGATTTGATCCGCTTGCTGGTTTCTTCTGATCACATGTCTTGTGATGTGGGGAACCCATTTTGTGAACACATTTGTGACATGATGTGTGTTCAAATCCCAAACACTGTTATTTATCTGTTGTCGATTAATATGGTTATCCTCTTGCATGATGATGCACGTTAAAGCTCCTCGAGCAGCCTTGAACCATTGTTTGGAAAAATTGTTTCAGCAAACTGAGTAACCAACGGATGTATGACATGAGTATATTGACATTCACAACACTTGTGTTTGATGGATGCTTTATCTCCATATTGTGACCTTGATCCAAAAATAAAACAAAATTCCACACAATCGTCAACTGTATGAAAGACTTTAATTTTGTACAAACATGTACCATGAACTGAACCTCCACTCTGAACAAAGCTCATAAGTCGATGAAGCTTTTACCTGAACACCAGCAGTGTCCATGTGAGTTGTTCTGTTGGACTTTAAAACCTTGCAATGGGACCTGAAAAGATCAAGTACATGACTGAATAATGGATGCCCTGCTTAGCTTGACAGCTGTGAGTATTTTGAGAAGGCCCAGTTTTCAGCCATTTGTTAATCTCCTCAATTAAATAAAACGCTTGCCTCCTGTGATGGTCCTTTAAGTTATCAAACAATCCAATCAATGGATTTTTTTTCATTCACTGATATTAATCCTTTTTGTCTCCCTTTATTATTGACCAAAATGACCTTTTGAGTCTAGTCTTCTTTTCTGGATGATGTCATGACACGTCAAGTCTCATTGAATGTGAAATTATCCTTCTTTTTTTTCTTCATATAGCAGCTTTAGATTTCTCTGTGATCCATCTTGTGGTTGTGCCAGAGCCATGCATGGTTTTCACAGGTCTAGTATTCTCAGGTGTACTTGGTTACTTTGCTCATGGTGTGTTGATGTTACAGCTTTAATACAGGGGATTTTGACATGGGAGGTCTTTTGGCCCCTCATGTCTGTGCTCCATCAACTCCACAGTAATTTAATCTACTAGGTTATTTATTTAATTTCACAGGGAGAGGGGGGTAGCGAGGGGTGGTTTGGGGGGGGGGGGGGCAGTAGGATGGACACAGTAACTCATCACCAGGGTGGTTGTACTTTGATTCAATTTTTTTTTTTATGTATTTCAGGGATGAAACGGTGTCGGGTGAAGAATGAACAAATACCGACAGTGCATTCACCTTTTGACAACACTCTTAGACGTCACAATCACTAGTCACTACACAAGTACACAATCACCCATCCATACCTCAGCCAGCAGCCAGCCCTGCCAATGTCTATGTACACCTCTATCCCCAATGCTTCTACGTACCTAATTCTAATTTAAACCTATCTACCATTTCTGCAACTACCTTTCCAGGGAGACCATTTGATGCATTAACTACTCTGAGTGAGACCCCTACCTTAACTACCATCCTTTCTCACCTCCAGTTTACCCTTTGTAGACTGTGGCACTGGTCCTGTCACTGTACAGCAGTGTTGATTACAAGGGTTGAACTGATTGTAGTATCCCTTTGTGATCATTTCAATAACGATTATAAGGTCAATTGTAACTCTGAAGTCAGTTGAACATGAAGGTTAAACTTGTACTCGTATAATGCTAGTTTCAACATGGTATACAAAATTACATTTTAGCAAAAATTATTTCAGTGTCCAGGTGTATGCCATGCTTGCTCCAAGGAGTGCTGATGCGTGTGGTATTGAGATAGATTGTTTTTCTACATAGTCATGGTGTCCTCCTTTCAATAGCCTGTAGAAACAAATCAGTGTGGACACCAAGGGGACATTGGACTTTGCTTATTAATTACTGGCTGGATAAATGGGTCTTTGCACTCCAGATAGTTTACCCTTTTATGACAATCCTTGGAGATCCCATGTGATCACCTTTCCATGGTTACATCAACAGCTTCCTTTCCTTGGAGACTTGAGCCAGTGGACCACATTATTTAATTATACAGTGAAATTGCAATTTGGTTGGTATATTAAAGTGAAGATTGTTAAACACTAATTACCAAGGTTTGTACTGAATTTATTTATTTATTTATTTTTAATGTTTTTATTTTTTATTTTTCGCCACATATGACTTTTCATATCAGTCCATGGTAATCGCTTTTATTTTTAATTTTTTTATGTTTTTTTACTTCATTATTCCTCTTTAAAGTTGCAACTTGTTTCAATGTAAACAACTTCTTTAAACTTTGAGAAAAACAAAATCCCTAAATATAATCTAACAAGCATAATATAATATATCATGTTGTTCTATTCATAATTGATAGATTTTGAAGTTGTTCAAAACATTCACACAATTAAAGCTCATGATAAAACAGATAATTAAAATAAAACACTATAGGGAAATTATGGCCTTCTCGCTGTGGTGATTAACTCGCGTAAAATGTCTTTTATGAAAACTGGTGACATAAGAATTAAAAATTACCCCCGTGTGGGTGGCGGTCATCTCTATAATACCACAAGTTCTCAATGTTCAGTTCTGACCGAAGACTACTGCGCAGTTCTACTGCCCAGCTCGACTGCGCAGTAGAACTGCGCAGTTTGGTTAAAGATGACTCGGCATTTTGGCGCGCGCGCACGAAATTATATTTTGAAAATAAATGTCGAAGTTTACATTTCGGGTTTTGAAACTTTTGCACCTTCGGCAGAAAATGTATAATATAAAAGGCTAAAAATGTGTTTTATATTTATATTTCATTTCTCCTTCCTTCCTTCTTTGCGAATCGCATCGGCATTTTTGGCCACCTTCCAGATCACGTGACAATCAAACGGGAAGGAAATTCAAAAATCTGTCCGGTTATATACAAGATAATATTTTTTACTATCATAATCAATAAACAGTTGCCGAATATTTTGTAGAATGGCAGACTAGATAGGTTTTGAAAATGGCAATTTTTATAACTTACGTGACCTCGTGACCTCGTCCCTGACCTTGAACCCGGACAAAAGTTATATCGTTGTGCAACACTCATCGACCTCTACCCACATACTAAGTTTCATCAAGATCGGAAAGAAAAATTGTGACGGACGGACGGACGGACATTTGGTCCGGCTTTATTAGGTCATCTCGGCAGAGATGACCTAAAAACAACTTTGTAGCATGACTAATGATGAAGAATCATAAAAACGATTAACAAAGCACACATGCAGAGGAAAATTGGAGTCCAGGAACGTGAATCTTTCCAAGTTGTACATTGCTTTTCAGGACGCTGAAGATGAGGGATTCATTGGCTGCCTCGACTCTCGGGGTAAACCATTGACTAAAATATGCAATTTTGTGTGTCCACAATACATTCAGTCATTACTGATCGAATCTCAACCAAACTTGACAGGAGGACTAAGGGTCACATGATTGAGGTTGTTGCAACTTCGTTTGCCCCCCCCCCTCCACAAATGGGTTTTCCTCCTTGGGTGAAATCTGTGTGAAGGCGTATATCCATATTAAGATAGCCAATCGTGGCATGTTTCCAAGGTTAAAAGTTGATATTCGAAACCTGATGCCATATTTGACGATCGGAACTCTTGGCCTAAATAATTGTCAATCTCGAGTGAAATCGGAATTTTTTGGGAAAAAAGTATTTATTTATTTTTCTAACCTGATATGAGTGTTTTTGTTTTTTTTTCTAACCTGATTATGATTAAATAATAGGCATTGTGGGACGTGAGGTAAAATGGCTCCAAACAGAAGTGTTATGTTCACAATCGCCATGACTTCCTTTATAAGTTTTCTCTTCGGTGTGAAAAAGACCAAAAGTGACTTAAAAGCATCATGAAATGTTGAAAGGTTACAGCCCGTTGGTGTCACAGGCATTCTGAGGCACACAGTTTGTGTAGGCCTGAGGCTTCAAGCCTTCCGGTCTATAGTTTGATTCCTTCATGGCCCAGTGGAATTAGAATCTATCCAAGCTATAATATAAAACATGATATATTAGAAATGCACATAAGCAGAGCCACTTTTGGCTTCATTACATAACCCAAGTTGATTCCCCCCCCCCCCCCCCCCAAGGCATCAATCGATCAAGCCAGCATTCTCGCCAATACATCGCCCATGGTTTATTTATTTATTTATTTTTATTGTTAATAATTATGGAAGTGAAAGAGGCTGTGCTTATACACTGTATGTTTATGTATTTGCATTAACACCTGAAGCACATCAAAGAAATCCCAACTAACGTTTTCGACCCGTTCATGTTTTGTATCCCATTTCGAATCGTTCCCCATTTCCTTGTTGAAAATAAATGGATGTAATCCATAACTGTTATGTGAATTGTAATCCTCTGGGTTGTATTTTTTGTTCACCCATCATTTTCATGGGGATTTTCCACTGGTGTTGTAAAATGCATGGTTGAGCACTGGTAAACCTCGACATTGATGGCAGCCACATCGAAGCAGAATAGCATTTTGGATGGTATACCATGCCCCTTGTACTTTAGGAGAGAGGGAAGCAGAATATTGTCAGGTCAGGTCAGGCCAGATCTGATCTGTGACTTGCTACAGGTACCATATAAACCTGTACCAACCTGTTTCCTGGGCGGGTTGCCAGTGACTAAACTGTCTCCCCCACCAGGTTTCCTAGTGAGGAGGGTGTATTGATATGGATACCCAGCAGGATTAAAACAAAAGATGGAGGAGCTCCTTGTGAACCAACGGCCATCCATATTTGGTGCCAAACTGTCTGCAGATGTCCTTCTGCAGTTGGGTACCTCTCTCTAGAAGGTTGGTGGCAAGATTTGCACTCATGCCACCATAAAGCACTTCATTCCACAAAACACAAAAAATCGCAAACAAAACTGAAAACCCACTCAGAGTAGTGCCTTTGCAGCTGCCCTTCACAGGGCACCTCACTGAATGGCAGGATTGGGGTAGTGCCTTCGGGACCCCTTCTTGGGTCGGGTTGTGGTGGTGTGTGCTGGGGTGGTGCTGAGGTGTTGTCCACCAGACACCGGTCTCCTCGGGTTAACCTGAGGTGGTCCCTTTGGGTGGTGCCTTGAATGTCCTCTCCCTTAGAGAGGATGATCACCTGTCTCTGCTATTATCTGAGCTCCAGCATTTGAACATCATTATTGTAGCACTCATTGAGGTTCAGAGATCGGATAGTGGTGAGATCATGGCGGGTGGTAACACCTACTACTGGTTTGGTCACGGATGGTTACCATGCCCACGGAGTGGATGTAGCTGTGTCCAATAAGTTGACTCCCATGATAATTGAGGTATCACCGGTCAACAAACAAATTGTGAGACTGAGGATCCGTCACTACTTGGATGTCATTTTCCTGGTCACTGTATATGTTCTGACTGAGCCACGTGATCTCACTGTGAAGGAGGCATTCTATGTCACACTCGGGTCTGTGGTTGATCAGTGCCCCAGGTGAGATACTCTTCTAGTCTTGTGGGATTTCAGTGCATCAACTGGCACTGGATAGGGATAGCTATGAGACACTCGTTGTTCCTCATGGGTCTGGAACTGTTAACAAGAACAGTGCTAAGTTCCTTGGCTTTGAAAGAAGTTGTTCACTTATGGTGGCTGGTTCGTGATTTCAGCAACCACAGCCTCATCGCTGGACTTGAAAATCCAACGCTGTTTGTGCGGCAAAGGAGATTGTCCATGTGTTTGTTGATTCTCACCGGAGGATGCTCCAGAACTGCAGGGTCTACTGCAGTGCTCATTTCCTCAATAATGATCACAGGCTTGTAGCAACTCTGAAGTTGCAGCTTATATCTGGGAGAATGGTACCATCCCAGCCTAGGCTAGAATGATGTTAGCAGGCTCAAGGATGAGAGGGCAGCTGAGGAGATTGCGAACAAGTTGAGTGTGGATTTTTTTTGGGGGGTGGGGGGGGGTTGGAGAGGGTTATATGTCTCAGGGAATCCTAAGGAGTTTTGGAGTGTTTGCAAGACTACCCTCCTTGATGTTGCCGGCGGATGTCTTGGAACCCACCATTGGGTGAAGAAGAACTTTGTCAAGCGACACTGGATACCATTGACCAGTCACAGGGCCAGGCTTGATTGCAGAGCTGAGCTGTTCAGGAAGCTGAGGTGTAAAACTGTACGTGTGCTGAGGGCGGACAAGGAGGCCTATGTGCGAGTAATCTGTGAAGGGGTAGAGTATCACCTGTGGTCAAGTGATTCTCAACCTCCTTACAGAGGAACTCGCACCCAGAGCAGTTGGGCTTTACACCAAATTGGTCAATGATTGACCATATCCTTGCTCTTCAGGTCCTCACCGAACAGAGACGGGAGTTTCAGCAGGGGCTGCTTGAAGCCTATATTGATCTCCACAAAGCGTTTGATTCAGTGAATGGAGATGCTCTCTGGAGGATTCTCGGTCATCGTGGAGTTCTACTAAAACGGATAAATCTGTCTGAACTGTACTCTTACTGAGAGTGCTGTGAGATGTGGTGGTTCCATGTTTGACTTATTTCCAGTTGTTGCTGAAGTTTGTCAGGGTTGTGTACTAGCCACCACCCATTTCAGCATGTTTATGGATTGGATGCTCGGGAGAATGTCGGAGAGATCAAGTTGCAGTTTATCGTTTGGATTTTCTGTGAAATCAAGATCAGAGATCTTGACATTCCCAGTCATCTTTGGGGAGATACTGGATATCCTTTTGGGGGCCCTCCAGGTGCTGAATGAAGTCGGAGCCACTGGGATTATGGGTTTCCTGAGTCAAAACTAAGATCTAGGCTTTCAATGACATTGGATGCTGCTATCTTGTTTGTACCTGTTTGTGGTGAGGATGTTGAGGTCACGGAGAGATTCATGTCTCCGCATGTTGAGCCAGAGGTCAATGCACATCTGGGTCAGGCCTAGGGAGTCGCTGGATCATGGCTCTGGTGCTGTCAGTAACTTTGTAGGAGGATGAAAGTCTGAGTCTTTAAGTCCTTGTTCCTTCCAGTCTTGCTCCTCGGATGTGAGACTTTGAACCTGACCAGGGATCTGAGTTGGAAGCTTGACTCCATCAGTACCAGGTCTCTTTGGAGAATCTTTGGCTATCATTGGTCAGACTTTGTGTCCAATAAGCAGTTGCTGAGAGATACTCAAATGAGATTTTCAATTGCCCCACTGACTGCAGAGAGCAAATTAATGTCGAAAGATGGTGGTGTTGATACCCAGAATGCTCCTTGAAGTGATGTCACCAGCTGTGTTTGTTTGATGTCAAGTCTGGTGGTGTTTTTCTTATGTCTGTCAGCATGAATGTGTGTGTAACAGTTCCTCCATGAACCCCTTAGATACTGTTAATAACAACAACAAAAAAGTCAGTCTTTAGCAGCCATTTAATTGTATGAGGTTTCAGATATTTTGGTGGGTTGTGTGAGGGGATGGCAATGATATTGACCTTTGGATGTGAACAACATCACAGTCCTTGTTTGTCATAATCGTAACCTCACTCTGATTTTGTTTTGCTTTATCCTTATCTTTGTCTAACCTCCCCTTAGCCCCTTTGTGGCTTTCTGCCTTGTTTGGGGAGATTTCCATTAAAAAAAAAGTTTGAATTATATGCTTGAACACAAATCACCTTTTTGGCCCTTTCAAAAACCTTATGTTTAGTGGTACTTGGACAAAATCTTATGACGTTTTACATTATCTCAACCAATCAAATTTACTGCTCACAGACCCCACCAATGTCCTTTTTGAAATTTTTATTTTATTTTATGTTTTTTTCTCGAGACTGCGGGATAAGGTCTTCTATGAATGCTCTGTTGTTTAATTGTGCTTTCCTTCAATTGAGGTGTGTGTGCGTGCATGCGGGTGTGTGAGGGAGGTCCGTCTGAAAAGTAACGGGACTGACTTCACAGAAATTTTATTCCAAAAAATATCTTGAAATCACAACTTGTCCCCTTCCAAACAGTTTCCCCCCAGTCTCACACACTTGTCCATCCGCTTCTTCCACACTTCGATGCACCCCTGGAAGGCTTCTTCTGGAATCCTCCAGAGCTCCGTCGTCACGGCCCTTTGATGGCCTCCCCATCAGGAAATCTGGTCCCCTTGATCACCCCCTTGAGCTTGGGGAATCGGAAAAAATCACAAGGGGCCAAGTCTGGCGAATATGGGGGTTGCTCCAGAGTTGGCACGTTCCTCTCCGCCAGAAACTGTCGCATGCTCAGGGCACTGTGAAGAGGGGTGTTGTCATGGTGGAGCACTCGGGCATTGTTCTCCCACAGATCCCTCCTCTTGTCCCAGACTGATCTCATGAGGCGCCGAAGGATCTCCTTGTACACGTATTGATTCATCGTTTGACACTGTGGTAGAAACTCGAATTGGACGATGCCCTTGATGTCAAAAAACGCGATGAGCATCACCTTGATCTTCGACTTCGACATCCTTGCTTTCTTTGGTCTTGGTGATGCCGGACTTTCCACTAATAACTCTGCCATTGGTCTTGGGATCGTATTCGAATATCCACAATTCATCACCAGTAATGACTCTCCCGAACAGGTCTGGATCGTCCTCGAGGCGCTCGATAATGTCTTGTCAGACAGTGACTGCTGTTTCTGTCCTCAGACAACAGCTTGGACCATCTTTGCGCACACCTTGTGCATTTCGAGATTTTCAGTGATGATGCTCCAGACAGTGTCCTTGTTGATGGAAAGTTCCTCAGCAATCATCCACATGCGAGTCGACGATCTGCGCGCACCATCTGCTTCACACGCTCTGTTGTCTGCCGTTCTGCTCGTTGAAGGTCTTCCAGACCATGGATAATCTTCAACCTCCTCCAGTCCCTCTTTGAACCTCTTGTGCCATTCAAATGCACGTGTACATGACATAGTTCTTCCCCGTAGACTTGCTGCAGCATTGCGAAAGATTCGGAAGTGTTTTTGCCAAGCTTGGCAAGAAACTTCAGATTGGCTCTCTGCTCACGATTCGTAGCGCGACAACTCAGACTAGACAACGTGTAAAGCACGACTTGTAAAAAATCACACAATGAGCGCAGTCAACCATCACTAATCACATATATATATATATATATATATATACTGTATATATATATATATATATATATATATATATATATAATATATATAATATATATATTGCTGGAATGTTGCGAAAGACTGTGACGCAACCCATTCATTCAAGTTGTGTAAGTGGAGCACACAGCAGGCTCAGTCCCGTTACTTTTTCGACGGACCTCGTTGTATATATATATATACAAACAGATGTTTGGTACTACAGAACTTTAATATGGATACAAACAAACACGACATAATAGTGACCGAAGTGATGTATTTCCAACTTTTTCCATGAACCTTGTGTCATTGTAATATATTTTTGTAAAAACAAACAAACAAACAAAGTTAAAGTAAGTAATGAATAGCCCCGATTTAAATTTCAAAATATAATCGAGTTGCAAATATGTGAAATATTTTATATGCTGCTGAAATGGTAAGTTGAATTACTTTTGAAATTGGGGTAAGAATGGATGTTAAAATGAAGCCAAAAGAAGTTTTGAGAAGCAGGTAATGAGGTGTCCACAAAGGTTTGGAAAACTTTGATTTATCCAAATTATTAAACTTTATTACAATCTTAAACTCTGTAAAGTTATTTTGCACATCACTGACAATCAATCTCAAACTTTATTAAAATCTTAAACTAAAGGGAATTTGACAATTTATTTAAAACTTTACAATCTAAGTAATGGGAGATTGACAATTTTACCACTACATATTTAACAACTGTGATTGAAGTGATTCATATCCCAATGCACAGTTTATAAACAGGGCAATTTAAGGGATTCAATATTGATTATGATGTAATTTTGATCACTTATCACGTCAATGAAAATGTTGGTCCCTTTAGCCATCGATAGGTTGCAGTACCATCAATGACTGTTCGTGGTGGGATCCAGGCCACTGGTGTTGATAATCATGGTCTGTCATCAATTGATTGCAGAATGTCAGTAATTAACAAATTGTCAGCGAATCAATCGTTTGCACAATGCTGCCACTGCATAAATGTGAGGTCGAGGAAACTTTATACTGGACAAACAGAACTTCCTATTATGCAAGCAGGATAGTAATTGAGTCAATCCCATTTGTGGTGAGTTGTACACACAGCTCATGCCAGAAACTGGCTTCTTTCCATTCAGCTAAGCATTGCTGAAGGTGTGTGCGTGCGTTGTTTGTTATCTCTATCTGTAGGTTTCAGAAGGTGGAACAGAGTCCTCCCAGGTCTCAAAGTATTCACGATTCATGGACAAAGTTGTGAAGTTTTCTTGTCCTCAAAGTTTTGTTCCAAGGGCTCTTTTCAGAATCATCCTTGAGCCCCAAACATCCTCCAACTGCAGTTAGTTTCTAGTAATGATTCCAGGGATGGTTTATGGCTCACCTGGACTTTAATCTGGTAAGCTAATGCAATTGAGCAGTGTCCGTAGATGAGTGAGTACATCAATCAGTCAGTCCGTCCGTAAACACTTCAGTCATTATCGCTTGAACCAAACACACGATTTTGATGAAACTTGGCCACAAGCTTATATCTGATGCCTAATAAAGGTTATTGACTGAATCAAAAATCGGTGCTCTTAAGGGGTTACGTACCAACAACCTTCATCACCTTGATGAATGTTACCAAAGTTCGTTCACAGCATTAAAAATTCAGTTGAAGGGGTCTGCGGGGAATTTGAGTCTGGGTGTGCGCTACCGCTCGCCATGTCGCCACAGGCGAATCCCCTTACCTGTGGCTAATATTTAAACCACCCATTAGCCACTGTGGATAATTCATGTGTAGTGTTTTTTTTTTTTTACCAGTTTTAGACGAATTGTGGGTGATTTTAGCACAGAATTCAACCTTCGTTGAGACGCCGAGACGCCGCCATTTTGTATGTTTGATTACGGGAATACGCGTTGATTTCGTACAAGCTTATATACTAACTTTAGTAATTTTTAAACTAGTTTCTAGTAAAAAAAATCGACCGAAATTACACATGATTCCCATGATTCTCAGTCAAAATTGTATTTTTTTTTTTTTTTTATTTTCCCCGGAATGATTCGGCATGATCTCGCGCGCTACATGCTTCGTTGGGGCAGTGGTTGCCAGGTGAGTTTTGACACAATCAGTAGTAGTACCTGTAGTAGGACGGGTTTGTTGGATGAGTGAGTTGATATGTGACTTTGGTTGGTTGGATGAGTGATTGATGGGTGAGATTGGTTGTATGAGTGAGTTTGATGTGTGACATTGGTTGGAAGTGTGAGTTTGATGTTACATTGGTTGGAAGTGTGAGTTTGATGTTGAGATGGTTGGAAGTGTGAGTTTGATGTGTGAGATTGGTTGAATGAGTGAGTTTTGATGTGTGAGATTGGTTGGATGAGTGAAGTTGATGGGTAGATGGTTGTATGAGTGAGTTTGATGTGTGAATTGGTTGGAAGTGTGAGTTTGATGTGTGAGATGGTTGGATGAGTGAGTTTGATTGTTGAGATTGGTTGGATGAGTGAGTTTGATGTGTGATGTGTTGATGAGTGAAGTTGATGTGTGAGATTGGTTGGATGAGTGAGTTTGATGTGTGAGATTGGTTGGATGAGTGAGTTGATGTGTGAGTTGTTGATGAGTGAGTTGATATGTGAGATTGGTTGGATGAGTGAGTTGATGTGTGAGATTGGTTGTGAGTGAAGTTGATGGTGGAGATTGGTGTATGAGTGAGTTTGATGTGTGACATTGGTTGGAAGTGTGAGTTTGATGTGTGAGATTGGTTTGGATGAGTGAGTTGATGTGTGAGATTGGTTGGATGGTGGAAGTTGATGGGTTGAGATTGGTGTTATGTGAGTTTGATGTGTGACATTGGTTGAAGTGTGAGTTGATGTGTGAGATTGGTTGGATGAGTGAGTTTGATGTGTGAGATTGGTTGGATGAGTGAGTTTGATGTGTGAGATTGTTTTGGATGAGTGAGTTTGATGTGTGAGATTGGTTGGATGAGTGAGTTTGATGTGTGAGATTGGTTGGATGAGTGAAGTTGTTGGGTGAGATTGGTGGATGAGTGAGTTTGACTGGCATGAGGTTGGTTCCAATCCTGGTCCACAACCACCCCATCCCCCACTACCACCTACTAAAGGCACAACGACCATACCCCCCCCCCCCCCACACACACACACACCATCACACACCACACCACCATCCCTCACAATCACCACCTCCCCTGATGGTCGTTCATTCAACCAATCTCACACGTCAAACTCACTCATCCAACCATCTGAACAATCCAACTCACTCATCCAACCAACCTCACCCATCAACTCACACATCTGCCTTAAAATTAACTTATTATTTCATATTGCTAAAAAAAATACTTTTGAATAAAATAAGTGGCTATTTCCTCTCCTGTGGCTAATCATTCTAACCTGGATTAGCCACAGTGGCTAATTCCTTTTGAAAGCCAGAGCACACCAAGTGAGTGACTGTTGCTCCTGGTCCGGGTGAGCTTCGGGACAGGCGGTCCTATTTTATCATTCCCGTTGCTCTAATTATCACTTGTACAATTTTGGCATTCTTCAGCTTGCAGATATTTTCACTTCATTTTTGAGATCTTGGTATTTGGTCATTTTCTTGATTTCTATGTTGCTTTAGCCAAAAGTATGGCGAATGAGACCTCCAGTTCCGCAATGCCTCCTCTCTTTTTTTTTGAACCCCCAGTGCTATATCCGGTCACAATGCTTTGTTTTCTGTGTTCACAATGGATGGGAGCATCAGGTCATACATGAGCATTATGTCCTTGTTTTCAATGATTGCTTTTGGTTCATGTTTCCATGAGTTTTCTGGGACCGGGATATTGAAATTTCTGCAGATGTGCCAGTGGATTACTCTACATACTTTGTTGTGCCTTTGTGTGTACAGCTGTTCTGACATGAGTCGTTTTGTTTTATTTTACATCCCGATGGGAGGTGACTCGTGCTTTCTGTTTCTACATTGCAAAACCTACACTTTGTTGATTGGCTCAGTCCTGCCATTTTTTTTCAAGCCATTCGTGTCGTGTCCTTGGTCTTGGGCATTTATAATGATTCATTCTTCGTCCCAATTGAGCTGACCTCTTCTGAGCCATACCAGTGATTCTTCGGTGTCTATCCCCAATCTGTCCAACTCTTATTTTATTTTATTTTATTTTTTAAATATCTCTCTGCTCTTTTGTCTTTCTCCCAGTTGTCGCTATTTTTCTGTTGGTATTTTGTCTTATAGTTTTCTTTTGTCTTTTTTGCAATTGTTGGGGCTGTATTTTTTTGCTGTTTCGATTTGATGCATAACATCTTCGACTTGCACCTGTTTTTGGAAGTTTTTTGCAAGATAAGTGAGATACCTTTTTTGGCTTGTGTTCATGCTTGTGTACAAATTGGATTCAGTTGTCTGTTGAACTTTTCATGTACCCTGCTAATCCTAGTCGTCGCTCTATGCACTTGATTGAGTTCCATTAGGCCGCCACCCCCTTCTTTCCTCGGCAAGTACATTCTCAGGATGCATTGATTTTTGTGGATAGTGAGGAGTTTCCTTGTTCTGACATCTAGTTTTCTGATTTCCACTTGTGGTCAGTTTACTATTCTGCAGCTGTACTGGAACACTAGTACTGTGATCTGGTTTATGGCTTTGATTTTGTTCCTTGGGGAGGTATGTTTTCATGATCATCCTCTTTCTCTGCAGGTATTCGTTGGTAGTTGTTTTGCGTGTTTTTATGACGTATTTAGTGACCCTCTCGTACTCCAAGGTATTTTCAAGATGCTTCATTGTCTAGCTCATGTATTGTTGTATCTATTGGTCTTTTTATTTTTATTATTTTTATTTTTGATGATGTCCATTTTTGTTCTCCCTTGTATGAATGTGCATTTGGCACACTTATTTCGGCCAAATTCCATCGGAATGTCATCAGAGTACTGTTTCACTAATTTCAGTTCTGCCAAGAGTTTTAATTCATCCACATACAGTAGATGTCACCTTTCTTGTTTCTTTGAACATTATTTTATTGCTTGTTGAGGTGTGTCCGTGTCCTTGCTCATTAATGAGGTTATTTAGTGGACCCAGAGCCAGAGCCAGGTGAAGCAGGAGGGGGGAAAGACTGTCTCCTTGAAAGATCCCACGTTGTATCTTCACTCTTGGTATTTCTATCTTTCCTTCCGAGTGCTGCAGGATTTGTGTGGTATTCCATCGATCCAAGGCTTTTTCAATCGGGTTGATTATTTGGGAATTTATCTTGTACATTTTCATGCCCTTTATCATCCATGAATGTGGGACACTATCAAAAGCTTTTTTTGATAGTCTATCCAGGCTGTGGACAATTTGGTTCTTCTTGTTTTGCAGTTTTTGAGTCTGACCTTGTTTAGTAGTAGGTGGTCTATTGTTCCATAGCATCTTCTCTTGCATCCTTTCTGTTCTGCCTCTAGGCCTCCTTGTTGTGTTGGGTGTTGGTACATTGTTTATGTGATAATTCTTGTTAATAATTTGTATCTTGTTCAGACAGGTTATTGGTTGGTGTTTGTGATGTAGTTGAGTTTGTTCAGATTTTGGGATGAGGAAGGTGTTACCTTCTGTGAGCCATTTGTTTGCGTGCGTTTTATTTTATTTTTTGTGTTTTTTTTCTTTTGTCCCTTGGAGACGGGGGGCATTAAAATGGTCTCTGACTGACCGACCAATCATCTGTCCATGTACTTTGTGGTACTTGATATTTAAAAAACCTGTTCAAGATTTAACTTTCATATTGCAGATTGTATTCGTGTACCACCCAAAAGGTGTTGTACCTGGAGAGTGGAGTCGCAGCTCGTTGTTGTTGTTTTTTGTTTGAGTGTGGTATGTGATGTACAGTTTGATGACTTTTTTTTTTTTAAACATCTCTCCTCTGGCCTTGCTCTCTCTCAGCTCTGACCTTCCCAGCAACTCCTGATGTGGTGTGTTCTTCCAGTAACTCCCTTTTGGTTAAACTTCCAAAATCCAGGCTGACTACACACTTCAACTCTTTCATTCCTCTTTTTCTCCTGTTTGCCATACTGCCTTCCAGAGGCTGGTCAATCCTACTCTTTTATACATCTTGTTATTCCCGCACTTTCGAAGAAAAGCGGGAATATTGTGATCGTCTCCGCCGTCCGTCCGTCCGTACGTCCGTCTGTCTTACCCTGTAACTCCTACACTGTTTGAAATAGAAACTTGAAACTTTGGGACATAGTAGATATATGTATGGGGAAGTGCACCAACACTGTCGGATTTTTTGATATGACCCCTAGTGGCCGGGCCAGAGGGGGTGGGGTCATGGGGGCTGATTTTTTTTTAAGTGTATTACCATTGTACATGGTAAATTATTTTTATAAAGAACTTACTTATGTGGCCCCCATGAGTGACAAACAGTCACAGATTTTACTGTATTTATCTAATTGATTATGAATAGTTATAATTAATATTACACACAGTTCATTCCTATGATTAAATTGATGCACAGTTCTATATTGCTGGACAGTGTTAAATGAATGTTTCATGAAATGTTGACATGCTTGCAATGACTTCTGATTTAGTAAACATAGTAAGTCTTTGGTCATAAAGCACATCAAATAGAAAAGAATAATCAATCCATTTTGCAAGATAAAATTTCACCGAGCGTTAATGGGACAAAGCAGTGCGCGCGGGAATATGCGATGGTGTGCCATCGACAACGTAGTTCTAGTTTAATAATGCTCTAAACATCTAATTCGTCAATATAACATATTCCATATATATATTTTATTTTTTTCCCCCAAATTGAGAATCTTTTATGGTATTGGCATATAGTCAGTGCAAAAGCAAATCAAGACTTGGTTTTATCAGGCCATGTATGTGAGTTTATAATTGGAGAAAATAAAATACCGCATAAGGTACAGTACTGTAAAATGCCTTGACTTTAAAAACGTACCACAGTACTTTGTTTTGTCCCAAACTTTGTGGTTTGGACTGTATAAAGCAAAAGAAAAAAGAAAAACAGCCAACAAATTCCCATTATCCGTCTAATGAAGTTTTAGGATTCCAAGTTGTTGAAATGTCAAATTTAATCATTTGTGTAATTTGTATTCAGCTGTTAAAGCTGCCTCGAAGACTGCATCTCTGAGGCTACCCTTTTATCCAAATGAAGGCCTGCTCCAATTTGGTAGTAATCAGTGATAAAATGCCTCTTCCACAATACCAATCAACTTGCTAGAATACACAATGAACAGAACATGCATGTTTTAACCTGCCATTGGAATATTTAAGGTCCACAAATTGGTTTTAGCAGATATAAGACAGACAAGTCAAACTTTTTTTAATTAATTTTTTTCCAGTATATTGCCTACTACAGAGTATGCTTAGCTCTCTGTATGTCGTTTTCTCCGATTGTGGTTGGACCTTGTTTCGCGATGTGCTGTGATCTGCTTAATCACATGGTTAGAGTAAAGGCTTGTTACCCAATTTTTTGTTGTTCACACAGATTCAGTGCATAGTTCAGCCATTCACAGGACCTTTTATGCCCTGATATGAATACAAATCATGATAGCAGGCCTGCATTTGTTAAAATGCTTCTGGATTCCTGGATGGCATGATCTGCTTGCAGATCTGATCTAATTGACAAACGAGGTAATGCTCCAGGATAACCAATATAATGGTTGGCCATTTTATTAGTTGGCTTTTCTTCTGACAATGTCTCGTGCACAGGATATTTCTTTTACAATGTTTCAAGCACATGCACATTGGGGGAGAGATGTTCAAAGATAGATGATAGATAGAGAACTTGCTACATGATTGACCATTTTATTTGACTTGCATTTCTGGTTTACTGCCTCTCCTATATGGTTCTCATAACTGGTCATTTGGGACCAGTGAGAATGGTAAACTTCACACAGAACAAAGGTTTGTTGCAAGAACAAACATAATGTCATGATTTGATTTACAGTACAAGTGTGTGCTTTGAAGTGCAGTCATAAATGAATGTTTCTTTCACTCGCCTTTGACTAACACTCGCATCCTACAACTCCATTGATTCTCTTCTTCCTTGTAAGACAGCTGTATAATAAGTGACAAACATCGTAATAGCAACTGTCTACAAGGACGAGCACTCTCATGCTTTATACAACAAGATACGTGGGGAATTTGTTTATTTTCGACATGGTACCCCAGAGTAGAGCATAAATGTGTGGTATGTTAACTTGCATATGTCACTTGGGTGGTGATAAACTTCATCAGATTGCATTTTGCTTTTGCCATCCTCCCTCACCAGAAAGAAAATGAGATTCAGAAAAAGGACAGACTGTCTCGACCAGAGCAGAAAATGATTTCTTCGGGTGAAACTGAGCTCACGTACAAAACCATGTCGACTGAAAATGTAAGTGGAACTTCGTGTAAGTTTGGACCATTATCAAAGTTCAATTGACCTGTGAAACACCCCTTGTGTGGTCAGTCTTGTAATTATTGACACGGAAGAAGGTATCGACCTACCCAAGTCTCTCATAACGGGTGGAATGTACGCATGAGATGGTTGTAGTTGTAGTATTAATCCAAGAACGTTAAAACGTGATATCCCTGGGTGAATGACCCCACACTCTGTCATTTTTGGGGTTGTTAGCAGTTTAGTTTGCTTTCCTAATCTTGACTGAGTCATTGTACATTTTGCATTCTTTCAGCAAAGAGTGGCAGCATTTATTCCTTTGTAGATCAATAGTGCAAACAACTAGTCGAGGAAAAAAACGTCATTGCTGTTTAAACTGTCGTAAATTTTAGGTACTACTGAATTCCTATGTGATTTTCTGTGGGTAATGACTGAAGGAAGAAAACAGGAAAACTGTCACTAGCTTCGTGGCTGATCTGCTCGCTAAACCCACCTAACATTAACTTGTTGGTGCACCTCAGGAGGAGTCACGTGAAACGGTGACAAGTTCCTAAACTACTATATTCCCATTTAAAATACAATTTTAAGTTACCAATGTTCAAAATATAACATGAAAAGCTTAGTTGAAATTTCAAAATAAACTCCACAAAACCGGGAGAAGGAGGGGGGGGGGTCGTGAGAATTGCAGATATATGTTGGAGGCCTTGGCAGGAAGACGCATGTTGAGATGTTGTCTCCACGAGAGAAAATATTGTTGCGGACCCGGAGTTGGGAGCAAAGATCACGAGGGGTGAACTACCTCGGGATCCCACCAGACTCTCCGGAATCGCAGGCTTTCGCACACGAATAATTTTGTGACACGGTGAGTCGGTAATCGACCGTGAACGCCAATAACTCAACCATGTGACTTAGGGTCCTCCATCTAGTACCGTTTACCTAAAGGTCACGTGATCTAATTACCGGGGGACACACCCTCAGTACACACTTGCTCAAAGCGGATCACCTTACCAGATCAGATGCAGCCGAGCGGGTCTGCAAAGCACATACCGGCTAGGAAACAGATCGTTGAGGAATAATGTCCTGGCTAAACTCGGGTGCGGGCCATGCTGGACCAATGAAAGAAACATGAAAACGAGCTAGGAACATTTCTATAGAAAGCATTTATTTACAATCGAGTGAGGAAAAGTATGTGGCACATTGAATGGGGTTTCTTTTTATGTACATCAGGGGATGGCAAGGAATTTGTGGGGTGTGGAAAAAAGACAAGCAATCTTACAAAAGCAGATGCACAGCAGAATTATCCCATTATCTGTCTACAAGGACTAGCAGTCTCATGCTTTATACAACAAGATACATAGGGAATTTGTTTTATCTGATTATAATTAGCAGAATTATCCCGGGACGTCGACAGCACGGCAGGGAGTCACAAAGGATGGCAGTTGCCCCGGATCCGCCTCTCGAAGAAGAAGAAGCGTGTTCTGGCAATCGCACACAAATAGTGTTCAGAAGAAGAGCGAGACGGAGCAAAGCAGAGAGGCGAGACTCTAACTGCTCCATGCTACCCCTTTTATAAGCCCTGGGCGAAAGGTTGGGCAATGACTGGAAAGCGACGCACTGTGGCCTGAATCCTGCTCCTCTATTGGGCCACAGCAGCCCTAGCCATGCCCTGCCAGGCTCCGGGACCGGAAACCGTCTCAGTTGCCTACTAGCTTCAGCACGGCTCAGAGCTCCTGACTTAATATAGGGCATAGAGCTCCCCGAGCCAGCACCCCGGCCCTGAACGTGTTTCAAGTGCAGTCTGAATGTCGAATAGCAGCAAACTTTCTCCACCACCCACGGGCTCCTTCACGGGCCAAAATGCAAACCCGGAACGTGAACCAAACTCCCAGATCGCTGTTCTCGTGACCCCTCCTCCATTGCCCCTGGTCTTGCCACGGTCTGTTGACTGGATGAGGGTTTTATCAATTCCGGATGCTCACCCGGGACGACCCCGAGCTATTAACTTCTGTTGCTTGGTCAAGCATCGTGTGGTGCCGAGGACAATCCGATGTCATGTGGTGCTCCTAAAAATAGTGGAGAATTGTGGTGATGCAGAGGTACAAGGGGAGTGTGGGAATATTTTTCCTGTTTGTGGTCAAAGTGGTGAGGTTTGGTGAGCGAGGTGCGAAGTAAGGTGAGGTGCCAGTTGGGAATTGGTGCTCAGATTTGAACGAAATAATGGCGCACGATTCCCGTGTGCGGGTGGTATAGTGTGTAGTGGAGATGTGGTGGATCTGAGCCACGGGAGGCATCATGGTGTGCTTGTTATCAATTGACTATTGAATGGCGTGTGTGCTTGCATTCTTGTTACGTACTATGGCTAAAAGGACAGGGTCAGAGTAGGAATCAGAATATGAATCGGAGGCATTTATTAGACCTAACTACGAGACCCACGCAACGCACTTCGTCCCATTAACCCACTAGTCATGAGGAAACTACTAACGACACGAAGACTAATGAAATAACTGCCAGGAGATCACTGCATGTTGGGTGCCATTGCCTTAGAGGCATGTGGTTTTGCAGAACCACAACATGAATGCCTGAGGCTAAGACCAACAGTGTGAATGCCTTAGGCATTCATCTTAAAATATATAAGGGCACTCGATAGAGTGCATACCTCCGCCATGCAATGCCTGATCCACGAGAACATATCGGGCCCAATACATTTTTGAAATATCATGCTATACAATACTACATCGTTTTTTGGCCCAATCTCTCAATGGTGAACAATCACTTCGAAATTCAATAATTCTCACCAAAATCGAATCAATTCGTCCTTGCCACACATACGTGTCCACTAAGTTTCATCCGAATCTGTCCACAACTTTTTGAGATATCTTGCTATATATCGTTTTTGCCCGATCTCTCAATGGTGAAGAATCACTTAAATTCTAGTAGTCGGATCTGGATCGGGATCTTCACCAAAATCTAATCAGTTCGTCCTTGTCACACACCGAACCTGCCCACAAAATGTCATCCAGATCCGTCCACAACTTTTTGAGATATCCTGTACACAAACAAACAAACAGACAGAAAGGGGTGAAAACATAACCTCCGTTCACCTTCGGTGGCGGAGGAAATGATGTTTGTCCACAAAGGGCTACGTGTGTCACAGTATTCAGTTTTCTCGTATTGCTATAACATTTGGCTTCAATTTCTGACTTTCCTAAAGCGACAGTTTTGGTAAAATGGCTTTGATTACACTGGGCAACAATTATTTTGCAACTGAGGTGGAAACATGTTCGAGACTAAATCGAGTATGCTGATTCAGCACGTCAGAATTTTGAGTTGTACATCTGGTCCGATTACCGTAGCTTGCCCTGGTGGGTGATTTTTGAATCATCATACATTATTATTTTTTTGTATTTTTGGTTTCAATTATAGCAATACAACTGTTGTAGAGTATTATTTCTCATGAAAAGAGCTTTAGAATGCACTTTAAGTTATTAAAAATGGATGAAAACTAATTAATGAAGCTATGAATTTTAAGTAAAATTTTCCACGCGGCATTACAATTTTTAACTAACCCTAACGTTATTGAAAAACTTTGTAAAGGCATTGCATCACGACGGTAATGGCTTCCAATATCCTCAAGAGAGTTTGGCGCAGAGAAAACTGATGCTAAATAGTCCATGAGCCAAGACCGAATTTGGGATATCGGTACCACCCGGGGTGACTAATTCTCTTAGGTGTTTTTAGCTTGCTACATGTCTCTAGTTTATGTTTTGATATGATAGCCCTTGCACACTGGTAGCTTAATGGTCGTTATCACTTCTTGAATAGACACACCCTACCGAAAATTCAGAAAAATTTAAAATGTCAAATTTGGGGACAGGAATGCCTAATGTCACTAAAATGAATATAGTAATTGTCACATTTAATACAAGTCCTGTAAATACTCACTAAGCATGCCATGGGCTTGTACTTACTATTATGGCAATTACTCCTCCTCAATATCATCTACGTCAGACTCGGAATCTGACTGTTGTGCTACCGGCTCTTCTTCAATAGCCTTGTTCTGGCATGTCTGTAACCTGCACATGTCGCCTACACTTCAGGCCTTGCTGAGGCAAGTGCACTTAGGGAGTTCGCATGACCGCACACACTTGCAGGACAGTAGCTGCATAACAGCATCTGGTGCTGGTGAGCTCGCATCCAGTTGACAGCAAGCTTGCCGTCCTCATCTGTCATCCAGCCGCAGTCTGTTGGGTTCGCAACAAATGGCTGGCTCTGCAGACTTCTCCTCCAGATCGCAGCCTGGTAGTTTGCACATGTGCATGCATGAAGAGGCAGTCCTCACAAGGAGGGAGTTGACTTGACTCCACCTCTCCACGTCTCGCACAGAACAGCTCATACCGAAGCTGTTCACCTCAGTTGTGTGGGTAGATGGCAGGTACATGTGGCAGGTGATTTCCTGTAGCTTCTCAAATAGTTCAGGAGACACTTCCCATGAGCGCCAAGTTCGTGGAAAGCATCCTGGTATGTCTTGTCCATCTTCACCTGCTTGAGTGTCGTCATCTTCCCCCGGCCAGCGAATGCACTGACGGTATCACAGCCTGTAAAGGCATGCATACCAATCAATGAATCACACACGCTGCCTCCCAGTGTACGGCTCAGTGTGTGATATCCAGGAATCTTGTCGGTTCTTCGTCCCGCACTTCTGGAACAGGTGGGGATGGGATCTTGTGGACAATGCCCAGACACAGGACATGACATCTGTATCCTCTGCAGTGATGATGACAGACTTGTACCCAGATTCTGCTGCATGAAGTGCATGGAGAAGAGGCGTGTGTTGCTTCTTCGTGACTTGACTTTAGCTCAGGAGCCTCTTCCCACTGCTCTTTGGTGATCTTGAAGCAGAGCTGCTCACATGTGACATACAGCTCCTTGCCCTCGAGCTTGTCCCTGTGCTGTGGTTTTTTCCATTCTTCTACAGAACTTGATGAGACTTGCCTTGTTGGAGGAACTACCGAGTAACTTTCTCCACTGCTGGATGTTGTGCCCAGGTTGAATGTTCTTGAAATGGATCCCTGTGCCTGCACTTCTGTTGGCTCGTTCTGCATCTTTGATGGATGTCTCCTTGTAGACGTCAAACACAACATCAATGCGCCTGCTCTTAGCACCCTCATGGACAACGTGACTCAGTGCTGTGCCTGCAAGCTGTGAAAAAGTTTTGTCGTTCCCTCAGTTTTGGACCAGGCTCATCCCATCAATTATGGTAGCAGAGGGCTCGGGGATCACACTCTGCAGGAGAAACACTTCCTCTCCAACTCCATTCTGCAGGCAGCCTTGTTGGTCTTGCGGAGAGACCCATTACCGCTGGCAACAGTGCCACCTGCGCAAAGGCCCCAGGGGATGAGCCAAGACATCACTCATTTTGAGCTTTCTGTTCTCAGCATCAAGGATCATGCCAAATAGGTTCCTGTCAGCCTTCGATAGCCTCCCTTGGCATGCCTGTGAGCGTCGGGCTTCATTCTCGATGTTAGTGAACGTTCTCAGTTTCGTACTTCGTCATCGTGTCATGAAACTGTATAGTTGGGACATCGGTCTCCAGGCGCTCTTCCTTGAAGGCTTGATATGCATCCTCTCCTATTCTGTAGGCCCCTAGAAGGTCTTTGTGCAACTTCTGGTGGTGCTGTTCGCTTGACAAACTGACAAGAATATGGGGAAATCTGGAATAAATCCCTAAATATGGGGAAACTTGAAATATACATCAGAATAACTCTTGTAGAGAATCAAATTAGCTACAAGAGCTGTTAGAATATATTTTTCAATTTCTCCCATAATTTAGGGATTTATTCCAGATTTATGGGAAAATACCCAAAATTAAATTTTTTGTGGTAAATCCCAAAATATGAGGAAATTTGAAAAATACCTAGGAACAACTTGGTAGAGAATCAAATTCTATCATAGGTGTCCAAAGTTCGCGTTGATCGTGTGATTGATTTTAAAGAAAATGAGGAAAACCCCGAGCGTCACGCTGAAATCTGTTTTTATGGGTAGCACCCCCATTGCATCACAAAAATCAGACTAATCTACCAGTGCGGGAAGGCTATATATCTTAATGTATTTACAGTCACTCTATAAAATTTAGTACCATTCGTGTTTAGTCACCCCAGGTGGTACCGATATCTGGCCTGGCTCATGGACTAAAACTCAAAGCAGGCATTTTCGTTGGGCCCGAGATCCGAGAACTGATGTGTGATCCCGAGTTCAAAAAAATAAGACTGAACCCCCTCGAGTTTGCAGCATGGGAAGCATTTGTGTCGGTTGTGCAGAACTTTCTTGGGAACCGTAGAGCTGAACAGTATGTGGAATTAGACAACATGCTAAAGGCCCATCATTGAATGGGCTGCAGGATGTCTCTTAAAATGCAGTTCTTGCATTCTCATCTTGATTTCTTCCCACCTAATCTGGGTGAAGTAAGCGATGAACATGGCGAAAGGTTCCACCAAGACATTTTGGTCATGGAAACTAGGTGTCAAGGCCGGTTCAATCCAAACATAATGGGTCATCACTGCTGGTTCCTACAATGGGAGACCAATTCCACACACAAGCACAAGCACAAGTGTCTCACACACTTCTGAACACGTCTGAAGAGTGCCGACGCTGACTATATTGAAAGGAAGAGTGTAGACTTGAAGTGTTGTTTCTGAATCACTCACAATGGGGGCAGATTTCCCTCTCAAGTTTACACTCTTCCTAAGATTGCCATGTTTTAATGTTTTATTAACTTCTTTTTCTGCATCTTGTTTTTGTTCTTGGTTTGTATACTACACATTATACACAGAGATCAATCATTGTTATCTAAATATAACGTCAAAGTAATTACCAAGCACTGATATTAGATGTACGATGTGGTGATCTGCAATAATATAGTATCTAATATAGCATGCTGTGTATCATTAATACATATACATATTTTGAAAACCTGATGTGTTGGCTAAATTCTGACTACAGATTTGAAATCGGTGGCCCAGCTTTAGCCAAGAACACCTGCATTTCCCTTGGTAGCAGATGAAAAGTTTTTGGCTTTTTATCTTGCCAAAACGAAGTTTTTGCAAGATATGTTAGTCAGCTTGTATGTTTTTATTTTTTTTATTTTATTTTTTTTTGTCTGTAATCATGTATAAAAAATCTGCAGAGCACAGTTTCATTGGAAATTTTTGTAACTTCGCATATCAGAGGCCTATAGAGGTCCCTTTCAGCGCAAAATTTTGAAGGTCAAGGTCAAAGTCAAGGTCACTTTGTCGCAAATCAGGGAGTCGACGAAACCCTTATTTTTTGAGTAATTTTGATCGGATCGCTTCAAACTTCATGGAATATAGTTCATGGTCTGGCACTCAGCTGATTAATTTTTGGTGGCGATTGGCCTTGACCTTCATGGTTAGAGCCTAAGGTCAAACATATTTGACCCAAGGTCAAATTTTCAAGTTTTAGGAACTATATCGTGTAGTACCTCAATTGAACACCTCGATGAGTGCTTTCTAGATATGTCAAGCTTGAGACATTATGACGTCATTTGGTGACGTTATGAGGCAAACGCATATTTTTCATGGTTACCTCTGTAGAACGATTCTCATCGGATCTCTCGTAGGCAGATATTCCTCAAGGCGTCGCTCCTGGTGGATAGCAGCTCTGTTCACTCAGTGTGACTTAAAGAAGTCACACGTGGTCACCTTTGGCAAGATACGGGGCACATAAGGGTGCATTGTTATTTTTTTTGTTGCCCAGTGTTATTCAAGTTAACTTCTTATATTTTTAAATCTACACAACTCCCATTCTGGACTGTCCTAAAACCACTGATCCTCATATGATGACCATGTCCCTCACTCATTTGATGCAAGTCTAAAATAAAACAAGGACAAATGTGTGCAAGAGCAGCGTCCTAAAGGTTTTAAGAGAGATTCGCCATGCATGCCTGATCCACAGAGAACATAATCGGGCCAATACAATTTGTGAATTCCATGCATAACATACTACATCGTTTTTGGCCAATTCTCAATGGTGAACAATCACTTCGAAATTCAATAATTCTCACCAAAATCGAATCAATTCGTCCTTGCCACACATACGTGTCCACAAGTTTCATCCGAATCTGTCCACAACTTTTGAGAATATCTTGCTATAATATCGTTTTTGCCCGATCTCTCAATGGTGAAGAAATTAATTCTAGTATCCGGATCTGGATCGGCTCTTCACCAAAATCTAATCAGTTCGTCCTGTCACAACACCGGAACTGCCACAAAATTCATCCAGATCCGTCACAACTTTTTGAGATATGCTGTACACAACAAACAAAGACAGAAAGGGTGAAAACATAACCTCCGTTCACCTGTCGTGGCGGAGGAAATGATGTTTGTCCACAAAGGGCTACGGTGTCACAGTATTCATTTCTCGTATTGCTATAACATTTGGTTCAATTTCTGACTTTCCTAAAGCGACAGTTTTGTAAATGGTTTGTATACACTGGGCAAAATTATTTTGCAACTGAGGTGGAAACATGTTCGAGACTAAATCGAGTATGCTGATTCAGCACGTCAGAAATTTTGAGTTGTACATCTGGTCCGATTACGTAGAGCTTGCCCTGGTGGGTGATTTTTGAATCATCATACATTATTATTTTTTTGTATTTTTGGTTTCAATTATAGCAATACAACTGTTGTAGAGTATTATTTCTCATAGAAAAGAGCTTTAGAATGCACTTTAAGTTATTAAAATGGAATGAAAACTAATTAATGAAGCTATGAATTTAAGTAAAATTTTCCAACGTGGCATTACAATTTTAACTAACCCTAACGTATTGAAAACTTTGTAAAGGCATTGCATCACGACGGTAATGGCTTCCATATCTCAGAGAGAAGTTTGGCGCAGAGAAAACTGATGCTAAATAGTCCATGAGCCAAGACCCGAATTTTGGGATATCGGTACCCACCCGGTGACTAATTCTCTCTAGGTGTTTTTAAGCTTGCTACATTCTCTAGTTTATGTTTTGATATGATAGCCCTTGACACTGGTAGTTAATGGTCGTTATCACTTCTTGAATAGACACACCCTACCGAAAATTCAAGAAAAAATTTAAAATGTCAAATTGGGGACAGGAATGCCTAAATGTCACTAAATGATATAGTAATTGTCACATTTAATACAGTCTGTAAATACACACTAAGCATGCCATGGGCTTGTACTTACTATTTATGGCAAATTACTCCTCCTCAATATCATCTACGTCAGACTCGGAATCTGACTGTTGTGCTACTGGCTCTTCTTCAATAGCCTTGTTCTGGCATGTCTGTAACCTGCACATGTCCGTACACTTCAGGCCATTGCTGAGCGCAAGTGCACTTGGGAGTTCGCATGACCGACACACTTGCAGGACAGTAGTGCATAACAGCATCTGGTGCTGGTGAGCCTCGCACCAGTTGACAGCAAGCTTGCCGTCTCATACTGTCATCCAGCCGCAGTCTGTTTGGGTTCGCACAAATGGCTGGCTCTGCAGACTTCTCCTCCAGATCGAAGCCTGGTAGTTTGCACTAAGTGCATGCATGAGAGGCAGTCCTCACAAGGAGGGAGTTGACTTGACTCCACCTCTCCACGTCTCGCACAGAAAGCTCATACCGAAGCTTGTTCCACCTCAGTTGTGTGGTAGATGGCAGGTACATGTGGAGGTGATTCCTGTAGCTCTTCAAATAGTTCAAGGAGACACTTCCCATGAGCGCCAAGTTCGTGGAAAAGCATCCTGGTATGTCTTGTCCATCTTCACCTGCTTGAGTGTCGTCATCTTCCCCCGGCAGCGAATGCAGACTGACGGTATCACAGCCTGTAAAGGCATGTAACCAATCAATGAATCACACACGCTGCCTCGCAGTGTACGGCTCAGTGTGGTGATATCCAGGGAATCTTGTCCGGTTCTTCGTCCCGCACTTCTGGAACAGGTGGGATGGGATCTTGTGGCACATGCCCAGACACAGGACATGACATCTGTATCCTCTGCAGTGATGATGACAGATTGTACTCGATTCTGCTGCATGAAGTGCATGGAGAAGGAGGTCGTGTGTCTGCTTCTTCGTGACTTGACTTTAGCTCAGGAGCCTCTTCACTGCTCTTTGGTGATCTTGAAGCAGAGCTGCTCACATGTGACATACAGCTCCTTGCCCCGAGCTTGTCCCTGTGCTGTGGTTTTTCCATTCTTCTACCAGGAACTTGATGAGACTTACCTTGTGAGGAACTACCAAGTAACTTTCTCCACTGCTGGAATGTTGTGCCCAGGTTGAATGTTCTTGAAATGGATCCTGTGCCTGCACTTCTGTTGGCTCGTTCTGATCTTTGAGGATGTCTCCTTGTAGACGTCAAACAAACATCAATGCGCCTGCTCTTAGCACCCTCATGGACAAACGTGACTCAGTGCTGTGCCTGCAAGCTGTGAAAAAGTTTTGTCGTTTCCCTTCAGTTTCTGGACCAGGCTCATCCATCAATTATGGTAGCAGAGGGCTCGGGGATCACCTCTGCAGGAGAAACATTCCTCTCCAACTCCATTGCTAGGGCAGCCTTGTTGGTCTTGCGGAGAGACCCATTACGCTGGCAAGTGCCCATGGCAAAGGCCCAGGGGATGAGCCAAGACATCACTCATTTTGAGCTTTCTGTTCTCAAGCATCAAGGATCATCTGGCCAAATAGGTTCCTGTCAGCCTTCACGATAGCCTCTTGGCATGGCCTTGTGACGTGGCTTCATTCTGATGTTAGTGAACGTTCCTCAGTTTCATTTCGTCATCGTGTCATGAAACTGTATAGTTGGCGTATCGTCTCACAGGCGCTCTTCTTGAGGCTTGATATGCATCCTCTCCTATTCCGTAGGCCCTAGAAGGTCTTGGCAACTTCGGTGGTGCTGTAGTCGCAGTTGACACAACTGACAAGATATGGGGAATTCTGGATAAATCCTAAATATGGGGAAACTTGAAAATACATCAGAATAACTCTTGTAGAGAATCAATTAGCTACAAGAGCTGTTAGAATATATTTTTTCATTTTCTCCATATTTAGGGGATTTATTCAGATTTATGGGAAAATACCAAAATTAAATTTTTTTAGGGTAAATCCCAAAATATGAGGAATTGAAAATACCTAGGAACAACTCTGGTAGAGAACAAATTCTACAATAGGGTGTCCAAAGTTTCGCGTTGATCGTGTGATTGATTTTAAAGAAAATGAGGAAACCCCGAGCGTCACGCTGAAAATCTGTTTTTATGGGTAGCACCCCCATTGCATCACAATCAGACTAAGCTACAGTGCGGGAAGGCTATCATATTTAATGTATTTACAGTCACTCTATAACATTTTAGTACATTCGTGTTTAGTCACCCCAGGTGGTACGATATCTGGCCTGGCTCATGGACTAATCAAAGCAGGCATTTTGTTGGGCCCGAGATCCGAGAACTGATGTGTGATCCCGAGTTAAAAAAATAAACTGAACCCCCTCGAGTTTGCAGCATGGGAAGCTTTGTGTCGGTTGTGCAGAACTTCTTGGGAACCGTAGAGCTGAACAGTATGTGGAATTAGACAACATGCTAAAGGCCCATCATTGAATGGGCTGCAGGATGTCTCTTAAAATGCAGTTCTTGCATTCTCATCTTGATTTCTTCCACCTAATTGGGTGAAGTAAGCGATGAACATGGCGAAAGGTTCCACCAAGACATTTTGGTCATGGAAACTAGGTGTCAAGGCCGGTTCAATCCAAACATAATGGGTCATCACTGCTGGTTCCTACAAATGGGAGACCAATTCCACACACAAGCACAAGTGTCTCACACACTTTGAACACGTCTGAAGAGTGCCGACGCTGACTATATTGAAGGAAGAGTGTAGACTTGAAGTGTTGTTTCTGAATCCTCACAATGGGGGCAGATTTCCCTCTCAAGTTTACACTCTTCCTAAGATTGCCATGTTTTAATGTTTTATTAACTTCTTTTTCTGCATCTTGTTTTTGTTCTTGGTTTGTATACTACACATATACACAGAGATCAATCATTGTTATCTAAATATAACGTCAAAGTAATTACCAAGCACTGATATTAGATGTACGATGTGGTGATCTGCAATAATATAGTATCTAATATAGCATGCTGTGTATCATTAATACATATACATATTTTGAAAACCTGATGTGTTGGCTAAATTCTGACTACAGATTTGAAATCGTGGCCGCTTTAGCCAAGAACACTGCATTTCCCTTGGTAGCAGATGAAAAGTTTTTGGCTTTTTATCTTGCCAAAACGAAGTTTTTTGCAAGATATGTTAGTCAGCTTGTATGTTTTTATTTTTTTTATTTATTTTTTTTTTGTCTGTAATCATGTATAAAAAATCTGCAGAGCACAGTTATCATTGGAAATTTTTGTAACTTCGCATATCAGAGGCCTATAGAGGTCCCTTTCAGCGCACAAATTTTGAAGGTCAAGGTCAAAGTCAAGGTCACTTTGTCGCAAATCAGGGGAGTCGACGAAACCCTTATTTTTTGAGTAATTTTGATCGGATCGTCTTCAAACTTCATGGAATATAGTTCATGGTCTGGCACTTCAGCTGATTAATTTTTGGTGGCGATTGGCCTTGACCTTCATGGTTAGAGCTAAGGTCAAACATATTTGACCCAAGGTCAAATTTTCAAGTTTTAGGAACTATATCGTGTAGTACCTCAAATTGAAACATCGATGAGTGCTTTCTAGATATGTCAAGCTTGAGACATTAGACGTCATTTGGTGACGTTATGAGGCAAACGCATATTTTTCATGGTTACTCTGTAGAACGATTCTCATCGGAATCTCTCGTAGGCAGATATTCCTCAAGGCGTCGCTCCTGGTGGATAGCAGCTCTGTTCATCAGTGTGACTTAAAGAAGTCACAGTGGTCACCTTTTGGCAAGATACGGGGCACCCTAAGGGTGACATTGGTTTTTTTTTTGTTGCCCAGTGTTATTCAAGTTAACTTCTTATATTTTTAAATCTACACAACTCCCATTCTGGACTGTCCTAAAACCACTGATCCTCATATGATGACCATTCCCTCACTCATTTGATGCAAGTCTAAAATAAAACAAGGACAAATGGTGCAAGAGCAGCGTCCTAAAGGTTTTGGTCGGCTAAAAAAATAAAAAAAAAACACAAACCAACAACTTCGATTTTCGTCACGTG
>CM068960.1:70460457-70472137 GCA_035128595.1 Eptatretus atami | reverse complement strand
GCCTGAGAAAAATATATCTATCCAAACAATAGTCAAGTCTTTGTTGTAGAACGATTCTGTGTTAAATGGGAACCATTACCGAACAGTCCCGCAATTAGCCGAGAGTGGGGAGCAATACAGAAAGGAACCGCACGATTACCTCACCATTAAATGCTTCATTATAGACTATCAACTTAATTATAATTTATATGACGATAATTCATATTTAATTTTAGCACCTTTAAAGCTCCTCTCACTTTTACATCACCTTCATATTCGTTTTTATGACGTCATCATTAAGAGGACGAGGATCTTAGCTCATTTGAGCTTGTTTTGTTTGTATACAGAGCTGCCAGTTGCCTATACACCACCCAAATAAAGGTATGCGTCAGAAGAAAGTGTTGCATGCTTGGAACAAGATCGCCCATATGGTGTGTGCTCTGCTCGTAAAGTATCACGGGAGGAGTGTCTTTGCTCTACCTGAAGGCCATAACCCAGTGAGCTAGAAAATTCTCCGTCTTTTGAGGCCTGATTGTCCCCCTGCTGTGCTCGGTTTTGGCCTCTGGGGATCATGACACTCACGTACACACACCTGTTTGCTTTTTTACTTCCTGTGGGTCTTTCCTCCCCAGTGATTGTCATATTAATTTCATCTTTCCAGCAACCCAAACCCTTTGTTAAATCAGGTTACATTCCCCATGTGCAAATTTACTCAACATCTAAGCTAACCATTGCTGGGCTGCTATATAGTTTGCCCAAGCGAACAGAGTTAAGCCAAAATGTAGAAACACCCAAACTATCCAAGCTGATAGGCTCGTGAAAACGGCCCACTAAACCCTTCATGATGTTTCGAGGCAAAACCACATATCTTTCCACCAACACTTAGCTTGGCTAAGACAGTAATCAAAGGTCCGATTCGATTATTGCGATTGTAAGCTCGATACATTCACTCATTAAAGGCTAACGAGTTCACAATTTCTCTTGGATTTGAATAAACATTTGATCCGTTTCACACTTGCATCATTTCCCTGAGCTCAGGAACCTTCGATTGACCAGCTCACTGCTGTGAGATGAGCTCTGTTTGACAGGGTTTTTTTTCGAAGAGAACCCCCAGCATTACTTTTTCAAAAGAAGGTCTAGTATCTTGTATGATTGCATCAGTTAAACTTTGCAGCTTTGCTTGGATGGGTTAAAATGTCCAGAGCATCCATCACTGCAGTTGATATTAAAAATTTCCTTTTCTCCAACAGCCACATCTCAGATCACAAACTCGGATTCAGACCTGGTCACTCCACCTTGGACATGCTGCTTCGACTCACCCGACAATGGATGGAGGCCTTCAATGTCAGACATGAGATCAGGGACATCTCTCTGGATATATCTCGTGTTTTTGATAGTTTGGCATCTTGCCTTGCTCTCCAAACTGTCTGTCTATGTCATCCAAGGCCAACTCGACACATGGCTTACAGACTTCCTCTACTCTCATAGCCAACTTGTGGCTCTCAACGGAATCCTTTCATCTCCTCTCCCTGTCAAGGCTGGAGTGTCCCAAGGCAGTGTTCTGGGCCCAGTCATATTCCTGATCTTCATCAATGATCTCTCTGACACTGGAAAATTCACTTTATCTATTTACTGACGACTCCACCCCTGTCGTGACATCCCTCTTCCTTCAGACAGACAGTCTCCCTGTCACTACTTAGTGTCTGGTTGTCATGAATACGCCCACAGAATCCAAAAAAATACAGTTAAAAAGAAAGCCTCTTCCCTCCATTCAGATATTAAAAAAAAAAAATCACAAGCACGTCAATTACTTGGAATATGTCTTTCAATCCTGACAACACATATATATATATATCTCTCTCTTGCCCCCTCTCTTCCCCCTTAGTCTCGGCCCCCCTCGCCCCCCACTCTCGCCTCCCCTCTTCCTCTCGGCCCTCCTCTCTCACTCCTCTCTCTCGCCCGCCTCTCTCTCTCTCCGCCTCTCTCTCTCCGTCTCTCTCTCTCTCTCTCCGTCTCTCTCTCTCTCCGCCTCTCTCTCTCTCCGTCTCTCTCTCTCTCCGCCTCTCTCTCTCTCTCTCCCTCTCTCTCTCTTCGCCTCTCTCTCTCTCTCCGCCTCTCTCTCTCTCTCCGCCCTCTCTCTCTCTCCGCCCCTCTCTCTCTCCGCCTCCTCTCTCTCTCCGCTCTCTCTCTCTCTATCCGTCTCTCTCTCCTCTCCACCTCTCACTCTCTTTCTCCGCCCTCTCTCTCTCTCCGCCTCTCTCTCTCTCTCCGCCTCTCTCTCTCTCTCTCTCCGCCTCTCTCTCTCTCTCTCTCCGCCTCTCCTCTCTCCTCTCCACCTCTCTCTCCTCTCTCTCTCTCCACCTCTCTCCTCCACCTCTCTCTCTTCTCCGTCTCTCTCTCTCCGCCTCTCTCTCTCTCTCCGCCTCTCTCTCTCTCTCTCTCTTCCGCCCTCTCTCTCTCTCTCCGCTCTCTCTCTCTCTCTCTCCGCCTCTCTCTCTCTCGCCTCTCTCGCCTCTCTCTCCGTCTCTCTGTGTCCGCCTCTCTCTCTCTCTCCACCTCTCTCTCTCCGCCTCTCTCTTTTCTCTCCCCTCTCTCTCTCCCCCTCTCTCTCGCCCCCTCTCTCTCGCCCCTCTCTCTCGCCCCTCACTCTCCCCTTTTCTCTCCCCCTCTCTCTCTTCTCACTCGCCCCTCTCCTCTCACTCGCCCTCTCTCTCTCTCACTCGCCCCTCTCTCTCTCTCACTCGCCCTCTCTCCCTCTTCCCTCTCTCCCCACCTCTCTCTCCGCCTCTCTCTCTCTGCTCTCTCTCCGCGCCTCTCTCTCCGTTCTTCTCTCTCTCTCTCTCTCCTCTCTCTCTCTCTCTCTCTCTCTCTCTCTCTCTCTCCGCCTCTCTCCCTCTGAAAGGACTGTCTGGCAAACCCTCCCATCTACTTTCTTAACCATCCTCTTGAGGAAGTTCAGTCATTCAAACTCTTGGGTCTCACTATCAGCCAAAATCGTTCTTGGGCAAAACCACGTTTTAACCAACCCCCTTCTGGTGAAACCACCCAAATCCAGGATCACTGCTCACCTCCACTCATTTTGTTACTCCTATTTTTTCCCCGTTTATGGAACTAACTTCCTCATACTCTTCAATCTCATTCTTACATCCAGGTCTTCTACACAGCACTTCACCACCATCTCAGATCATAGTCCCCAATCCAAAACCATGATTTTTTTCTACCTTCGTTAACCCCAATCCCTCCTTCCAAATTTCCAGTTGTCCCTCCTTGTAGTTACCTCCACCACCGAAGGTGAAGGAGGTTATGTTTTCAACCCTTTCTGTCTGTTTCTTTGTTTGTGTGCAAGATATCTCAAAAAGTTGTGGACGGATCCGGATCCGATGACTCAAATTTTTTAAGTGATTCTTCACCATTGAGAGATCGGGCTAAACTAATTTATAGCACAATATCTCAAAAAGTTGTGGACGGATTCGGAGGAACCTTGATGGACAGGTTGGGTGTGTGGCAAGCACGAATTGATTCGATTTCGGTGAAGATCAGAATCCGGATCTGGATACGAGCATTATTTAATTTTGAAAGTGATTCTTCACCATTGAGAGATGGGGCCAAAAACGATATGACTGTATAGCATATTTCAAAAATGTATTGGGCGCGATATGTTCTCGTGGATCAGGCATTACGTGGTGGAGGTATGCGCTCGCCAAAGGAGAGAGTATTGCATTTGGTTCCGGTTGTTTGTCTGTCTGTCTGTTTGCCCGCACAGAACTTTCGTGTTTTTCTCCGCAACTACTTGTTGGATTGAGACAAAATTTTCACCATTGGAGCGACTACTCATGTAGAATGTTCGAATGATAATTATGACGTCATAGATCACGTGGTGTGGCAGCCATATAGGAAAAACGGAAAAGCTTTGGACCTCTGTATCTCTGAAACCACACCAAGGAAAAAACTGAAGCTTGGCACATGGCAAGTACTCCTCATGGGGAATGAGCTTGATTTATATGACGTCATAGGTGCCCTCGTTATGATGTCATAATTGCATATGTGGAACGCCACATCCGATCAGTATGAAAATTTTTTAAGGTCATCTAGAGATAAAATGGTCCACAGAAAAAAAAATCATTACGTCATTGGTCACGTGATTTGGCAGCCATATTGTTTTTTTTTTTTTTAACCTTCAAAATTCTTCTTCTCTGAAGTGGCTGAACAAATTGAGGCAAAACTTTATACGTATGACCGCCTGTCCATGAGGAACAAAAGGTTCACACATGATGTCACAGGTCATATGGTGACAGCCGTGTTGGATTTATCCGAAAAAGTATTAAAAAAAAAATACACCACTCAAAAGAATTCCTGGTGAGGGTCTGCAATCTCTGATTGCTCTTTTTCTTGTTTCATTCTGTATCCGTCTTGTCCATCCCGTGCATCCACCTGCTCCCCATTCCTCCCCACACCCATGCTTGTCCAAGTCTGCCTTTATTTTGGCCTTCAACTCTACTGTTGGTGTTTGTTTCTGTCTCTCTTCTCTCTTTCTCTCTCTTCTGTCCTGTTACTCCTGATCCATTTAGTGTAGTCGCGTCTTACATGAGCCTCAATTATGTGTACAAAAAACAAGAGCAGTAGTTTTCAACTTATTTAGCATAGTGAGCTCACTTGCTGCTCTCGATGTGTTATGTGGAACACACACACACACACACACACACACACACACACACACACACACACACACACACACACACACACACACACACACACACACACACACACACCACACACACTTCCTGTGTTTCCATTTAAAGAAATGTTTTGTATATGTTGTCTGACAGTAATATAATACAATCAATATTCTGTAATATGTACCTCATTTATACACAAATGTCTACCAAGCACATTTTAAATGAGCAAACCAAGTAAGTATATTATCTGTCAAAATTAATCTGGTTTGAAATTAATTGGCAAATTCGTCGGAGATCAAGCAATTGCATTAGTTATAAATAAATTAAATAATAGGATTCCATTTGAGCTGCAGCAGTTTCCTGATTGGGCCACATTAGGCCATCAGCCGTAAGCTGAATGCTGCAGTTTCGTTCCACTCATCGGGGGGGGGGGGGGGGGGGGTAGACAAAACCTTGTGAAATCATGATAGTATATATCCAATACATACGTATCCAAAAGTTCTCCACTCAAATAGCTGCAGTTATCGTGTATTTTCATCTTGAAAATCGATGCATTCCCCGCGCTCTCTCATTTGAATTTTCTCCACACGGATCACGTGACGCCTCGACAGCCAATAGATCGGCTGACATCGTATGCAAATTACGTCAGACTCAGTGACCAGCTAAGTTGTCCAAGATGGCAGCTTCCTGCAGGGAGGAAATCACCGGCAGCTGATCGGCGATTTTTGATGAATATGGCTCGTGAGGACGCTCCCCCGTGTATTATTCACCAGGACAATGTAGCGAACGAAGAAGTCAAACGTTTTACGTCTGTAAGATGGGATAAATGGAGAGAAAGTGTCAACAAATGGCTCTTCTTAGACGGTCACGAACGACGTTTAGCCGAGAGTTCCGGCGCGGAGGACCAACTTCGATCATGGGCCGATTGTACCCGGAGTGCGGTGTAAGAATTTCAAGTTACCCCCGGGGTAGCTTGAAATCGATTTCATCCTACCCCTACGATTAGATTACCCCCTCAAACATTTATTTATGTAAGTTTATTTACAAAAAATAGTAATTTAATTGATATTGAAAACATAATAGGGGAAAACATTGACCAGTGACCCTTTAAAGAGTTTGCAATGAATTTTGATTTATTATGAATGATTTTATTTTAATATTGTTATTAATTGAAATCAGTATTTCTCATACAGTTATAGTTTTTCCACATTTTTATGAAATCCTTCTTCGATATAGTTGATCCAATAGACATACTGGTTATCTTTTTAACCAACTCAGACTATATTACAATTATGGAAACAAACACCATAAAATCAATGTATAAGAAAGGCAATGAAAACGCTTATTTTTAATTCACAATTTCGTTGTGGTGGTGGTGGTGGTGGTGGTCGTATGGCAGCTTAGCTGCCGGGTAGCTATCATTTCTTGAAGCACGACTGTGCGCTGATGCAGTGCCCCTCTACCAGTACACACACTGGAACTGGTACTCATTTCGCCGACCTCGGAAGGATGACATTCGAGTCAACCCCGCGTGTATTAATTCAGCGGCCACGGGGCTTGAACTCAGGCCCTAGGATCCCAAAGCGCAACCCTAACCACGAGACAACACCAGGCTACACACTCAACCTGTCATCCTTCCGAGGTCGGCGAAATGAGTACCAGTTCCAGTGTGTGTACTGGTAGAGGGGCACTGCATCAGCGACACAGTCACGCTTCAAGAAATGATAGCTACCCCGGCAGCTAAGCTGCCATACGACCACCACCACTACAACGAAATTGTGAATTAAAAATAAGCTGTTTTCATTGCCTTTCTTATACATTGATTTTATTGCGTTGTTTCCATAATTGTAAATAGTCGAGTTGGTTTAAAAAGATATACCAGTATGTCTATTTGGATCAACTATATCGAAGAAGGATTTCATAAAAATGTGGCAAAAACTATAACTGTATGAGAAATACTGATTTCAATTAATAACAATATTAAATAAAATCATTCATAATAAAATCAAAATTCATTGCAAACTCTTTAAAGGATGTCACGTGGTCAATGGTTTTCCCCTAATTAGTTTTCAATATCAATTAAATTACTATTTTTTGTAAATAAACATACATAAATAAATGTTTTGAGGGGGGTAATCTGAACTAGGGGGTAGATGAAATCGATTTCAAGCTACCCCCAGGGTAACTTGAAATCTTTACACGGCACTCCGGGTACAATAGGCCATGATCGAAGTTAGTCCTCCCGCCCGGCACTCTCGCTAAACGTCGTTCGTGACCGTCTAACACGAGCCATTTGTTGACACTTTCTCTCCATTTATCCCATCTTACAGACGTAAAACGTTTGACTCTTCGTTCGCTACATTGTCCTGGTGAATAATACACGGGGGAGCGGCCTCACTGGCCATATTCATCAAAAATCGCCGATCAGCTGCCGGTGATTTCCTCCCTGCAGGAAGCTGCCATCTTGGACAACTTAGCCGGTCACATGACAGTCTGACGAAATTTGCATACGATGTCAGCCGATCTATGGCTGGGTCGAGGCGTCACGTGGCCCACACGTGATCCGAGTGGAGAAAATTCAAATGAGAGAGCGCGGGGAATGCATCGATTTTCAAGATGAAAATACACGATAACTGCAGCTATTTGAGTGGAGAACTTTTGGATACGTATGTATTTGGATATATACTATCATATTATCAAGGTTTTGTCTACCCCCCCCTGATGAGTGGAACGAAACTTGATTTTCGGGCACTTTCTGAGTCATGGCTGATGGCCTACATGCGGATCACGGGTTGAGAACCACTGGTCCACACATCTTTCCAGAAAGGATCTGTCATTAAAATTAAAAAGCAAGTTGAACTCCGACCATCATAAAGCAAATTATGACGTGAAAAGATGACAGTCTCAGGTGCATCGTGCATGTAACTGCTGAGTCTCAGCTTCACAGGTCCAAAGACTGCAGATATATTGCCTTGGGCTGAGTAGTCATTCTGCCCGATACAACCAAGCAACCCTTCAGGTGCATTTATCATGTTCGCTGTGATGCCACCTGCTACCTATTGAACTGCCCAGAGACATCTCAAAAGTGGATATAGTCAGCACTCGACACAGGCAGCATATTTGTGATGTACTGCTTTGTGTCTTCTGGGCAATGGATATCAACACAACCTGCAATCAACATTCCAGGTGATGAATGTCATGTCTTTATACTCGCCACAGTGGCTTGCTTTTCTCGAGATATTTTGAGAAATTGTGGTGAATATTGGTGAAATCAGAGTGATTTCCCTGGAGTTGTGTTTAAATTGAGCTGAAGGTTGACAATATTAACAGTGCACAGAATCAGAAAAAATAAATAATTTGTTTTTTATGTGATGTTGATTTCAAGTCATAAACAAAGAACTAAATGTGGTTTTTAATTCCAATAATTTTTTGAGGTATTGCAGATAAAAAAAAAAAAAACCTGTCGGGTACCTCTCTGCCAGGCCGAACAGTTTACGTTTTGTATCCCACTGATACTGTTAGGCCAGATCTGGATTCAGACCTGAACGAAAATCTAATCAGCTTGTTCTTGTCACCTACCCAATGAAAAGGAAGACCAAGAAGGAACCCGAAGAAGTCAAGAGCAAAGATGGAGTCATCAGGAGGAACCTGGATATTATTCGGGTTTCAGCCGTTACTCCACAACCCTCAAACCCATCCAGGCACAACCAAGTGAACCTCACAGAAAAATTTCTGCAAGAATTCGCTTCTCCTTCAAGAGATTGAGAACAAAATAGAGAACAAGAGAGTAAAAGACATGAAAAAGCAAGAATTCGAATCAATAAAGAGAATTGCAAAAGAAATAGAAAGAAAGGTGAAAGGAATAAAGAACAAAGATGTCGGGAAGAACCCGGACATATAGATTTCAATAGTTACTCCCCAGGCTCAAACGCAGCAACATGTAAAGCTACCAGAGGTCCATCCATATCGTTTTGTCTGAATCCATCCATAACGTTGAGATATTCTGCTCACAAACAAACAGGAGTGAAAAACATAAGTTCAGTCCATTTTCTGTAGCAGAAGTAATTATTTCAGCCGTGTACTGTTTGCCGAATCATACCGATTCGTGGTTCACCTCTAATCACCTTCAACAAATTACTACTGTTGCTTGGAGCAGTTAAAAATCTTTGCCTTGATTCTGTCGGAAGAGAACTTCGATGAAACTCCAAATTTTTTTTGCTATTTTGGTTTGATGGGACAAGATAAAACTGGCACTTTCATTTGTAGGTTTTATATTGAAATGTTTGTGTTGCTTAAATCACTCATCACACTGCTGGGGGGGGCACAGTAAGCTGGTGCCTGTGAAGTGCAAGGCAGGATTTACAGAAAGCACTTTCATAATTTGGTTTAACAATGTTATCTCTGAAAATAGCGATGTATAACAGGTTTTATTAAAAGTATAAAAATTCATACTTATAAGCTTGACCTTCATGAGCATTTTTTTCGGCACAGAGGTATCACCACAAATTTAATGCCAAGACCGCCCTCTAGTGATGAGTGCTCTGGCTCTGACTATTGTGCTCCCAAGGAAGGATGGGTAAACAATCACAACAGATATTACAAAAAAAGCTTGATAATTCAAAATGCTATGTTGTTCAATTCAAATATTGATGAAAGTGTTAGACTTTGAAAAACAGCGAAGATGTTTGTGGAAAATGTAGGTCGAACTCAGGTTCACAGACATTGGTTAAAAGTTTTTTGCTCTTCTTTTTAACATGGTCTAGGCTCATGGAAGAGTGAGTAAACGGAACAATCAGCACACAACATAACAAAGGGAACAGCAGGAGAAAGGAGAAACCAACAACGTGAATGTGACTTCAGGTAAAAATGTAAAATGTGACCAGGTTGCCAACACCCCCCCTCCCCCACCCTGCGTGTGCGCGCGCACACATACCACACACACAATCCCAAGTCCTCAACCCCCTCCTCTCCCACTCTGTCCTCTCTCTGCACCCCTACCACCAACACCCACTCTGTGCTCCCCTCCCCCTTCTTTCAAATCCTCCAACCCCCTCCCAATTCGAAGTCCTCAACTCCCCCCACCCCTCAAAACCTTCAAACCCTTCGATCCAAACTCTGTCCCTCTCTGCCTCTGCTCCCACAATCCAACTGTCATCCTATCCCCTTTTCTTCTTCAAGTCCTCAACTGCCCAAAAACCCAATTCCTCAACCCCCCCCCCCGCTGTCCCAACATCTCAATCTCCTCTTCCAACTGCACGCACCCTACCCCCAACTCTCTGTCCTCCCCTCCCCATTTCTTCCTGTTCATAACAACATGACACGGAACTTTGGCGCATGAGAAGGCCATTTGGCCAATCATGCCTGCATTGTTCCTGTCCCCGTTTGTTAGGACCCGTCACACCTTGATGTTTAGCCAGCGTATGCCGACGTATGAAAATTTGGCGAATACGCTGGCACACGTCGAATACGTTATGGGTAAGTTTGGTATATGTTAGAGCAAGTGAAGCACGCTGGCATACGTCGTAGTACGCCGAGCTCGTTGACGAATTTAAGCATGCTCAAAATAATTTCACGTATGCCAGCGTATGACTCACACGTTCCGCATATGCTGGCCATAACTTGTAGGCACGTTATGCATCGTTGACACACGTCGACACACGTTACTTGTAATATACTCATAAGTCGAAACACTGTCGAGGTAATGTTAGCGTACCCGAAACTATTTCTAACCTATGAGTAACGTGCTCTTGAACCTATGTGTAACGTATCTCCAACGCATATGACGTATGTAGACGTATTTGACTCTTCCGGACGACCACAGAACTTACTGAACGTGTTTCTAACTTACAGCTACCGTATAATGGCGTATTGGCAGCGTTTAGGGGAATTGGTACATAAAATGAGTTTCACAGGAGGAACGTCAGTGTTCCAGACTCCATGGTTTTTTGTTTTCTTCTTCGGCAGACGGTAATGAATTAGACACTTCAAGATACTCATCATAGACCCGAAAGGTCCTAATCGATATATAAACTAACCGTAGATAATGAGCCCGGCAACAGCCGAATTAAAATAGCGCTACAGCCACCATGACGCTGATAAAACGATCTGGCTGCATACGCGCTGCATGCGCCCTAAATGACAAATAAGTTAGCAAACTACTCGTTGAAGGCATAAGAAAGTTAACAGCTGACGAAACCACCAAGACAACACGCTTTAGCATTCGTTGTTACTTACACAGTCTATCTAATCAAAGTATATCGCACAAACGTTCTGATGTACGATATCACTACTAATACGCTGATAAGCCATAACGATCCAACATTCATTCATGAATAAAACGCCACAAACTCCGAAAAAAAACGAATTAACTAGGATCAGCGATCACGCCAGAACAGTCAATTTACATCACATATTTGAATACGTATGCCATATAAGCCTGCACGGCTTAACTGACGCTAAAACGTCAAGGTGTGACAGGGCCTTAAGAACAATGTTAAAATTAATTAAAGATGGATCGTTAAATTCACAATCACCTCCCCCTTTCTTCACCTATCCTCACTATAATTTATGGATACGGATCTTCACCATTTACAGTACAGTATTCCTGTCCCTACGTTTTCCAGTGCATTGAAATATTTTGAATGGTTCATGCACATAACTTCATGAGTTTTTTTTGTGCAAACAGAGCTGTCAGTGGCCGAGACACCGCCCAAATAAAGGTATGCGCCAGACCAATGTGTTGCACCCCCACGGGGGTTGTGTGACCGTTGTGTAATGTTCCCGAGGATTTGGTTCATGTTTTCTCTCTCTGCCCTCGGTACGATGAACCCAGATCGCGTCGACCGTATTAAGTCGGTGTCATGGGGATCACGTGGTTTTTCTCATCTTACTGAGAAGCACCCCTGGTTCCGTCGATCAGTTTTAAAATCATTAGAGAAACGGGGCGAGCAACGTAAGCCTTCCAGTATCCGTATCCAAGGTGTTTCGGTGCACGGCGTATATACAGCCTTGCGGCTCTCAAATCG
>CM068960.1:70440818-70451275 GCA_035128595.1 Eptatretus atami | reverse complement strand
GGATTCACTGGATCATGGGGTGTGGCGCTGCGGTACCTGTGCGGGAAGACGAAAGTCCGAGACTTCAGGTCCTTGGTGCTTCCAGTCTTGCTCTATGGATGCGAGACTTTTGGATCTTCTTATGACCAAGGATCTGAGACGGAGACTTAATTCCTTTGGTACCAGGTCTCTTCGGAAATCCTTGGCTATCGCTGGTCAGATTTTGTTCCAACGAGGGTCTGAGAGAGACTCGGATGAGATTTGTTACCTGCATGGTCCGTGAGCGTCAGTTGCGGCTGTATGGACATGTGGCTCATTTTCCTGACGCTGATCCTGCTCACCAGATTCTCTCAGCGAGGGAGTCTCGTGAGTGGAGGAGGCCAATGGGCCGACCACGTGCCTCTGGTTGCAGCAGGTTGACCAGCATCTCAAGGAGATGGGGATGGGCCTGGCATCTGCCTGGGGAAAGGCCAGACGGAGGGAAAGTGGACGCAGCGACGCGCTGTTCTGGCACATGCTCCCATACCTGACCTGACCTGATTTTTTAGGACTTTTAGTATGCTGATTAGGGGGTCTTACTGAAATGCACTGCAGTGGAAATGATTCTTTTGCAATTAGTGGTGGGTGAAGATACTAATTTGACTGAACTAATATAATATTATGATTATGATATTTTAACATGATTACATTATTGGCATATAAAGTAGCATGTTTCAATTAAATTACATAACCATACTGGATGTATGAAAGCCATAGCCAAAAGGATGGTCATTGAATGAGAATATGGAAATATGGCTGCTATGCACTAAAATGATGTGCCTGAGGTTGACATTATAATGTGTAACCGAAGGGTTGACGTAATGCAGGGTGGCCATAAAGTCTGGCAACATGGATAACCGAGTTGTTAGAAACATAGATAACCCCATTACGCCAGAGTGGTGAGGGAATGGTTGGATGATAATCTCCTTCACTGGATTGGACGACGTGGCCCTGTGGAGTGGGCCACATGCTCACCAGATCTTCAACCCCCTTGATTACTTCTTCTGGGATATGCTGAAGGCGCAGGTTTGTTCAGTGAAAATCAGAGACACAAATCATCTGAGGCAACGCATCACGGATGCATGTGCAGGGATTGATGGAAATGTTGCTTCAATGCACCACATTCATTACAATTTAGCATAGCGCATTGAACTGTGCATTTCTCATGAGGACAACACATTGAACATGTCACGTAATGCCATTGAACATATCTTGTATTGTCATGTAATGTCAATAAACCATTTATAATGTATATTCGCCTATGTTTCCAGACTTTATGGCCACCCTGTACTTATATATTAAAACAATACACCAATGTATTGAGTTCAGGTAAAAATGCCTGCAGAAAAATGTATTGTTACAGTTGTGGAAATTGACCCAGGAGAGAACATCCCTGAACATGTATGGAAAACCCCGCAAGTTAGTTATTTCATTTGTATTTGTGATTAGATATATCCCTGCACTTTGTACAGGGGGTTGGGGGGGGAATGCATTGTGGGATTAGCATGTTTCCTCCCCAGTGTGATTTTTCCTCCTTTCTCTCCACTTTCAATCAATCACCAATCCCTTGCACCTTTTGCTTCCAAGCTGCTTTTCCCCACAACCTTCACAACCCCTATCTTTCAAACCCTGTACCCCCGCTGGAAACCTCCCTTTCCTCGTTTAACATCAATGTGCCCGTTCATCTCTCAAACCACAATCCCTCATCCTTTCACTCCGCAACCTCTATTTCCCCGTGCTCCCCTCGGGAATCCTCCCTCATGGTTCAACACCCTTTCATCTCCGAATCACTGGAACAAACCTTTCACTGTCTGGAATGCCAATAATCCTTAGCTTCAAATAAATTCCTTTCCTTCCTTCCCTGCATTTTCCACCTTAAAAACACAACAGAACACTTTTTCTTTTTTTTAACATAAAGCTGCTTGCAGGGCTAAGGTGGAGAGAATCACTCCAGGAGATTCTTACAGAAGGGTGTCCAGGACTCTTCTGGAAGGAACTTGAACACTCTGCGAGCCAGAAGCCAATTAACAGTGTGGACCTCAAACATCCGAGGCCTTCGCTCTCACCTGACTGATCTCCCCATGCAGCTTGCCACTGACAAACCAGACATAATCTGCTTATCAGAAATTTCCTCCTTCAAGACATCTCTGACACCTTAGTTTCTCTCACCGATTACTCCCTCCTCCGGTATGATAGACCTGAGCCTCGTCCTGGTGAGGGAGTTGCTCTCTATCAAAAACTCTATTCTTCACTCTCCATGCACTGACCTCACTCCTCCACACTCCTAGCAATAACTGGCTACAGCTTCCCCTCTGCTCCCACCTCTTCTTGATCTGTGTGCTGTACCGTCCACTAAATAGCGACGACTCCATTTACATCACGCTCGCTGAAAACATGGACCAAACTTCTATCCACTCATCCAAACTCTCTCTTCCTCATATGCAGTGACTTCAATTGCCATCATTCCAGTTGGCTGGGTGTGGGTACCTCTCTCACCTTCCATGGAACTTCAGCAAAGGACTTCTGTGACTCATGGAGACTGACTCAATCTGTCAACTTCCCGACCCGGATCTCAACCAACTGTACTCGATCTCTTCTGGATTTGATTTTGACCAATTTCCCAGAAAATGGCTGCTGTTCATCTTCTGCTCCAATCGGTTCATCTGACCATATGCATGTAAAAGCGGTCATCTCTCTGGCTGAAATTAGAGAACCACTGCACTACCAACGAGTCTGGTATTTCACTCAGGCTGACTGACAGGGTATTCAAGCAACAATCAAACGTCGAGACTGGTCACCCATTTCTACTCTCACAGACGTCATCATCCTGCAAATTTTTTCAAATAAATTTTCTTTTTTCTCTCCTCCCTCTCTCACAGATTTATCCCATCTCGTCTTCAGTTGGTCTACCTTTCCTTCCGCCCATAGTACACTGAAGCTTATGGCGAGGCTGTTGTCCTGAAACAACTTGCCTTCACCTCGTGGAAGGCAAATCCTACTGAAGCAAATCTCAGTTCCTTCCACAAGGCTCAGACCAAGTGTGTCTACCTTGAAAAAAGCCAGAAAACAACATCTTTCTAATCTCAAGTCTGAACTCTCAAACCTGTCTCCCTCCTCCAAATCCTGGTGACATCTAGTCAAGTCCATTTCTGGTGTATGTTCGCCCTCAATCCCGTCCCTTTACCTCAAATCGCTGCACAGCTGACACTGCATGCAAAAAGGCTGAATGCCTAAACTCTGTGTTTGCTTCTAAATCTTGTGTCCCAAACCCATCGTTTTCTGTACCTACCTTACCCAGTTGCACCCACCCGTTCCTGGACTCTGTGTCCTTTTCTCCTGAAAGGGTGGAGAACTTGCTGTCAAACCTCGACTCAGATTCTGCAACCGGTCCAGATGGCATCAGCCCTCATGTTATAAAAACCTGCTCTGCTGCTCTTGCTCACACTTTCTCTGTTCTATTCACCCTCTCATTTACTCAATGTCATCTGCCATCTGCTTGGAAATCAGCAAACATTTCTGCTCTGCATAAAAAAGGTGCAAAAACTGATCCCTGCAACTACAGACCAATCAACCTGTTCCCAATCATCAGAAAGGTCATGGAATCCATCGTTTCTGACATCAAATCCTTCCTCTTCTCCAATGGCTTGATTTCCAACCATCAATTTGGATTCAGACCAGGTCATTCAACCCTGGACATGCTGCTTCTGCTTTCCCAACAATGGATGAAGGTCCTAAATGCCAAACATGAGATCAGAGCCATCTCCCTAGACATATCGCGAGCTTTCCATATGGTCTGGCATCCGCACTGCTCACCAAACTCTCTTCTTCTGGTATACAAGGCAATCTCCATTCATGGCTCGTGGACTTCCTCTCCTGTCACAGTCAACGCATGGCTCTTAATGGAATTCTCTCATCTCCTCTTCTTGTCCAGGCTGGAGTTTCTCAAGGCAGTGTTCTTGGCCCTGTGCTTTTTCTGGTTTTCATCAATGATTTCTCAGACTCTGGAAAATCCTCTTTATCCGTTTGATGACGACTCCACCCTCTGCCGTACCATCTGTCATCCCTCAGATTGGCAAGCGGCAGCCTCTTCACTCTCTGCAGACCTGAATAAAATCACAAGCTGGTCAAACATCTGGAATCTTCTTCTTCTTCTTTCGGCTGCTCCCGTTAGGGGTCGCCACAGCGGATCAACCGTCTCCATTTTCACTCTATCCTCCACATCTTCCATTGACACTCCAACCACCCGCATGTCCGCCTTCACCGCATCCATGAACCTCTTCTTTGGCCTTCCTCTTCTCCTCCTGCCTGGCGGCTCCATCTTCAGCATCCTTCTCCCGATATACTCCGCTTCCCTCCTGTGCACATGTCCAAACCATCTCAATCTTGCCTCTCTCACTTTGTCTCCAAACCGTCCTACCTGCACAGTTCCTCTAATATGCTCATTCCTTATCTGTCCATCCTCGTCACTCCCAACGAGAATCGCAGCATCTTTAACTCTGCCACCTCCAGCTCCGCTTCCTGTCTTTGTTAGCGTCACCGCCTCAAAACCATACAACATAGCTGGTCTCACTACCATCTTATATACTTTCCCTTAACTCTTGCAGCTACCCTTCTGTCACAAATCACTCCTGCAACTCTTCTCCACTCACTCCATCCTGCCTGCACTCTCTTTTTCACTTCTCTCCCACACTCTCGTTACTTTTGACAGTTGATCCCAAGTATTTAAACCCATCCACCTTCCCCACCTCAACTCTTGCAACCGCACCACACCACCACCCTCCCTCTCATTTACGCATATGTACTCCGTCTTACTCCTACTGACTATCATTCCCCTTCTCCCAATGCGTACCTCCACCTCTCAAGCTCGCCTCAGCCTGCTCACTACTCTCCCTACAGATCATGATGTCATCCGCAAACATCATAGTCCATGGAGACCCCAGTCTGATCTCGTCCGTCTACCTGTCCATCACCATTGCAAACAGGATCAGAGTCGATCTTGGTGCAATCCCACTTTTACTTTAAACCGGTCCGTCATTCCTACCGCACACCTCACCGCTGTCACACTTTCCTCATACATATCCTGCACAATTCTCACATACTTCTCCACCACTCCCAACTTCCTCATACAATGCCACAACTCCTCTCTTGGCACCCTATCATAAGCTTTCTCTAAATCCACAAACACACAATGTAACTCCTTCTGGCCTTCCTATACTTCTCCATCAACATTCTCAAAGCAAACATCGCATCAGTGGTGCTCTTTCCTGGCATACCCATATTCTGCTCACAAATCGTCACCTCTCTTTCCAACCTAGATGTAATCCCAAGGTAAGGTTTGTCCCACTACTCTTTCCCACAACTTCATGTGGCTTAACAATTTTATCCCTCTGTAATTTCCACAGCTCTGCACATCAACCTTGTTCTTGAAATCGGAACCAGTACACTTAATCTCCACTCCTCCGGCATCCTCTCACTTTCCAAGATTTTATAAACAATCTGGTTAACAACCCCACTGCCATCTCTCCTAAGCACTTCCATGCCTCCACTGGTATGTCATCTGGGCCAACCGCCTTTCCACTTTTCATCCTCTTATAGCAGTCCTCACTTCATCCTTACTGATCCACCCCACTCCTGATTCACTATCTCACCTCTCCAACCTTCTCTCTCTCTCATTTTCTTCATTCATCAGCTCCTCAAAGTACTCCATCCACCTTCTCAACACACTCTCCTCGCTCGTCAGACATTCCCATTTACGTCCTTTATCACCCTAACCTGCAGCACATCCTTCCAGCTCGGTCCTCTGTCTTGCCAATCGGTATAAATCCTATTCCCCTCTTTTTGTATCCAACTTCTCATACAGCTCGTCATATGCCTTTTTCTTAGCCTTTGCCACCTCTCTCTTTGCCTTTCGCCGCCACTCCTGTACTCCTGCCTACTTTCTTCATCTCTATGACTATCCCACTTCTTTTTCGCCAACCCTTCTTCCTTATACTTTCCTGTACTTCCTCGTTCCACCACCAAGTCTCCTTATCTTCCTTCCTCGTCCAGATGTTACACCAAGTACCTTTCTAGCTATCTCCTCACCACTTCTGCTGTAGTTGCCCATCATCCCACAATCTTTACCACCACAACACCTGTCTCGCCTCCTCCCTAAATTCCACGCAACAGTCTTCCTCCTTCAGCTTCCACCATCTGGTCTTGGTTCAGCCCTCACTCTCTTCCTCAACCTCACCTCCACATCATCCTGCAGACCACCAATCGATGCTGTCGAGCTACACTCTCCCCTGCCACCACCTTACAGTCTCTAATCTCTTTCAGGTTGCATCTTCTGCTTAAGATGTAATCCACCTGTGTGCACTTCCTCCACTCTTGTACGTCACCCTGTGTTCCTCCTTCTCTTTGAAATACGTATTTACCACTGCCATTTCCATTCTTTTTGCAAACTCTACCACCATTTGCCCTTCCACATTTCTCTTGTTGAGACCGTACCTACCCATCACCTCCTCATCCTCTTTATTCTCTTCCCCAAACATGCCCATTGAAATTTGCTCCAATCACCACTCTTTCATCCTTGGATACACTCTCCACCACTTCATCTAACTCACTCCAGAAATCTTCTTTATATTCCATCTCACACCCCATATGCGGTGCATATGCCATGATGACATTCATCATCACCCCTTCAATTTCCAAACACTCTCCTCACCTCCAATACCCTCTTGACATAATCTTCTTCAGATTACCCCGACACCATTTCTCCTCCCATCCACACCTTGGTAGACAGTTTGAAACCACCTCCAATGCTCCTAGCCTTACTCCCCATTCACTTGGTCTCTTGTACACAAAGTATGTCCACCTTCTTCTCTCCATCATATCAGCCAACTTCTGCCCTTTGCCAGTCATCGTCCAACATTCAGAGTTCCAACTCTCACCTCCACATTTCTACCCTTCCCCCTCTCCCACCGCCTTCCCCGTCTCCTTCTCCTCCTTCGCCCAGCAGTAGCACAATTTCCACTGGTACCCTGCTGACCACCAGTTCCGGTGGCGGTCGTTGGTAACCCGGCCTCGACCGATCCGGTATGGAAATTCGTTTTGTTGTCCGCATAATGATTTGGCATAGGTTTTTACGCCGGATGCCCTTCCTGACGCAACCCTGGTCACCTCTTACGACACACAGGGATATGGTACACCTATGCTAACCGCGGCATACACCGGGCCCATTACACACTGGTACTCATTTTGCCGACCTCGGAAGGATGACAGGCTGAGTCAACCCCCTGGTGTTATACGACTTGGTTATATACATACTATATATATATATTATATATATATACATACATACATATATATATACACATGCAGTATATATATACACATATATATGTATATTTAATTCAGTGGCCCAACGGGGCTTGAACTCAGGACTTTGGGTCCCAAGCCGCTACACTAACCACTGCGCCAACACCAGGCTTGTGTCAAACATCTGGGATATGTCTTTTAATCCTGACAAATCCCACACCCTCACCATTTCTCTCTGAAAGGACCATCTGGAAAAAAACCCCTCCACATCTACTTCCTCAACAATCCCATTGAAGATGTCCTTTCATTCATGCTTTTGGGTCTCACTACCTGCCATGATCTTTCTTGGAAAAGCCACAACTCCAAGCTGGCCTCCAAAGCCAGTCGGCGACTGGGTATCCTACTTCTTGCAAAGGCCTTCCTTGACACACATAAGCTTCTAACTACTTACAACATTTTCATCCGCAGTCTGATGGAGCAGTGCTCACCCCTTTGGGGTGGTGCTCCACCCTCACATCCAGCTTGGCTTCATGCTGTGGAAATCAAGGCTTTTAGGATCATTGGTATCTCCTGCGATGAAGCTGAATCTTTGGGTCTCACTCTCTCACCGGAGGCAGGTCAGTGGTCTTTCGATTTTCTACCATCTCCTCTCCGGCCTTGCCCTCCCCCTCCCTTTCTCTGTCTGGGATCTGTCCCCCTATATTTCCTCAGGGCACTCAAGGTCCACCAAAAACCCCCTTCTGGTGAAATTGCCAAAATCAAGAATCACTGCTCACCTTCACTCTTTCATTCCTCATTTTCCCCCACCTCTGGGACAAACTCCCCACACTCTCTTCAATCCCACTCCTCCCTCCAGGTCATCAAAACAGCTGTTCATCACTATCTCAAATCTTCCCCCATCCAAAACCACGATCTTTACCACTTTCGTTAATCGACCCCAAACCCACCTCCTTCAAATTCCCTCTTTTCCTTCCTGAAAGTCCCTGTAGTACCATCTTGTTTACCCGATGTACCCTGCCCCATTCATCTCCCTCCCACAGATCTCATATCTCATGTCTCTGTTCTCCACTATATAGTGCTTCCCTCTCCCTCCCCCCCCCACTTGTTATACGTTTCTGTGTAGTAGCTCTTACACGAGCCTCGACATGATATACAAAAAAAAAATAAAAAAATCAGAGCCCACGAGCGGGTATGAAGGACCTCGGGAAGTCCTTGCCACACCTCGAGTCTGGCTCTATAAAAGTGTGAACATACAATAAGCCACAGGGGACCAGAGTCGCCAGTAAACCGAGCCGTCGGTAAGACAAGAACCGTTGGAAAGCCAATGCTGAACGAACCCCCGCCGAACGAGGACCGGTGTTTGCCTGCACGAGCCTCTGCCATTTGCCTGTCTGAGCCACGAGAGCTGCAGCTATTCCTGTTTGCCCAATCACAGGCAGTGTGCCAATCAATCTGGGGTGAACGGAGCATGGAGTCCCCCAACTCAGCGGCTCCAGCAATTCACGATATCTGACACTGCGCAGACATTCGCACTGCATTCCCCTCCTCCCTTTCCCTTCCCGCAATTTTGACCAACACAAGCCTGCCTGCTTGTGTGGGGTAAGCGAGGAGCTGCAATTAAACTCCACCCTTCCTCTAGTCTTCTCCTCCTCCTCTACTTTTCCCATGTGATTGTGGTGCCTGTCTTGTTTGTCCCAAGGTAATTAAGATTGCAGAAGGGAAACTTATGTGCTCAGGGTATTGCTTTTTCTCTGTGCATTTGATCACTGTATGTGCTTGTAAATCCGTGCCTTGTAATTATTCATCTCATACCAGTTTCACCGGAGGGCACTATAGGTTTGCTCTCTGCTGTCTTCCCACCTGTGGGTTTCAGACTTCTTCGTTCATATAGTCCGTGGGCTTATGTAACATTTTCTGGATTTGTCATTTTTTGGGTAGATTCTGTTTACCCATGTCTAAACACATCTAGAAACTTCACTGTTTTAGAAAAAAAAAGGTGCCAGTTTTTCCATTAACATTTAGGCCTCCATTTGAATTTTCAAAATGCCACCACCAAATAATATTGCAAATTAACCATAACTATTCATTCAAATGTCAATACAATATTATTTTATTTTAATCATAACTCTAAAAGGGGACAAAGATTCATTAGAAGCAAACTAAGAGCACTAGAAATACTCTAAATATTGGAAAAAATTCAAGATGGGGGTTTTCTATGTACAATGCCATTACTTTTGAACCAATAGACATAAGAAGATGTTTTTGGTGTCTAATCATATGTTTTGGCACAGGAGGATTTCCAATAATAAACATATTTATGATTGGAACACTCTTTGCCAATCCTCCAAAACATTTAACAGAAATAATATAGAGCATGAATTCAATAAAATTTTTTGGGCGGTTATACAAATGAAGATGGATAGTTTTTTTTCAAAGGTATGAAAATGCTCATGTATAAATCAGGAGTGTCAATGTTACTGATTAAACATTTATAATTGTCATTGCTTCAATCATCTTCTAGATCTTCCGCAATCCTTGGTGGTGTTATGTTCGTACAGCTGTCGCCTTCCCACCACATTTGCAAAGTTCGGTACAGACCACACTGTTTCCTCTGCATGAGCACCTCTTGAACACTTTGATTTCTCACAGTTAACCTACGAACTGCAGCACTGAGACTGGAGCTGGTGCAACCTGAGAAAGAACAATCAGTAGCTTTTTGTCTTGGTTTCGTCAACCCAAGGTCAAAGGGTCAAGAAAAGTTGGGTTCAATACCATATCCTGGCACCAGATATTACACTGGACATAGGCACGGCGTATATGTTCAATCCATGCTCCCTGAGTCGGTGGCAGTTTGTCAACTCCTTGTTCATCTGTGAGTTGCTTGACAAAAACATCTCAGCATCTTTGCTTGCCAAGTGGATCCAATGGAGAGAAAGAGAGCAAAGAAACTCTTCACAACACAACGAACTTCTTCAGATGGCTCATCCCTTGCCAAGGTCAGCTAGTGCTCTCAGAATGGTGGGGCTTGCCTTCAGGAAAGTTGTAAAGCATTTTCCCTTCTTTGGTATGTCCTGTCGATTACAGCTGCACCGGAACATAGCTTATGATTTTGGTGTCAGAGACATTTGCCTCTTGTTTTG
>CM068960.1:70421912-70440793 GCA_035128595.1 Eptatretus atami | reverse complement strand
TGACAAAAAACCAATCATCTAAGGTCATCCTTTTGCTTTGCCAAAGTGACCAACTGGCAGAGAGAAAAGAGAGCAAAGAAACTTCTCACAACCAGAAGACTCTTCAGATGCTCATCCCCTTCGCCAAGGTCAGCTAGTGCTCTCAGAATGGTGGGTTGCCTTCAGGGGAAAGTTGTAAAGACCCCTTCTTCCCTTCCCTGGATATGTCGCGTATCACAGCCTCGTGAGAGCATGCCAGTTGATCAAAGCTGCTGATTTCTCTGGCCAAGCTTGTCATATATAGGCTGTAGGAGACTTTCCTCGTCTCTTTCGCTTGTCCCTGATTAGTGCAGAATGGTTGCCAAGTAGTAGTGTTTCTTCGTAGAGCAAAAGTAGCACATCAGTGTTTGTGAATATATGTGGACATTCATTCCATTGCTCGCAACTTCTACAGCATGATAAATTATAAGAGTGTCCGCCTCTTCCTGTGTGCTGACACCGGTCACTGTTTCAACTTCATAATTCGTCATGACCTCTTTCCGTGTTGCAGTCATAACCTTGACGGTACTTAGTGATGAGCTGATGGGAAAGGTGGAGTTAGTGAATCCTTTGTGCTGCTGCTGGCGAGAACATCTTTTTGTCTTTGATGCCTGTTGAGCTTGAACAATTGTAGATTTAGTTTCCCTTCAGCTTGCCTTTCCGCCGTCTCTAGTCTGCTCCTTCAGTGATGCATTATTGTGTAATTATCAAATATAACTCGCACTTGACAATTCACGAGCCTTTGAGTCAATGAGTGTGACAAAGATGTTGCAAGTTTCTTGCAAGTCTTGAAATTTTGACTGCCATTAATTCCTGTACCACTCCATTCCATCAACTACAACATGTCTCAGATCCCTCTTCAAACTCGCAGGTTGTGCAGAGCTTGAGCTGTGTCATTGGCACCAATCTTCCAAAGCTTTATCACTGTCTCTTTTGTAGTGGGATGCTTCCTTGATCTATAGATTCCTCAATCAGCACTGAACTCGATCTTGCAGAAATAATTCCTGTATTTTCTGCCTGATGTTCTGTTAGCTGACTCTTCTCTTTGGCTTGTATGTCTTGCGCAGTTTAATGGTATGGGCAATTTTGTGTATTAATGCACTTGAAAGAAAGTCGCCATCAGTTAATGATGTTTGCCAGTTTACTTTCCATTGTTCATTCCGCTAACATCACTATGTTTTGGATGACACTCAATATCACACTTCGACAAGTATAAGATGTTCTGTCTTACCACACATATCTTCTCGTTTTGACAGAAGAAACAGTGTTCTTTTGAATGAGGGTAACGAGATCTGTTAGTGGTGCTGGAGATGCAGGAGTTGCTTGCTTTGGGTGTAGATGTTTGTATGCAGGGAGGGCGACCACCGACTTTGTGTATGACAATACACTTGATTCTTGAGATAAAACTGCTTTGTCATTCTAGCTTGTCTCTCTCAATGTGATTGCTTGTGTGTTGCTTTACCATGAAATGATTTTGCCACACTGCATGTTGGTTGTTCAGTCTTTCCAATATGCCACTCAGTGTTGTGCAAACGAACATATCAGGGTTTTGATATTGAGCCCTCTTGCTTATACAGTCCAACAATGATTGTATGATTCCAGTTCTGGTAGTCGCAGTGCTCCCAGTTGATGAACACCTTTAGTCAGTGAACTTGTCTCCTTGAACAACAAGCAGATTCGAAAGTCAATGGAAGGTCAGTTGCACGCTTCTTACATGATGGTTCTCCACAGGACGCCATGGTTAATCTGGAATCATAACCATAAGTGAAATTAACAATTTACCATAAATTTCAATGCCTTAGGTATTTTATAGGATGGGATGTCCACTGTGCATTTTTGGTCTTCTGAAATAAAGCAGTAAGTTATCTTGTTCACGTAGTGATATGCATCATATTGCAAGCAGAAAATATTCATCAGATACCAGTAATAAGTGTCACATTCATACCAATATTTCTTGACATTAACATCAAACTGTTGATATCCATGCAAACAGAGTTCAGATGAACAGTTGTCTCAACTACAATGCATTTGGTACCCAAACTCTATTTCACACACTTTGAATTATATGCTCAAAATAACGTTAAATACCGAAAAATCATACATATAGGGTAAAAACGCAGCCATTTTGAAATTCAAAATGAGCCTAAAAGCTAATAGAAAAACTGGCATCCTTTTTTCTAATCAGTGAGTTTATAGATGTTTAAACACGGGTGCCAAGAATCTACCCAAAATTTTTCTTTTTTTACATAAGCCCACAGACTAATACCCTTTGGCATATTTAACTGAAACTTGCTACATGGCTTTATTTTGATGTTACAGAACAAGTTTGAGTTTCAGGGCATTTCATCAATTTTTCACAGTTATGCCCTTTTTGGACTTGGAAAATAACACACCAGCAGGGACATGTATTGTAAAGGAATTCTCGTTATTGTTGTATCTAACATGTGCCTTGTAAATATCAGATTGTAAATACATGCGTTTATAATTGGTAAACTGCTTTCAAACATGCTCGGTTGTACTTTCCCTCACTGGTTCAACATAGTGTGCAAGTCGTAGATAGTTGGGACGTTTTACCTCACTAATTTGCTCCAACAGATAGCCGACTCCCACCCACTGTTTCGCTTGGCCGTATGTAATAAGTAGACAGGGTGTGGAGTTGAGAGAGTGGTTCCTCAATTGGAAACACCAAACCACCAGTATGGTAATGCAAGGTAATTGGACGTGAGGACCCCGCTAGGTTTGGTAGCTCCAACCGGCATCCACAGCTGCTAAGCAACCTGTCGGGTTACAGAGTTATCCATGGCTGGCAGCTTCAGGTTCGGAGGTCAGGGAGTGGGTCTGAGAGACTGCCTTGTGAACCTCCCCCACCCCCTGTTGACCCCAGAAAATGTAATAGTATATACACATATGATGAAATATATTGCATGCTGCTTTAAATAACAAATGCAAAACAATAATATTAATTTAAGGGACTTCAAGCAACAGAAAAAGAGAAACTCTCGTTTAGTTCAAAATAATCAAAAACCCAACAAACACAACGTTTTTATCACAAGTTTAAGGTTTTTAAAAGGTTGTGACAAAGTAAAATTGTTTGCTAGGGACACAGCAACAATATCCAGCAAGGATGTTTACTTCTTTAATTCAACACAACAACAATGTTCAGGAAGAAAGTTCACTTCTTTAAACCGACACAGCAACAATGTCCAGCAAGGTTTACTTATTTAAACCATCTATTAATAGAACTAAAATAAATAATCCTTTGAGGGCTGTTCCCCTGCGTATGTACATCTTTACATATTAAAACATGCACGATGCTGAACTTCTCAATATGCAAACAACATTGTTGGCCAGCAAACCCCAATATTTCAGACATATACAGCAAATATTGTAAACAGACATCCTGTAAACAGACAAGGCTGGACTTTCAATCAAAAACATCAGTCTAATCATTTCACCAAAATATGATATCTGTGAAGTTCACAAGTTCGGGGATTTCCTCATCCTCGCATGGGTTCTACTCTGGCTCCTCCATTAGTACTTCCACAAGCTCTTGTGGCAAGAGAGAACTTGAACCAGTTTTCCATCTGCTACGTCCCAGCCATGTCGATCTGGTTGAGGAATGTTTGAGACTGCCTGATCTGCCTGATACCATACAAGAGCTTGGTAATTTGCTCTCTTCACATGCATCCTCAGGGAATATAAGGGTGGAAGAAGGCTCATGTCTACTCCATTGTAGCTTGACAGCAGCATCCCTGGTTTGGCATTGAACCTTTCCATATATTTTTCATGCCGCAACGTGTTGATGTCATTCGTGTCTGAACCCTATAGAGGAGGCATGTCAAATGTTCCAGCTTCTTAAATATGTAATTCTCAATTTCAGCTGATCTTCCAAGTGCTACGGAAATGTCAAGGAAGTCTTGATGTTGCCTGAGGGTCTTCAGAGGTGTTAGTTTTCCCTTCTGTACAAAGGCGTTGTTGGTATCGCAGCCACTAAAGGCATGTAGTGCAGGGAGTGCCAAGCACATCTCCTTTCCCACATATAAGACACCTCCTGTTCCCAACTCCAATGTGAAATATACTTTTCTGTTTGAGTTCCTATGTGAAACTGAGTCGAAGTATGAAGACATCTGTGTCTGACCATCTCACAATTATTGTAGAATCATATGGTGAATGGATGACAATGAAGGATGATATTTGTGTCTGCTTCTTGTGTGCAATTCAGATTTTCAATTTTCTCTGACATGGTTTCTTGACCATTGGTACTTGTAAGACACACACACTTTTTTTCCACAGACAAACAGAACCGTCTTGCCAAGAAGTTTTGGGGCATACTCGTCTTTCTTCCACGCATCTAGTAGGAACTAGTGAAGCACAGCTTGTTTTGATATTTTGACAATGTCTTACAATCTCTTGGGACCTTTGTCAGGGTTATTTAAATCATGTTCTTTTGAAAAAACCCTTCTTGCTCTCTCAATACCCTTGACTGACAAAGGGAGGTAGGAGTCTGTCACAAAGTAAACACACTGTATGTTTGGGAGCTGTTCAAACACTCTCTGCAAGCTCTTCAAATGTGCTGTGCATTCAGCAGAGCATTGCCATAAACGATGCAGCTTTTTGGGGCCTTGAGTGGGTCTTTGTGTTGTGTGTGAATCACCTTCCAAGAAATGCATCAACTTGGACTTGTCTGTCTTCACAAGGACTCTATCAACAGTAGCCAGTGACCATGGTACAGGACGAAATGGAAAGCTCAGAACCCTCTCAATACTGATATCATATTCCAGGGCAAGAAGGACAAGCTGATAAAATACGTTTCTTTGAGCTGAATGCAGCTCAAAGAAACGTATTAATAGAACTGTTAATAATTTTGGGGGTTAATAATGTAAATAAGAAACTGGAACTAGAGATACAGAGATACAGTTGCTTGGTTACAGAGATACAGTTGCTTAGCTACATTAGCTATCTCCATTGTTGCTTGGTGACAGCTGGCTCTAGCGTGCCTGGTCATGCCCCACCTGAAGTGTGCCGAGCGATTTCTACTGAAACCCACGATGGGATTTTGCATGACGAATGATTGTTTGTTTGTTTGTTCAATGGTGATGTTGACAGCATTCCTAGATGAGGGGGCTTCTGACCTGTTCACACAAAATCCATTTTGCCTCAGAAGTGTCTCTGCTCCTGGGTGTGACTGGGATAGATTCAAGAGTAAATAAATACACTGTGGGATAATCTGGCATAGTTCAGGTGGTCATAGCTGAAGAACAGGCTGCACATTTTTTTGTAGGCTTGCCAAGTGCAGGTCCAAGTTATTTCCTTTGGTTGCTCTCTGAAATTGCAGTGTAATCCATGCATCGTCCATGTAGCTTAGCTAAAACTGTGCAGTTTTGCCCAGTTCTGCCTGATGAACCCTTCCTTTGAACTCAGAAAAGAGGGAGAGGATTTTCACGCAGCTTTCATTCACCATAGCTTCAGACAGCTTTTCCTTGCACGGGTCTTTGACAAGGTGGATTCATATGCCTCTTGCTCCTTCATCCAAAGTATCACCAAATGATGACTCAAACACCTGCAGTAGTAGATGCTCAAATGCCTCTAAGACAAACTTGTGAACATGTAGGGCCCTGTTGTAGTGCTTCCCTGTAATCACTTTTTATATTGATCCACTGGCACAAACTCCTGATTGTACAAGAATTTATTCAAATCCACTGCACCTCATTCTCTTTCCAAGTGCACACATGAATGCATATGTGATGTGAAAGCCACCCATTCTGACTATGGTGTAATCGAAGATTTGTTGGTTCTGCCATACAAGTGCATAGGCCTTCTTGGCGACAGCCAGATCAAATGTCAATATGTATATTGCTGGCCTACTGCCTTTGATGCTTCTTGTGAGAATTTCAGAATATGCTGTACAGTTGCATTTTCGGTGATGGACGCAAATACAGGGGCCGTGTAATCAACAGTTTATTGTTGGTTGTTGTTCTCCATGCTGCTCTCTGTTGGAGACACCGAACCTGCCCATGGTGTGCACTTTTTGTGTAGAATTCTTTAACAAAGCTCTGCTGCATACTCACAACATGTCTGACGATTCTGCCATGGCTTCAGCTTGTGCATTAGATACCTCGGTTTTGATACCACAGCTTCAGCTTGTGTATTTGATACAAAACCAGGAGTCTTCTTATGTTTGCTTTTTGATGCTTGGAGAGGTTTCAATTTCAGAGGTTTTTCATATATTCTTTTCTCAGCAATCGTGGAAACACCATACTAATGGATGCCTGCAAAATAAAAGATGAGAAACAAGTCATAAGTTAGAAATTTGGGATAAATAAGAATTGTCACAGCACTTTAAACTCAAGGAAATGCTTACAAAACATAAGGGATGCTATCACAAGCCATTGGTGGAAAAATATTTCAATGAAACATGTTTTTACAACGAGCAAATACAACCCATCGCTTCGCTGATGGGGACAATAAAGGGTTTGTAAAGTAATCCGCTGGCACATGTGCAAAAACTGATATTCCAGTTCCAGTTTTTTTCATGTTTTTTTCTCAGAAAAAAATTCATGAAAACATTGAAGTTCCACTCACGTATGACCTAATGATCCCATCGAGCGTGAACATCGAAAACAAAGCCTTGCGACCAGATATCGTACTTCGGTACAAAAATGAGAGAAGGCATTGCTAATTGAGGTGTTAGTACCAGCGATTTTGGACTAACGATGCAGAAATCAAGAAAATTACCAAATACCAAGACCTCAAGCATGAAGCAAAAAGATCCTGGAAGCTGAAGAATGCCAAAGTTGTGCCAGTGATGAAGAAGAACCTTACAAGAATGATGACGAAGAACCTCAGAGATATTAAAAACCATCCCTGGGATTATTACTACAAAGTAACTACAGTTGGAAACTGTCCTGGGCTCAGTAACAATCCTAAAGACAGCCCTCGGCACAAAACTTTGAGAACAGAAAACATCACAGCTTGGTCCATGAATCGTGACCCCTGAAAGGAAATGAAGGTGGATACCTTTGAGCCCGTCCTGGAGGACTCCATTCCACATTCTGAAACCTACATAAGTAGATACCAATTAACGGACACACACATACACATACACACACAGACCTGGCAGGTCTCCGTTTCACCTCCTGATATTCCAGGATACCATGCATTTGGGAAAGAGTTGAATCACCATCTCTCAACAAAAATGATGGTTTGCAATTTCATCTGTCACATATGTAGGACAGAGCTAATAACATCTCTTCCATGCTGTCTGCAATTGTCACGTGATGCCAGGATTGGTCTGCAGACCAACTCACCTTACCATCGGCAGAGGTCACATGGCAAATCTCAAGCTGCTTCTTCACTTTAACATCTGCCGTGACCAAGGCGAGTGGATTCTCACCACAACGTCGGCTTTACAGACTACCAAGTCCAGGTTTTTACAATTATAAACTTTTACTGCTTTCTTACTTGTTAGCACAATGATCAAAACAAATTAGCATTTGTTCTCCAGTGGAAGTGAATGTGATCAACTGCTATTCACAAATGGTGAAGTGGTATATTACTTGTATGGTAAGTTTCAAGTTGTACTGCCGCTTGGATGTGGTAGTCATGCATGCCGATTCCTAACCATTCAAGGTATCGTGGAGGGCTCGGGGGCATGTTAACCATACTTTCAAAACAATAATATTCACACAGCACCAATGCAGCACAATATTATGGTTGGAATTACCACCTTTGTATATCATATGGTAACTCACTAGTCCAAAGAGTTATCGGGTCATCAAACTTTTAATAATTTTGAATCAATATTGCCAAGAGCGTCACATTCCAATTTCAGTCGCAAAATTGGCGAGAATCTTAATTTGAAGGTCAGTGTATAAAAACGGACACATACTTGTTAACATATGTCAGAATGTTGCAAATGGTATCAGAATGTTGGGAAAGGGCTCCTGGGACAAATTATTGATGAATGATGCTACATGGATGCATGATGTCTTTGAAGAATTAAATATAAACTACACGATCGAAAAAACAAACAAACATTTTGAGTGGCTTTGGGCAGTTATTTCGATCACATTTAAGATTCATTGTGGCCTGGTGCATAATTTTCAAACCATTATATGAGGAATTTAATATCTTTGTCAACGAGGAACAAAGCTTTGGTGAAAGTAATTGCAGACATTCTTTGTGCACCACAAAGTGACAATGACCCTACACATTTTGGGTGAAAAATCTGGCAATTGTCAACCTTTGGTGTAGGGTTGTATATGGGGTGATAGCACAGAGAATACACAGGTGTAGATATACAGGTGTATATAAGTATATATATATATATATATATATATATATATATATATATATATATATAATATATAACATTATATTCATGCGACTTAGTGCAACCAACTCAATCTAATCCAATTCATTGGGACCAGAATCTGTACAGAGTGTCGGTGCTGCAAAGCAGTCTCCCTGGGCTATTGGGCACAATCCTGGATGAGTCACCACTCCAACGCAGGATACTCGAATGGCTCATCCCAGGAGGCTGGTACTCATTTTGCCGACCTCAGAAAGATGACAGGCTGAGTCAACCCCACCCGGTATTAATTCAACAGCCTAGTGGGATTTAAAATCAGTACCATAGGATCCCAAGCCTACCACCCAAACCATTAAGCCAACACCAGGCATAACTAACTTCAGAGCAACATCTTATTAATCACCACTTTTACCCAAACTCTTGGAGCATCATAAAGCTGAATTCCTCATTGCGGTACCCATGATAAGACGGCCAGTTATGATTCCTCATCGGCACGTCATCAACTCTTTCCTCTGGAAGATGATGCTCTAAAGCCGAGTCAGGAGACTCTATTTTGTCTCGTATTCATGGCAATGCAAATCAGACACGCGTCACAACTGTCAAGAGATGCCTGACTTTTAGGCCAAACTAGAAGATATTAAATGGCTAACACCAAGGACTGTACCAATACAGTCAATAAAACCGTGCATCCCAAGACTTTTGGTAGGATCATGCATCGGCACAAAGCAGTCGTATATTAAACATTTAAAACATTTTTTGGCACTTTATTTTCAATGCAGATGGTCTCATCATAACTTTGATAGCAAATTGATACCTTTTACCACTCATTTATACACTGCATTCATTCAGGCCTTGGACTTAACAAAACCAAGGCGTGAAACGAGAGTGGGTGGCCCGTTTGATACACACGAGCTCAGTGATACAGGAGATTTGGGAGTATTAAAAGGTAAGAATCTCCGAAGATAAAGGAAGCTCGGATGCGAAAATCAAACGACAGAAAATTTCCAATCATGGCACCAGCACTGAATGACGGTTCAATGAGTGTGATCTGCCGAACGTACCATCACTACTTTCAGACTGGTGTTGCGCATGAACGGAGCATTTGGGGGTTACGACCAATGTTGTCATTGTGAAGGCCGTGTACACGTTCATTGAATCCTGATGGATGCCACCAAAATGATCTCAGACACCATTATACACCCGTCACATTGAACGAGTGTGTTTGGCTCGAGCTCGTGAATACAGCGACACAGGCATAAGCATCGTGTCCTTTTCACCCCCTCTCCCCCCCCAAAAACACCTTCCAGCTGTCCAACCAAGGACGGTCCAACAGATCTGGAGGCAACATGGAGGATTTATTTTCCATCCTCTACTTCAAATTGTAGACAATATAGGCTTATCATGGTGGACGGAGGTTCGGGACATTTCACATGCGGTTGATCCAAGCACTACCACACATGGGTGTGGTACTTGTGGGGGAACATTACTGTTCCAACAGTTCCAGCCTCAGGGCAATCATTTCAACTGCCATCCTTCCAAGGTCGGCAAATTTGAGTTCCAGCTTACTGGAAACAGGAAGCACTGCATGAGGCGGCATCGACGCGCTCCCGGCAATGATGCAACCAGCAGCCACAGGCTGTATACGAAATAATAAATCAATATAAAGTTTCCTGTTCTTCCATATTTGTGACTGAATGTTTCAACATCACTTGGAGACACTTCCCAGCACTTTGTGGAGTCTGCGCCATATCGCATGGATGAGAGATGACCCAAAATTGGTGGCCCAACCAGAGAAATAGCTCTGGGTCCTAAAAACTGATCGGATCGTTTATACCTGGAGTGATCCACACACTGTGCGACCGCAATGTCGCAAAGGCTGAAGATGACGATTTGATAAACAACTTGTGCTCAAAATCGACTTCTTATAACCGATCCAACAGAGGACGAGTTAAAATACATTTCATACAGAAAATGAACCACTTCATCTTTACTTCCCATGCCATCTTCTTTCCCAAGTATCGTTGTAATACATTATATCTTCATGTAAATAGCTTGGCACACAAGTGTACGCGATCATGTACCATGCTTTATGCAGAGTGTCGGTTCTGCCGAAGCAGTTCCTTGTTTGCGGTTATAACCCTGGTCGAGTCGCCACTCCAACACAGGAAGTCAAGGCAGGAATTGGTAATTTGTTCAGGGTGCCGGAGATAACTCACCTACACAATTCGCGAAGGACACCGTGGGATCTTTAACGTCCACCAACTAATGCCAGCAGACGGGCCGCCCAGTTTAACGTCTATCCGAGGGATGGCACACACATTAATGAATCACCCTGTTTATGAAACACTGGGATGACAGTTTATAGCTGGGTGTGGATTCGAACCGAGGATAGACAGCTTAAGATGGGAGTGTGCGTACCACCTATCGGCCATCCTGCCAGCCCTTTAATGCGATGCGGCTCTTGTTTTTTTCTTTTACGAATAATTATTTCAACTGTAGAAATCATTATTATTACATTGTGTTTGACCGAGCTCTTACATCAACAAACAGCAGATTGATAATCCATTCTGAGTCCGACATGATGGCTCAATTAACCCACCGTATAACACTCTACGAGAAAGCACTCGGAGTGCATACCTTCGCCACGCAATGCCTGATCCCGGAGAACGTATCGGGCCCATTACATTTTTGAAATATCATGCTATACAGACAGTACTATATCGTTTTTCTGGCCCTATCCCTCACTGATGAAGAATCACTGAAAAATTAAATTATTCTCATATCCAGATCCAGATTCAGATCTTCACCAAAATTTAATCAATTCTTGTCACACACCTAATATGTCCACCAAGTTTCATCCGAATCCATCCACAACTTTTTGAGATATCGTGCTATATATAATTTTGGCCCTATCTCTCAATGGTGACGAATCACTTAAAAAATTGTCGCCAGATCCGGATCTTCACCAAAATCTCATCACTTTGTCCTTGGCACACACCAAACCTGTCCACAACTTTTTGAGATATCCTGCACAAAAACAAACAAACAGAAAGGGGTGAAAACATAACCTCCTTCACTTTCGGTGGTGGAGGTAATAATGACTGTATTCTCAGAAGCGATTTTCAAAAGCACCACATGGTAGCAAGGAAACACGTTTAAAAGACTGCATCCAAAAGATGCTCGAGGCAATTGGCAATAGCAACCTCTTAAATACAGCATTTATGTCCGTGACGAGCTTCAAATAATTATTTTTTCAGCTTCAAATGATTTCCGAGAAATACGCACTCTCCGCAACGGTGTCAATCCACTATAAGATAACGAGGTGTGTTTAAACCTCAAACAACCTGCATAAAAGATCACTGTTGTCGATTGATGTTGTTTTTTTAATGCCACCTCCTCCAAAGGCACAACATTCCTGCTATCCCATTCTATCAGTTTTCAGATTGGTGGGAAAACTGCAAAGCAGTAAATACTCGGGGAAACCGATGCAACCATAATCCATCCAGGCAACAGCGTTTGGTGCAGAAAACCAGGCCACCACCGAAACCCCATTTTAATGCATCTCAAATTAATAACTTGGATAATTCATCAACACCCTTGTTCTGCCCACATCTATCAGCACCACAACCGTTTTCATCGCTTCCAAGTCAACTTTCTTCCGCAGAAATCTCACAAATTAACCGTACCTCCTCTTCCTTTCAGCTTCAAAGAATGCCCTTTTCTCCATCAAGCAATTGTATCAATTGTTCTTGTTTTTAAGATTGCTTTAGATCTAAAGGTATTTAAGGACTTCAAATGATAATCAACTCCACGTTCTCCCTCTTCAAAAAGTTGCAATTATCTTTAACAACATTTATACCACTTTAATACCTTCAGGCCAAGTTTTAGCATGCTCGTCAAGTAAATGCACAGACTCTGAAGTTGAGCAAAGCATTCGCATTCCCCATCTCCGTGTAGAAAAAACAAAAACATTTAAGCATTTAAATTAGACTTCAAAGGAACTACGTGCATGGTGTGAGCTCTTTACATCCATCACAGATAACATTTTCAAAAATAATCCCAAAAGGCAAAGTCGATCGATGCAGTTGGTGTTCAAAGGAAGTTGAAACATATCATCCATATTGAAATAGAAACTTATAGCATTGAAAACAAATTAATTTTTTTTATTTTTAAGGACACAAGTGAAGCAACATTGTTTACACACAGGTTTCAAAAAAGCAGGGAAATTTAATATTGAATCGTACTATTAATTTGCAATTTGTCACTGGCTTTGACACCAATACAAATTTTTATTAATGACTTCAGGCATCAAAAAGCTACATATATCAGCACTTTCAAATGGAGCACCATGCTTCAGACGTGGCAATAAATGCAAATTGTTGCTCCCAACTTGCCGGCTCGATGACAGAAGATGCCATTTGCATTTTTGCCCTATCCATGCCAGCCCCGTTTAGAATCCCGTGAGGGCACGGGCAACTTACTCGTGCAAACAATACAGTAATCAAGCTCACAAAGAATGTTAATGGAGGCTGCAATAAAAATAACAATAATAATGGACAAATAAATTATATATATGAAAGTAATCACTACTCGTCAAAAAGAGCAAGAGGAGAAACAAAGGGATCAGACAGAAAACAAAATTTGACATTCTGATCACCATAAAATAATATAAAAAACCCTGAAATGGAACTGAACGTGTAGCCAGAAGAATGGACAGACAAGTATTACAAACTAGCAACCTTGAGAAGGCCTTGCAAGAAGCAGTGGTAGACCAAACATCAGACAGAGAGAGAGATCAAATTTTAAAATATACACTGAGTAAAATGGTCTCAGATTGCATCAAGTGAAATCGTGTTGAGGGAGGCCTTCATCGTGCAGTGTACAAAATCGGCTGGTAAAGTCGATTAAACAAATCAAGTTACTTTGAAAAATATGACTGATGAGGACGAAAGTCTGTGTACCAATAATCTCACGTGTTTAAAAGCTTCTTGTGAATACAAATGATGTGAGAGTCCCAGAAACACCATAACATGAACTTGTTCAATTACATATCATCTAATCGATGCACTTTTACAAGTATATTTTTTTACAGACAAGACATCAGAGTCAAAATAATTATCAAGATCGAAAGAACAAGTTGAAAAGAGTTGGGTGAAGTTTTTTTTTTTTTTTTTAATGACGTACAAATATATACAGTCTAAAAAAAAAACATTAAAACAATTTTTAAAATAACCAAGTTTAAAGTATTCAAGATACTTGTATAATGTGGAAGACCAACAAAAAGAAGAGTCATAAAATTATTGATCGGAGTGTCCAGGAATATACGTAGCTAATCAAGATAAAAGCAAGAACGAGTATTTAACAATGCAATATTGTCAGGATACATAGATTACAAAAGATTAGACAATGATCTATATTAAAGTAGATCTACATACACACAACGCATGAGGGCACACTAGCCTCTGCCATCCCGTTGGGAATGGGTGAGGTCAATAAATTAGAGATATTTTAATGAAGGACTTTTCCATGGACCAAGATGTACAAATTGTACATCACCACTTCAAACTTACAAAACAGACTTGATTATATAAACAAGTATCAGAGGACAAAAGCAGCCTTTATTTCATAGCAGCCTTTTCAACCGAGGGGAATAAAGTATTGTGGTTTGTTGAAACAAAAATACAATAAACTTTTTCAGTCAGAACAAGACAAAATACATGTGCATGAGTACAAGAAGTTAAAAAATTGCTCCCAAGGAAATGGATCAATAATTGTTAGGAGTTGTTTCATCATTCAAGGCAACTGTACAACTATACATCACGTTAGATCATCGAAATGTTGATGTACTATAGAAAGCTATAGAAAGTCTACACCCCCTTTCAAAATTTTCCCATTTTGTTACTTTATAACCTGGAATTAAATGACATTAAATCAGACTTTTTCAACCTTTATTTACACATCATAACCCACAACTTCTAAGTGAAAAACAAATTCTACAAATTTCCAGAAAATTAATTAAAAATACAAAACTAGAATATCTTGGTTGGAAAAGTGTCATATAATAGCAATTGCAAATTATCTCAGGTGTAACCAAAAACCTTCAAAATCTCACACCAAGTTAATCGGCCTTCACCTGTGTTAAAATGTAGTGATTCTGAATATTTCAGAATAAAATCAGCTGTTCCTGGAGCCTTACTCTGCTGGGTAATGCATTTCACAGCAAAGACTCAACCATGAGCACCAAGGAGCTTTCAAAAGACCTCCAAGATTAAGTTGTGGAAAGGTTCATATCAGGGGATGGGTATAAAAATATTTCAAAGGCCTTGAATATCCCTTGGAGCACAGTCAAGGCAATCATTAAGAAGTGGAAGGCGCAGGGTACCACCAAGACTCTGCCCAGATCAGGCCGTCCCTCTAAACGGGATGACGAAGCAAGGAGACTGATCAGAGGCCACCAAGAGGCCAATAGCAAATTTGAAAGAGCTACAGGCCTTTATGGCAAAGACTGGTCACTGTGTGCATGTGACAACAATATCCCAAGCACTTCACAAGTCTGGCCTGTACGGTAGGGTGGGAAGAAGGAAGCCATTACTCAAAAAAGGCCACCTTGAGTCCCATTTGAGGTATACAAAAAAAACCACTTGGAAATTCTGAAGCCATGTGGCAAAAAGTTTTGTGGTCCGACAAAACCATGATGGAGTTTCTTGGCAGAAATGCAAAACGCGACATTTGGCGAAAACCCAACAAAGCACATCACCCAAAGAACACCATCCCTACTGTGAAGCATGGTGGTGGCAGCATCATGTTATGGCGATGTTTCTCATCAGCAGGGATTGGAGCACTTGTCAGGATAGAAGGGAAAATGGATGGAGCAGAATACAGAAAAATCCTAGAGGAAAACCTGCTGCCCTCTGCAAGAAAGCTGAAATTGGCACAGAAGTTCACCTTTCAGCATGACGACCTGAAGCACACAACCAAAGCTACACTGGAGTGGCTAAGGAACAAAAAGATAAATATCCTTGAGTGGCGCAGTCAGAGCCCCGACCTAAATCCAATCGAAAATCTGTGGTGTGACTTCCATCTGTCCAAGATTTCTGTCCATCAACGCTCCCCACGCAACTTGACTGAGCTTGAACAGTTTTGTACAGAAGAATGGCCAAATATTGCCCAATCAAGGTGTGGCAAAGTTGGTGAAGACTATCCCAACAGACTCATAAATGTAATTGCTGTCAAAGGTGCTTCCAACAAGGATCAACTCGGGGGGGGGGGGGGGGGGGGGTGGACACTTATCCAACCAAGATATTCTAGTTTTGTATTTTTAAATATGATTTTCTGAAATTTGTAGAATTTGTTTTTCACTTGGAAGTTGTGGGTTATGATGTGTAAATAAAGGTGGGGGAAAAAAATATAATTTAATTCCAGACTATAAGGCAACAAAAGGTGAAAATTTTGAAAGGGGGTGTAGACTTTCTCTAGGTACTGTATTCATCAAAATATTGAAGCACCAAATGCTTCACCTTGCAAGAAAGCAATTAAAGTCATTACTATATTTCCAACAAGGCAATGACTCCAAGCCCAAGGTCAAGTCTACCAATGCATTTTTGATAATAAATGAGGTCAAGGTGCTCGAATAAGCTCCTCAATCTCTGGATCTCAAACCCATTGAGGTATTTTGGGAGGAGTTTTATTTTTTTTTAACTGTGAAAGCCAGATATCCCACAAAAATGTAACATTTGGAAAACTAGAACGGCACTCGGTAGAGTGCCTACCTCCGCCAGGCTGAACAGTTTACGTTTTGTATCCCACTGATAGGCCGGATCTGGATCCGGACATAAACCAAAATCAAATCGGCTTGTTCTTGTCACCTATCCAACTCATCCACCAAGTTTTTCATAACTCGTCCACAACCTTTTGAAATATCATGCTGATAATTATCGTTTTTAGCCCTATCTCTCAATGGTAAAGAATCAGTTTAAATTTTTTAAGACCTCTCATATCCAGATCCCAATCAGGATCTTCACCAAAATCGAATCAATTCGTCCTTGTCACACAACAAAATTTCGTCCAAGTCAGTCCAGAACTTTTTGAGATATCGTGCTCACAGACAGAAAGACAAACAGACAGGGGTGAAAACATAACCTCCGTCCACCTTTCGGTGGCTGACATGAAAAAGATAAGAGTGGAAGAATGGGCGAAAATTGCTTTTCAAAACTGGTCCAAAGGAAGACGAAGTAGTTATTTATACATACAAAGGGAGGTCACATAAGAGTATGAGGAACTTACAGTAGGTAGGCACTTTCATCATCATTGAAAACAACTGCATATGTGTACCTTGATTAGTTCAATTTGAAAGCTTCATTAATTATTTATAATTAATCCAGCCTCTTTATTGTTCCGTGTGAACTTGATTTGCATTTTACTCCAACATACAACTTCTATGTTCTTTCCAAACTTGGTATCCTTCAAAGAAATTCTCAACATAATGTCATACCTCTAAAGTTCTGCAATTTTTTCCCATCTAAGAATGTATTAATTACGTACTTGACATGTTATATAAAACCAACCGATCACAAAAATTTAATAACACTCTTATCCATGAAATCTTGCTTTGATATATGCATGTCACACAAGAAAGGTGCCATTTCCCAAGCAGTAGCAATGGCATCACTAAGAACTCCACATAAAGATGATTTTTGGAATGAAAATTCTGCTCCTGCAAAATTTAAACATGTGGTCAAACAAGACGGGCCATGTAATAAAACTTATTTTAATAGAAATCTGATGCTCACTGGAAAAGCTAGTCATGCCGTACATGAAGGACATCCACATTGCCCAACAGATTTTGTCGCAGACTCAGAACATCTGGCATCACCAGTCGAGACACCTTTCCTCCCTTACGACGTGCATGTTATGCGAGCGGCAGAATTGCGAGCTTATTTCTAACATTCCAAACACGAAGGCAGTCATGCAACCATCGCTTGTTGAAGAATGATGGGTTTTCATTTTGGTCTTCATCCGGCCACATATCCTTCTTAAACCTGTGACATGTTCACCTCACCTCGATGGCTCATTCTTGACACAGGCATTTTCAGAGGAAACTAATGAGTCACATAAAGCAAATGGTTTGACATTCAGTCTGGGGTTTTGTGCAGACAACCTACAAAGCATTTTAAGAATACAGCGAAGGAACATGACACAGAACAGTTTTATTTCAATGCAAAGCAAAACATCTCAAAAGGCAGCAATGGTTGCAGTCGCCTGCCATGCCACCATAACAGCAGTCTTCCGAAGTTGGAGAGACACTCAAAGATGATGAAAGCTTTCAAAGAAACCCACGAAATGCATCCAAAAATCAAGGATTATGAGATCAAGATATGCAATGCTACAGAAGGAACATAATAAAATAAAATAAATTCTACCATAATGACAAACACTACAGTGACAGCCTAACATTTATGAAGTGTCCATGATAAAATAACAAAAATGATAACGTGCACACTGTTCTTCATTAAAGCTACCATTAAATTACTGAAATATGAAACTTCGCATTCCAATGTCTGAACCAACAGTTATTCAACTGTGGGCTTGCACATTTGCATACATAGTAATAATACATTTTCCCCCTCTTCCACCCCCCCCTTCCAATAAAAGGTAAGCGGGTAGAGGGAAACAATGTTCATTCATTGGCAATTCAAAGCATACATTTTCTAAGTTGTAAAAACATAGTAAAGGATGCTTTGTGCATGTTGTGTTTAGTAAAACTCCTTAGAAGAAGATTTATACGAGATGCTCAAATCGAAAAAGGTAACAATCTCAAAAGTATCATTCATCTGTAATGAGTATAATCCAGTGTGAGAAATAAGACTTCAAACCTTCAATATGTCTCTTCATCGTGGCTTTTTACAATGTTGAAATTGGGATAACCTGCTTAGGCCCAAAGGTTAGCTTGCAAGCATACAGCACTGCAGTCAGCCGTACGTACAACAAGTACATCTTCCGAGCAAAGAAATGACTAAGTTCAACCCTGTCCAACAACCGGGCATGCCGAGCCACCTGCACGATAAAACGTGATTGTAGAATGCATCGGGCCTTGCACATGAACTTTGGCTCTCATAAAATGCAGTTATAGTCCAACCAACTATAAAAGATAAAAAAAAAAATGAAACATCTAATTTCAATTCTGCAATTATGGAAAACCTATGCTGAACCCCTTTAGCATCCACACTTCCAACGAACCACAACAATTAATCCATGCCCTCCAAATTTATATTCAATATGCCACTCTCGATCTTATCTGCTTTGCTTCCTCACCAAATCTTCAAACCATGAAGCACAACTACTGACGACTAAGTACGCTCAAAAACAATAAATAAAGAATGCAGAGGTGAAAAAGCAAACTTTTAAATACTGTATAATAAATACTTGCAATCCACCTGTCGACAAGGAAAAAATAAAAAAATAAAAAAAGAATAAAAACAAGACGTTCATGATCCATATGAAACAAGACAACACATTCATCTAGAAAGATGTTCAACACAATAACATAAACAAA
>CM068960.1:70395217-70421902 GCA_035128595.1 Eptatretus atami | reverse complement strand
CAGCAGAAAACAAGACAGCAGTAGAAAAAAAAATATATGGAGGCATTGACTCGATGTTTGGCCCCCAGATGAACAGAGCAAGTTAATGTACAGGCACAAAAAAAGAAGGAATTATAAAGACTAAGACACCAGAACAAGGCAATGCTAATCCAAGTTCACACTTGTACAAAAATATTGCTTATTTCCTGGATAATCACATCTATATATTAAAAAAAAAACACAAAAAGCTTACAAGAGCACAAGTTTAACTTTCAGTGAACCAATTGGCCTGTCATTGAGTTCTCGGACAGCTGAAGCCGCCTCCTCCGGATTCTCGAAGCTGACAAAAGCCTCATTTGTGGGCAGGTGTGGGTGTGAAAGTGGAACGTGCACAGAATCTGGGATAACACGATAGCCATAAAAGAAATCGAGGATCTCATCGCGGTCAACTTTACTGGGTAGGTTTTGGATCCGGACTACTGCACCAGGAGTTGGGGCATGTGGTGCACTTTTTGAGAAGCCTCCCACTCCGTCGCTCAAAGCTGGCCTAACCGCAGGAAAATCACCTCCACTAGGTAATGGTTTAAGCCCATGACATGGAAAATCAGCACCTAAGAGCAATGGCTTAGGTCCCACATTGAACGTTCCAAGGTCATTTGGAAGTAGTCTGTTGGGTGGTGGACACAAAGGTGGAAGCCCAGGACCCGGAAGAGGAGGAAGTGGTGGAGTTGGAACTCCAGGACGAAGAAAACCATCAGAGTGAGGTTGGGAAGATGGCCGTGGAAGCAATGATGGAAGTAAAGCAGGTGGCTGGGCCCCTGCCACATCAGCTCTGTGGCTGAAGACCCTAGAAATCCTTCGGGTGTCAGAATCTGAATGCAAGTTTTCCTGAAGCTCACATAGTTGTTCGTGAGTGACAAGGTGCAATATCACTTCTCGGCCACCAAGTTTAACGCGGTTGAGCCGGAGAGCACGTGAAGCCACTTCTCGTGAAGCAAACGTCACTATCGCTTGGCCAATGCACTCTCCTTTTTTGTTGTAAATCAGGTCTATATCACTTTCTATTACACCAAAACCACGAAAGAAGTTTTGAAGATCTTTCTTTTGGACGCCAGAAGGAATATTACCGACATGCACAAGTTGCCCTTTGCCGCCTTGAAGCTTTTGAGACTTTGATTCGGACTCTCTACCATTATTTGACTTGACCGATTGCCTACGCTTGAACTCTTCCACCTTTTCCATCATGCAGTGCTTGGATATTGGATGAACACTAATTAAATTGCTGCCAAGGTACTGTTTGTGATGGGAAAGAGCAATACGGAAATCAGCGCCAGTCATAAATTCAACAAATGCTTCACCGGCACATGTACCATCAGGACCAAAGACTACATACAAACTGGGCATCACGACCATCAGCTTATTGAAGAACCTAAGAATTATGTCTTTGTTCACATAGTAAGGTAGGCCACACATGTGAACACACCCATTGTCCTCAGATGATGGTGATCGAGAGCGAGACCGAGATCCTGATGAACGGCATGAAAGTCCAGGGGAACGAGATCTTGATCGATGATGTCGCTCAGAAATATTTGGCAAAAACGGCAATGCATTTCCTGCAGTTGTTGCACCAGAACCACCAACGATTTCAGGCATTCCTGCAAGATTTGCAAGGGCAGCAATGACTGGCAATCCTGTGCCACCACCTCCCGTTCCTGAACCTGGCCGTGATCCCATCCTTGGACTTAACCTTGGCCTTTCAAATTCTGGTTTTGCACCGAATTGATCAAGAGACATGCGCCACTCTTTCTCTGTTGCTGGGTAAACTTCCACAAAGCGGTTTCCCATTGTCTTTCGATGTCTCCTCATACCCTCAATGGCATCTCGGGCAGTCAGAAACCGCACAAATGCCTCACCACGCAACCTGCTCATGTGATCACGAGTGAAAACAATGCTGTCCAATGCCAATCCATCAAAAAACATACGGACATCCACTTCATTAGCCGAGAATGGCATATTGTAAAGACGGACGTGCAAATCATCAGCAATGATAGGAAGCTGTGGTGGAAGCTTATCATTAACACCAAAGTTATCAACTTGGTTAAAATATGTACTCAGAGGAGGACCTCCAAAGGCTAAACCACCTGAAGGATAACGACTCACTGCATGACCACCAACTGGAGGTACACCACCAATAGGCAGACCACCAATAGGTAGACCACCAAATGGAGGTACACCACCAATGGGAAGACCACCAACCGGAGGTGCACTTCCGATGGGCAGACCACCAAGTGGAGGTAGGACCACTGGAGGTCGAGGCAGAGAAAGATCACTTGGGGGAGGACGGCCAATGGGAGGGCCACCAATTAGGGAGCCACCAATGGGGGGACCACCAATGGGAGGGCCGCCGATGGGAGGGCCGCCGATGGGAGAGCCGCCGATGGGAGGGCCGCCGATGGAAGGCCGCCAATGGGAGGGCCACCGATGAGAGGGCCACCGATGAGAGGGCCGCCGATGAGAGGGCCGCCGATGAGAGGGCCGCCAATGGGAGGGCCGCCAATGGAGGGCCACCGGTGGGAGGGCCGCCGATGGAGGGCCGCCGATGGAGGGCCGCCGATGGGAGGGCCGCCGATGGGAGGGCCGCCATGGGAGGGCCACCGATGGGAGGGCCGCCCATGGGAGGCCACCGATGGGAGGGCGCCGATGGGGGCCGCCGATGGGAGGGCCGCCGATGGAGGTCCGCCGATGGAGGTCCGCCGAGGGAGTCCGCCGATGGGAGGTCCGCCAACGGGAGGGCCGCCAACGGGAGGACCGCCAATTGGAGGACCGCCAATGGGAGTACCACCAATGGGAGTACCGCCAATGGAGTACCGCCAATGGGAGTACCGCCAATGGAGTACTGCCAATGGGGGTACCACCAATCGGGGGACCAGCCAATATGCCTTTATCCCGAAATGCTACATTTCTCATCATAGCAATATCCCCAAAATTTGTGCCAGACTGTCCACTGTTAGCACCCAAGTCAGGAAACCTCGGAATCCCAATGTCATAGCATGGCCTGCCAGTGTTGGACTCCAAGTTCGGGATCCTTGGGCCTAAACCACCTAAGGGACTCAAACCTACCCCACCTGCTCCTAACCCTGAAACTACTGGATTGCTTGTCAAAGGCTTGGAAGCATCAAAGCCAAAACGAGCAAAATAATGTGGATTCGTTCCTGCAGGTGATGGACTAACATGCTTTTGCCCTTGCATGTTATGTGCAGCGAGCTCAAGATTTCCTGTATTTAAATTTCCTGCAGGAACACTACCCAAAATAGAACTACCAAATGGCCAACGATCCACTTCCAGCAAGCCTTGGTTGCCAAGACTGGGCATATCTTGTCTGCTTGGTAAGGAACCACCAGGACGAGTGTTGTCTAATCTTGAACTACTCAAACTAGGCCAACTCAAGCCAAAACCTGTTGAAGCAGCATTAAACCCCAGTCCCAATTCCCCTGTCCCACCCTGCAGTCTATCAGATCTCAATCCTGACAATGTCATTCCAGGTACAGTTGGACCACTCCCTCCAAGTTCAGAGAACGTAGATGCACCAAATCCACCTCCCATTGATCCAAAATTTCCATAGCTGCTGACAGCAGCTCCAACTGATCCAGAGGTAGTCTGGCTTACACTTGATCTTACACCCATTGCTGAACCCACAGCACTAATATGAGCACCCAGTGCTGGCAATCTGGATCCCACACTGTAAGGATAGTATTCTGTGCCAAGAGAAATACCCAAAGAAACAGCAGGGGGTCCCCCAGTGCCTTGACCCAATGACAAAGCACGCACAGCAAAATTTGAGCCAGCTCCTGGATTGGTGATCTCTACAGATCCCACACCAGCTGATTTCATTCCTGGTCGTGGCACAGTATCTGTACATGAGGCTGTCGGGGCACCAGCACCAATTACACCACCATGCATGCTATTGCGCATCCCCAACCCATTTATTTTATCAGTGTTAGACAAAGGGTGAGCAGTACTTATTGGTAATGGAGGGAGTGGTGGAGGAGCACAAGAAATAGGTAATGGCACTGAAGAGTTAAAAGGCATTGGGGGACAAGGAGGAAAAGGTGGCAGCGGGGGTGGTGGGAAACAAGGTGGTGGGGGCACAGATGACAAGGTGCTTGGAGGAGCACATACCACCATTCCTGAACTAAGGGGGGCCGATATCCCAGATTTGCCTGATGCCAGTGTTGGGCTGGGCCCCCCTAAGGGTGGGGGTATGGTTGTCCCAGATATTGGTGGTGTGCCCTGCATGTTGTTTCCAGCAGGACAAACACTTGCAACAAGTGGTGGGCCTTCCATGCTTACAACACTAACAGTGTTACCACCACTGCTTCCAACTTCATACCGCCTGCGGCTTTGTTCAATCACATTTTGCATCTCAGTCTTGCTGCTGAGCAGCAGTGAGATCTTCGATGTCTTGATGGTGCCCCCTGAACGCATCATGCCAATGCGCGCATCCTCATCTGTGGCAAACATGACGAAAGCCTCACCCAAGTCCCCCCCAACAATGTGCACCCCCCCATCAGGGATGGTGAGCCCAGAGAAGAAATGGCGGATGTCCATCGTGCCTGCCACCATCGGCAGGCCCTGCAAGCGTATCACCACTGCCATGGCAAGGCCAGCCCTGTTGCTTACACGCCTGCACACAGATACCTATGGCATGGAACAGAAAGGAGGAAATGGGGAAGGGGTGGGAGGGGAGGAGGTAGAACATTATTGGGAACTTGAGTAGCTGAACCTCATACTCCAAATAACAAATGCTACAGCCACTGGACGTGGCAAAGCCATTTCAAGTGCACTTTCATAAGTTTTTCCAAAGTACCAAAAAAAATAATTAAAAACCAAAACTGAAATTCCAGGTTTTTCCAAGTTCAGCAAATTATGTTGATTCATTGCATACCAGTTCAGCAATCTATAACATCAATTAATTCCGACAGGAGGATCATCTCGCTTTAGCTCGTGGAGACAGTTTTTGCAAGAACACCTCATTTTTGAGCGGGTGTATGTCATAGCAGATTAAGAGGAAGTGAGAGGAAGTGAATATTTTGGGGACAATACAAGCTAACGCTCCAGAATTTTTGTTTTATTTTTTCCTGCTTCTCCATGCAGTTTTTAGAGCATTACTCAGCAGAGTTTTATCTGTTATAACAACCAGAAAGTCTTCCACAATGGGTGACATCAATGGAAGGAGACAAAAGCCAATAGCAAATTACATAGCCATGAAACCATGAGAATCAAGATTTTTTTAAAAGAATTAAAACATAAATTAAAAACCCTGAAATGGCCTGGCTTAGTGTTTAATAATCATAAGATCACAACTCAAAAACGTTTTACTTCAAAAAAACAAGGTAAGCTGTGGCCTTAGGTCTGCTTTGGTAGCATCAGTCCTCTTGCTGAAAAGAATATTGTATCTTCTTAATTGCTACTGCCACACCACAAGCCTCCAGGTACCAAGATCTGGTGAATGATCAGGATATTTAATGGTAAAAAAAAAGGGATTTAGTGGTGATGTTGGCTATCCTCATGTTAACTTCTCCATATCGATCTGAGCAGCATACACCTTGCAGGAGGGTAATTGTGGAAGGGGTGGAAGAGAGCACATATTTCCAGACATATATATATATATACCTTCTGACAATATGTGATATACTATTCTGAAAGTGGTTTAAAGCTTCAAAATCAAGACAAGGATAGGACAAGTAAAATATGAATTCAAATAATGAATGCCAATCGCCAGTACTGTCTATATGATGTTCAAAAGGATTAACAAGTTAGAACATCAAGCTCATTTGTCATTGTTTTCGAATAAAGGTGAAAGACCGACGAAAATCCAAATGCTGCAACTTCCCAAGCAGACAGACAAACTAACCGGCTGCAGGGAAAGACAAGGAAGTTCAGTGACGGAATAGGCCATTTGGCCCATAATGTCTGTGCTACATCAACATCACAGTCCAATTTCTCTAAGGGAGTGTGTGGAGGAAAACAGTGGGCCAAACATAGGGACATCGCCGGTGTGTTATAAATATACAGTATGCATGCACACCTTCTCTGGATTAGAGGACTGCCTCTGTACATTTGATAGCCAAGAAGGAAGAAATGAAGGATTTAATGCCAGGGACTGGTGTTGGTCTCTCTCCCTTAAAGATCTAGAAGGTGGACAAGAGAGATAAAGTGGGCTTCACCAAATGGAAATGAGCACAAGGTCAGATTGCAGTGAATGAGAAATCTGCCCAAGCTTTTTGACTCATCCTCATAATTCACTGCGAAGACAAACCAGCAGGCCATGTGAAAAATGTGTGGACCTGGATGACTTGGTAACAAACTTAAAAGACACAAAATATCTCAACACATTCACAGAAAAATATTTACTTAAAAGCTGGACAACAGCTTGCAAAGGCATTTGTGTGTTGAAAAGAAAAAACAAAAGAGCCACTCTTGTAATACAGAAAGAACAGTTGAAATTCAATATGCCGTGGAACCTAATTTGACCATTTTCAAGATATCGTCTCACAAATGTGTCCTGGACCAAATGACAACCTGACATGAAGCATCAATGAAGATGTTCACAAACAGAGGAGGTTCTTGCTTGCAGATCTTTAGAAACTGTACGTCTGCTTCAGGGAGAGAGCAGAAAATCTACACCTTTGTGTTAGAGTATGTTACGTTTAAGATCTTCGGCTTTCAAGGGAGTTCTTTGAACTTGGGTGATTTCAAATTGATTTTATTTCTTACAATATCAGAAACTTCGTGAAAGTGATGTAGATGCCATTTAACCAAACAGATGGAGAAAAAAAAACTACTCAGTACGAAATGATGGGAGTTGGCACTGACAATTCTCCTTCCTATTTATTAGTTCCACTTATCTGTATAATCAACCAACTTTTATAAAGAAAAAATTTTTTAAGCCAGTTCGTACATGTTTGTCTTATCCTCCTCATTTGACTCTTTCAAATGTGCTGCCAATCATTAACTCATGGACTCACCCATGCACAACCAAAATCCCTTCAAGACATGTCGATTCTTTCTCATTCTGTTCCCTTCTGGGCAATTGTTACTCGTTTTTGTGTTATTCCTCCTTGTGCATGTCCACTCTCCATTCCCGCTTTCACAAATATACAATACTGCTAAATTCAGATGGCTGCTGCCTACTCTAACTTGAATTCTCGTTTTTAACTCAACGGAGGTGAATTGTGGTGGGGGAGGAAGAGGGGCGGCGAAACAGAAGCCACATTATCGTAACATGCATAACCTCGACACAGTGGGCTTGAACAAGATCAATCCAGGTACATTTCTAAACCATTTCAAGTTTAAACCTTTCAATTTGAAACATTTGACGTAATCACAAAATTATTTGCAATAAAATGTCATAATTGACACCACAAAGTTACTTGAAACTTGCAACAGTGCAATGTGATTAAATGCAATTTAAACTTCCTGTTGGTCAGTTTCAACATAATGTATTTCTTTCATACCACTGCAATTAAGACATACATGTCCAAACATTCCTGTAAGCCTTGAAACAATAAAGATTTACAACGGTGTTTTGCAGGCAACAGAGCTGCTGAGTGTACTGTCTTGGCTTTCACAATGGACTGACACAATGCAGCAAAACGTTTATAGATAAAATAAGTCTTGCTCTGAAATAAGCCGAAATGTTGCCTACCAAAAAGTAAATACGCTATGAACACAAGGACATAAACACAAACAAAACCACAGTTTGCTAAAAAGAACAAAAGCATGACAAATAGATTTGAAGCTATGCATTCCTTTACAGGAACGGTTTAATATGTTCACTTCTTGATGATCAATACGTAGTAATAAACATGCCTTCAGACTTTAACAGCACTTACTGATTGCGGACTTGCACCCCATTGCCAGCAAACACAATAAAAGGTACATTTTTAGCTAATCTGGAATTTACATTCCAGATCAGGTATTGTCATCGTGCACAGTCAGTCGGTCCGTCTCCTTTTTTGACTTCTCCGGTCAAACCGCTGGGTCGATCCGGCTGAAATTTGGCAGCAACGTTTCTCTCCCAACTGGTAAACAGGGATTGCAAACCTCGTTCCAGTCGCATGACTTTAAGTAGGTCAAAATGGCCGACACAGTAAATTTCTTCAAAAATCTTCTCCAGACCCACCAGTTAGAATGTTACCAAATTTGGGTTACAACATTAGGAAAGGGTCTTCATGTTAAATTGCGGAGGCTATGCCAATCACATGGCTGGAAGTGTGTCAAAATGGCAGTCGCACAAGTTCCTTCCAAAATCTTCTTTTCCAGACACACCAATCAGAATGCTACAAAATTTGGGTTACAACATTCGGACATAGGCCTGATGTTAAATTGTGCAAGTCATGCCAATCCCGTGACCGAAAGCATGTCAACATGACGATCGTGCAAATTCCTTCCAAAATCTTCTTCTCCAGACCCACCAATCAGAATGCTACAAAATTTGGGTTCCAACATTAGGACAGGGCCCAGTTAAGCTACAGGTCCACTGGTCCTATTTTTTTTTTTTAAACAATAAATGTAACAAAGGAAATCTGCTTTGGTCCACATGTGTAGTGGTCTACACTTTTTTTAAATTCTACATTTTTTTTTTGGAGTGACCCAAGACAATGGGGATGCACAGTAATTTTATGTGCCGACGGACATCGAAGCCGATACACCAGGAAAAAAAGAAAATCACAGAACCGTCTGAAAGCGTCAGTAAATGAAAATATAAATGAATGAAAAATCAAATACAGGTAAGCGACCCAAGACAATGGGGAAGCACAGTTCATATGCTTACACAATGTGTAAGCATACCCCACTCATATGTATATGTATACGAGTGCCGCTCGTATGTATATATATATATATATACACACACGAGTACGAGTATGTATATATAAAGTTATTTCTCAGCACTCACTCAAGGAAATGTTTTCTACTTTGAAGGTCAGCAAGAAAGCTGAACATTTGAAGACTGATGCACCAACTCAAAAACCAACTGAAGTCAAAGGGCAGAGGAGCTCCTTGTGAGCCGACAGCCATCCATAACCGAGTGCCCAACTGTGTCTGCGGATATCCTCCTGCAGTTGGGTTACTTTTTTAAGGAGGTTGGTGGCAGGATTTCCACTCCAGCCACCGTAAAACACTTCATTCTGCAAAACCCACAAATGCAAAGAAAACTGAAAACTCACTCCATGGGAAAACTCACTCCATCGCGTTGTCCTGTGCTGCTGCCCTTCGCAGGGCAGTTCACTGGATGACAGGATTGGGGCAAAGCCTTCGGAACCCCATTCCTTGATGATAGGAGGAAAAGCATGGGGTAAACTTCCTTGGTCAGATTGCTGTGGTGCGTGGCGGAATGGTGCTGAGGTGTCGTCCACCAGACAGCGATCTCCTTGGGTTAACCTGAGGCGATCCCTTCGGGTGGGTGCCTGGAATGTTCTATCCCTAATAGAGGATAATCACATGTCTCTGTTAACATCTGAGCTCCAGTGTTTGAACATCGGTATTGCAGCACTCTCTGAGGTTCGGACACCGGATAGTGGTGAGATCATGGCAGTTGGTGACTCCTACTAATGGTCTGGCCGCTCTGATGGTTACCATGCCCAATAAGCTGACTCCAATGATAACTGAGGTAACACCGGTCAACGAGACAATTATTAGACTAAGGGTTCGTCACTCCTTGGGCGTCGTTTCCCTGGTCTCTGTACATGCTCCGACTGAGGAGAGTGATCTCACCATGAAGGAAGCATTCTATGCCGTGCTCGAGTCTGTGGTTGATCAGTGTCCCAGGCGATATACTCTTCTAGTCTTGGGGGATTTCAATGCATCGACTGGCACTAATAGGGGTTGTTATGACACATGTGTTGATCCCCATGGGTCTGAAACTGTGGTCCAGAATCACACTAAGTTCCTTGACTTTGCAAGAAGTCATAGACTTAGGTTGGATGGTTCATGGTTTCAACACCCACAGGCTCATCGATGGACTTGGTATTCCAACGCTGGTGGTGTGGCAAAGCCAATCGATCATGCGCTCGTTGATGGTCGCTGAAGGATGATCCAGAACTGCAGGGTCGACCGGAGTGCTCAGTTTCTCAAAACTGACTACAGACTTGTCACAACTCTGAAAGTTGCAGCTTAAATCCAGGAGAATGGTACTATCCCAGCCTCGGCTGGATGTCGGCAAACTCAAGAATGAGAGGGTAGAGCTGAGGAGTTTGCGAACAGGCTGAATGGGGATTTATGGGGTCTGTGTGCTTTGGGGAATCCTGAAGAGTTGTGGAGTGCCTTCAAAGCTACCATCCTTGATGTTGCCGGTGGATGTCTTGGACCTCACCGTCAGGCAAAGAAAATTTTTGTCTCTCAAAGGACACTGGACACCATTGACCAGTCGCAGGAGCAGGCTTAATGGCAGAGCTGAGTTGTTCAGGGAGTTGAGGCATAAAACTGTACGTGCACTTAGGGTGGACAAGGGGGCCGATGTGCGAGAAATCTGTGAGGGGGTAGAGCATCACCTGTGGTCAAGAGATTCTCGTCCTGCTTACAGAGGAATTTGCGCATTGCGTTCCTCCAAGCCCGTTTCTCGGTGTACTGCAGTTAGAGTGGAAGGTGGTGGGCTCTTGACAGAGAAGTGTGGGTGCCTGGACTGCAACAACTACTGAAGGGTGAAGCTGCTTTCAGTGCCGGGCATCTCCTTGCTCGGATAGCTCTTGAAAGGGTTCGCCACAATCTGGAGCACCAGCGCCCAGAGAAGTCCAGCTTTACACCAAAGAGGTCAATGATTTTTTTACCTTACTCTTACTCTTCGGGTCCTCACCAAACGCAGACGAGAGTTTCGGCACGGGCTGCTCGCAACCTATGTTGATCTCTGCAGAGCATTTGATTCAGTGAATTGGGATGCCTTCTGGAGGATTCTTGGTCTTCGTTGGGTGCCACCAAAACTAATCAATTTGATGTCTGAACTATACTCTGGTATTGAGAGTGCTGTGAGATGTGGTGATACCATCTCTGACTTATTTCCAGTTGGTACTGGAGTTTGTCAGGGGTGTGTACTGATCCCCACACTTTTCAGCACTTGTATGGACTGGATTCTGGGGAGGATGTCGGAGAGATCATGTTGCGGTGCATCTTTGAGAATGTCAAGATCTCTGACCTTGATTTTGCAGATGATGCAGTCATCTTTGCAGAGACTGGATATCCTTTTGGGGGCCCTTGAGGTGCTGATTGAGGAGTCAGAGCCGCTGGGAATCCGGGTTTCCTGGGTCAAAACTAAGATCCAGGCTTTCAATGACAACTTGGATGCTGCTATCTTGTCTGTCCCCATTTGTGGTGAGGATGTTGAGGTCACGGAGAGATTCACTTACCTTGGCAGTGATATACAGTACATGTCTCTGATAGCTGTTAGCCAGAGGTCAATAGACGTCTGGGTCGGGCCTGGGAGTCATGGATTCACTGGATCATGGGGTGTGGCACTGTCGATACCTGTGCAGGACGACGAGAGTCTGAGTCTTCAGGTCCTTGGTGCTTCCAGTCTTGCTCTACGGATGAGACTTGGACTCTGACCAGGGATCTGAGACGGAGACTTAACTCCTCTGGTAACAGGTCTCTTTGAAGAATCCTTGGCTATCACTGATCGCACTGTGTCCAACAAGTATTTTCTGAGAGACTCAAATGAGATTTGTTTCCTGTATAATCCGTGAGCATCAGCTGTGGCTGTATGGACATGTGGCTCGTTTTCCTGACGCTGATCCTGCTCACCAGATTCTCTCAGTAAGGGGGCCTTGTGAGTGCAGGAGACCAATGGACTGACCACGTGCCTGGTGGTTGCAGCATGTTGATCAGCATCTCAAAGAGATGGGGATGGGCCAGGCATCTGCCTGGGGAATGGCCTGCCGTAGCCCCTGGAGTACCGGCATAAAGTGGACGCAGCGATGCGCTGCTTCCAAACCTGACCTGATGCGTCTGGAATCCAAAATGCCAGGGAGGTGGGGAGAAATCACAAAACTCCATAAATGAAAAAAAATACATCAACAAAAGTCAGTCCATGGAGCCTCACTCCTGCTCATAGAGGGTCACGTGACCAAAGACAATGGCACATCATGTGATCTTGCACAGACACGATCGCTTGCAGGTGTTTCCAGGTTTTATGGTGGTACGATTCCAGGTGTGTGTGGGGTTTTTTGTGGTTTCTGGATGAGGCAAGGTGAATGGAATGGTCATAAACATTTATCGTTGACAGATGGTGTATAACACTGGCAATCATGGGAAGAGGCTCAGAGAGAACACGAAATGTTCTCATTTCTGAAAGGGAATTTTGTTTGTTTTTTTTTGAAATGGAAAAAAAAATCACTGGTTCTGCAATCGTTTTAACACCCTGCTGCACAGTATAGTCAAATTATGCTTTGTAGCAGCGTTTTGTCTAGCCAGTCAGGCATTCCTGAACTACATGAGCTATTAAACGTGTGCAAAATGACTTATACTGTACTGAACTGTAATGTACTAGTTAGGTTTATAGTTGTTGAGACTTGAAACCAGAGTAGACACCAGCTGCAAGAGAGTGAGCGATTCGATTGCACAATCGTTACTAAGCTGAATTCAATCAGCATATTAAAAAGGAAAGATGCTAACTTTCCATGCTGATAACTCAAAATGGCTCTTTAATCAACAACATGCAAGTGGGAACAACTACAAGAATAGCAACATTACTGATTGTTTTGACTTTGGTTTATAAGTTCCTGTTCCACCCCTTAACGTTTATCTCTGACCTGGAATCATAAACTCTGGTTCTTCGCATTACCTAGTAACCCAATAAGTTTTATTTTATAACTTTTGACCTTTTAAATCTAAAATGAGAGAGTTCATAGAACACCTTACCCCATGCAGTCTTGAGAAAAAAACAATATATATATATATTTTTTTAAGGGCATAGGTGGGGTCTGCGAGCAGCAAATTTGATTGGTCGAGATGATGTGACATGCTGTAATATTTGTCCAAGTACTGCTAAACGGTGTTTGAAAGTGCCAATGAGGTGATTTGCGCTCTCCAGTGTTCAAGTATGTAATTCAATTTAAATAAAATAAAGATTTTAAAGGTTGTATGAATTTTTTTTCTTTTTGAGTTTAACGCCATTGATGCAGTGTCTTTTACATCACCTTATCCAACATGTTACATTAGCTCTTCGTGCCTCTTGTTTGTGTCCTTTATGGCATCCTTAAAAACAGTAAGTTTCCTGTTTGGAATGATGTTCAATTTTGCTTGATTGCCAGGCAGGCAGAAAGAGTAAAAATCTTATCTCCCTCCTCTCTGCGCATGTGCGATCAGGACAAATTCAGGGCCAAACTACTGATAAACTACAGGTTCATTTTGTAATTAGTGTTCAAAATATACCATTCAATTGAAATCAAGTTGTTCCTCGATCATAAGCTGACATTTGTGGATAGACAGACAGACAGACAGTGAACGAATTGCTTAACCCTGCTTTTTGCTTTGTGTGTGCAGGGTAATTACTATACCTTTAGACGAATATAAAGAGCTCATTCTGATCAATCATTTGGCTGCTCACGGAATGTGAGCACAATCACTTCATCAAATATAAAAAGCTTAGATTTATTATGTCTGCAGGTCGGATGCACACAAGTATGTGCCTGCAGTCTGCAAGCATGCCGCACTTGTATTTTATATAAAGCCTCAAAGAGGAGTGGCCAGCTCACTCTGGGCATCTACCAGGTGCCAACAATAGCCAATTAGCCAGAAACAAGACAGTTTGTGGATGGGGCTACACCCAGGCAAACTGGCCTATTGAGGTCGATAATATAATGTCCTTGTAACGATATGACAATGCAGTACAGCATGTCATGTTGAGGGCTGTAGTGGGTAGCAGGAACTGTTTTATTCAGCCTGAGCATCGCCGGGAAGATGACGCTTCTATTAATTTGAAATGAGAACTCAATAAGGTGTGGCAAAGGTAGTGCCTCAGAATGCAATGAAAGAATAGAGACTGTTTACTATTACTGGTGTAAGAATGGCAGAATGTTTGGCTCTTCCCCCCAGCACCCACTACTCCATATAATACGGTACTATAAATGAACCTTCTCTTACTCCTATCACCTCGTAACCCTTTTCCTTTTCTATACACTCCCCCCCCAAATGTTTCTACCCTTTCTCTTTTCTCTCACTTCTCAGTATAAATATTCATAATATTGCGTCACTGGAAGATATAATAATTTAAATTATCTCAATATACTCCCTGGTACAAATAAGACATGCAATGGAGCAGGGGATTAAAAAAAAAAAATTCGAAAGTACTATCACCCCACAGTTTTGCCCCCCCCTCCTCAGCCCTGAAAGAGGAAATAACTTGCAGAATGATGAAGTAATTACCATCACCTCGTAATTTCTAATGCAGATTCTCATCTTGCGGTTACAGATCTTTATTAAATAAAGACACCTGTATTAAAAAAAACCCCCAAAAAACGGTGGAATATTCCATCCATCTTCTCATATCCACCATCCCTCTTTCCCCACACAACCCCACCACCTTCTCCTTTGCCAACCCCACATTCCTCACCCAAACTCCCAACCCCTAACAGTTAGCAGAGAAGGATCTGGAGTGGCATGGTGTCCTAATCCTTCTCTGTTGGTCCTTATTTCTGGACCAATGGAGAAACAGCAGCAAGGTAGAGCCAAGGTAATATACCTTTTAATAAACTGAAATCAGTGACCGCAATAAGGACAACAGACAAAGATGACAGAAATACAAATTCACTCTGCAGGCTACATCCATTTCAAATGAAGTTGAAAAGTATTTTAAAAAACAAAAAATTTAAAAAAACTCCATCTTACCTGATGCCTTACAGCGAACGAATCCTTAGAAGGAAAGATGGGCAATCCTGCTCTTGCAAATCTAAAGCAACAATATACAAAACTGCAGGGCGAGACGAAACATACGGCTGTCAGTCGTCAAAGCAACCAACAACAAAGGAATCAGCAAGTTTCAAACATGAAATCTTTGAACCAAAAAATGCATACAAATAAAATAAATAATAAATAAATAAAAATTAGAACAGTGGACCATGAAACAATGGAAATGTTTCACCAACAAATTGTGAGAGCTTGCTCAATGTTCATGGAATGCATTAGGAGTTTGTTAATCTCACAAAATGAAGCTTTCCAATGATGTCGTTACATTAAACAATCAAATGAATTTAACATTCCTGTTACAGCTTTCAAATGGCAAACCATAGCCACAGTGCACATTGATAAAATTGCATAACCAAGAGTACAATATGCTTGGAGGATATGAATGCACCATCGAGCAATCGACAATATCCTACATGCATGATATGAACAACCTTGCAATGGCAAAATTGTCGCAACACAACAACCACCTTCCCACTCGACTGCAAAAAGGCCGATCACAGCCACCTTCCAATGGAGTGCACAAACAGGTCAACATCACAACCTCTCCAGCCGATTGGTAATATCAGCGTCCATCGCAATAAAAAAAAAATACTCATGACGACAGCCCCCTTTACAATGGACTGCTTGTTCACTTCGTTTATATCACAATAAATACCTTTTGTTTACAACACGGTCAACAAAATGCAAAACAGTTTCGGCGGTGAGGATCGACATAGTATATATTAACATGTTAAGGAAAGAAATGAGTTAGTAAAAAGCATAAAGGAGGAAGAAGAAAAAGAGTAAAAATAAAGAAGAAAAATAAAAAGAAAAGGAAAAAGAGTGGACACAATACAATCATTCATTGTCCAAGTGTCATCGGTGATGCCCTTGCCATCCTGGAATCCTGGTGCCGCTGCATCCTGTTACCAAAAATCACATGAAAATCAAATGATGTAATTCCAGACAAATTTTTTTTGGGGGGGGGGGTGGAGGAAGGGGGTAATAAAAAGAAGTAAAAAGCATTGGCTAAGAAAGCACAGAATAGAAGATAAAAGGTAATTTGGTATATTGTCACGGTCACATGACCCCAAAATAGCAGACAACCTCCTATCAAAGTAATACGGTGAGAGAACAAGGTTCTGTTCCCAATTCGATATGCACCAACAGGCGATTGAACTCCTAACGGTGTTCTGACCTGCAAGCGCAGAAAGTAACACCAAACACTGTGTGTATTAAAAGAAAACAGCAGGAGATGTCAAATAACAGGTGGAAGGGCAAAGCCATCAACCATGCACAAAATCAGTGTTACCCCAATCCACCCGTCATTCCTCACATATTCCAAACTTGTCCACAGATCCCTCTTTACTCCAACCTCATTTTCACCCTTATCCTTCTCCTCTTTTTACCTCCACCCACTCTAAAACCCTCCTTCCATTTCTCAGTGCACACACGTAGTCAACCCCCATGTAAGGTATGACAGGTAACTCTAGTGCTCCATTCGAAGGCAGACTTTGTTCTGCAAAGTAAGCTTCACAGCAAGGATGACAATGGGTGGGTTGCCATTGCCTTCCCAGTGGTATTCTGCAAGAATTTGGCTCTAGTGCCAACGATAGATCACCTAATCTTCGAGTAGGACACCGTGGTATGTTTAACGTCCATTTAGTAATGGCAGGGGGAAAACTCGTTTAACGTCCATCCGAGGGACGGCACGCACATTGATGAATCACCTACCCCTGAAACACCAGGATGACAGTTTACAGCCGGGTCGGGATTCAAACCCAAGATAGACAGTTTAGAGGGGAGTAGTTATAAACATTTTGCATTCTCTTCTTTTGATCTTTTGTTGATAAATTCGTGCGGTGTTGATGTGGCACAGGCATGATGCGCCGAATGGCTTCCAACTGCGTCCGATTCCCTTGTGTGTGATCATAAGTCAGATTATATTGATCTCACCAAGACCTACCAGTTATCCTGCCAGTGCAAGCATGGCAGCTACTAGAGCTTAATCAGCCTGACAAGTAGCTTCCACGACCTACAATGACATTTGCATGATCAGAGTAATGCGAAATAAAGAGTTGGGAGCAGATTTGAATCAGCATTTACCTCCCAAATAAATAAATAAATAAATAAATAAATAAATAAATAAATAAATAAATAAATAACGAACACCTCGACAGGTGTCTCGATTTTGCACGACGTCATCGTCCGCAGATACAATCACTGGTTCTGGGGGGGAACCCCGTCCAATGACGTCATCACACAACCCGGCCGACTCCCGTCAGTGGCCGATGAAGGAGAGGATCCGCTCGCACAGGTGGCCCGTCATCTCGGATGGAGACAGCAGGCTAGATCAGTTTAATTGTGCTTCTTCTTCAACACAAGCCGAGCTTGCTACATGAACGTACTGACTGGAATAAGATGCAACCACCGGTGCACAAAAAGCAAAAATCACGGTTCGACATTCGCACCGTAAGGATACCCGCCAGAGGGTAGAACGGACGAACGGCTTAACCAGCCGGGAAGTCGAGACACAGAAAAACCGAGGCCTAGCAAGCACCAGCACAAGGCCTCATCCGCCATGAGCATCGCAAACGGGCCGTTCTTTAACAATTCCCGGCAAACAAACATTTATTTTCCATCTCTTAAACCTTCTCCATTTGTAATAGCGTCCAAAGCAAGGAATAAACAAAAGGGAACCCGGCGCTGACGTTTCTCTGGCTGCTGCTCCTTTGTCCTCACAAATCCAGGTGATCCACCGGACGCCATTCACTCGGCACACACATTACAAGTAATGACCAGATTCCCGGGTTTTCCCCCTCCCTCCTCCCCTCTGTACACTCCCGGTGAAGCTTCGTTCCTCTGCTCACCCTACCTGCACACCTTTACCGTGCTTACCATTCCGGAGAAGCGCCGCGCTCTCAACAACCAACGGCAGTAATGAGACGGCACAACAACAGCGCCCTCTACGAACGCTCTTTGTGCTTCTTTAAATCTTTAACTCCTTCAACATGGCCGAATCAACAACCGGGGCACGATTCGAGGGGCTCACAGGGTCGCCCAGCTTGATGGACGGGTAATGCACACCAGCCGGGGTCGGAATCCCGACCCGGCTGTAAACTGCCGACCGGGTGTTTCACATCGTCACGAGCAGGGTGATTCATTCAATGCGTGTGTCCGTCCCTCGGATGGACGTTAAAACGGGGGCGTTCCTGTCTGCCGGCATTCGGAAGTGGATGCTAACGATCCTACGGCGGTGTCCTTCGCGAAGAGTAGGCGAGCTATCGCCGGTACCATGGATTAAATTCCTCCCCTAACTTGGAGGTCATTGCATCGGCGGCACGGTCACGCCATCCGCCGATGATGCTGCTGCTGCTGTCCCGCAGCTTTGTTCTACATACGGACGAAGAAGAAGCTTCGTGAAGCAGCAGTGATGGTTGTTGTTGTTTTGTTGCTTTTAAGATGTGACGTCATCTGCCGCCGTCGCGCGCGTGCTCTGTTGTGATTTTGCTGCAGAGACGATGTTCTTCCTCTTCGCTCTTTATTTGCCGCTTGCTCGGTGTATTTCAATGAACAAGGAAATCCAACACAGGTGGAGACCATTCAGCCCATCATGCCTGCGCAACCCCCACCAACCCAAGATCCAAGAAAGAAAATGTAAAAAAAAAAATGTTTTTAATTAATGGAAGACAAAAAATGTTTTTGTATTTTTTTTTTTATTTTTTGTATTTTTATTTTGTTGTAATTTTTTTCTCTTCCCCTCGGAGAGGGGGAATGGGCTTGGTTAAAAACGCACATCAACCACACAACCCCCCTTAACAAGACCCCCACCAACAGCACTCCGTACACAATCAGCCATCAATACTCAAACTACCTAAAAGTCTTATCAACATCCCCATACCCCTATATGGGGGTTAGGGTAGGTACCATAACATCCTAACATCCAGGTACCTATCTCATTCTAATTTAAACTTTCTACTTTTTCTGCTGCCACTACCTTTCCAGGGAGACCATTCCATGCATTAACTATTCTCTGAGTAAAAGACCCCTACCTTACTACCATCTTAACTCTCCTCTTCTTTACTCTCAGGCTATTGTCCCTGGTTCTGTCACTGTCTACTCTGTTGAATAATTCATCTGCACTTATTTTATCTATACCTTTCATTATCTTAAACATCTCTATCATATCTCCTCATAAACGCCTCCTTCCAGTGAATAAAGCCGTCTCCTTCAACCGATCCTCATAGCTGAGTCTAGTTAGGCCCTGAATCAATCGAGGAGCCCTGCGCTGAACCCTCTCTTGCATCTATGTCCTTCCGGAACTGTGATGACCAAAACTGCACACAATATTCTAGATGTGGCCCTCACTAAATTCCTGTACAATGTTAAACACCGACTCATTTGATTTATAATTGATCCCCCTCTGAATACAACCTAAAACCCTATTTGCTTTACCTATAGCTGCCTGGCAATGTGCTGCCTGCTTACCTACCGTATCCATTACCACCCCCAGATCCTTCTCCTGTGACACGCTACAAAATTACCCCTTGCATCCTGTAATCTCTATTTTCATTGTTCTTTCCCATCCCCAACACCTTACACTTGCTCAGGTTAAATTCCATCTGCCAGTCTTTTGCCCAATCCATACAAGTATCAATACTCACTTGTATCTGTTCACCACCCCCTCTGCTATCCACCTTACCTCCACGCTTTGTGTCATCCGCAAATTTGGAAAGCTTACTCTTTACCCCATTAACCAAATCGTTGATGTAACTTGTATAGTAATGGTCCGAGTACTGATCCCCGAGGTACCCTGCCACTTACATCCTCCCACTCACAGCCACTCTTTGCTTCCTATCACTAAGCCAGTTTGCAATCCAATTAGCTACCTGACCAGCCACTCCACATGCCCTCACTTTGGCTAACAACCGTCCCCCAATATTGATTGCATGTACAAAGTTTCATTTAAAAAGTTTTAAAATGTGCCCATAATTGCATTTTTGGGGTATTTGACCTTTTGACTCCACCCCAGGCAGCAGGGCCAAAATGATATTGCTATCACACAGTCTTGCCAGGTAGTGATCATAACTACCAAGTTTGGTGAATTTCTGCACAACCGTTTAGGAGATACCGTTATGGACGGATAGACAGAGCCGAATGCAATATCCCCCGATGTTTTCAAACAAAGGTGGAGATAAGCGAATGCAGTTCTCTGCTCACAACCAGCTACCCTCCAACTAACTTCGGTTCGTTTTTAGCCTGTTGTCATCACAGGAAGATTGCTGGGATAACGTGTCCAACAATCACTCAAATCAAATTGTTCAAGAATGAAAGTTTGGCTTCCCACAATGTTGTATAAAAAAACAGGACAAAAAGGCTGGGAGGAACATATCCAGACCTTTTTATTAGAATCAATGTCAACATACGTTATACAAACACGTGCCTCGAAATTAAACATGCAATGTTTATTTACACTTTCTTGAAAAGGCAAAACAAAAACAAAAAAAATTAAAAAATTATCAGCAATAACGTCAAACATAGCAACGTTCCAAAAAATCAATGGACGGTGCAAGACTTCACGAAAACGCTGCTGCCGACAGCCGAGATATGTGAATGTTGCCCAGGTCCAGATGCAGTGCAACAGCAAGAGAAGAGGAACAAAAGCAACTATATGCATCAGTTAAAAGATGTCAAATTTTGCTTATTACATACCAACTGCAAAGCCTCCTTCCCAACCAAGCCCCCCCCCCCCCCAACAAAATAAATGTCCAAAGTAATAATAAATGACAACTGCCATGGTGTCTTCAAACCCCAGCAGACCACAGCTGATATTACTCCAATGGCTCAAATCTTGAAGAGTTTAGAAATGTGCAAAAATAATAATAAATGGTATCATTCCAACACAGAACTTGTGGGAATAATTTAAACTTTTGCTTAATTTGTAGTAAACGTCACCAATGTGGTTTTGCAATGTATAATCGGGCACCTCAACGTGACTATCATTATGCTGAATACAGTATGTACATTAACATGCATGTAAATAGTTGATCCTCATTATACTTTTACCGAATCCAAGTACATTCTTCAAAAGGCATTAAAATAATATTTCTAGTACATCCTGCTATTGGAAAGCTCATTTTCTTTTAGGTTTAGACTCCAAAAAAAAAAAAAGGGAAAGGCAAGAGCTGGAGGAAGTAAAGTCAAAGTGATGAACGTGGAGGAACACACGCACATATAACTGTGACCAAAAATAAAATAAATCATATCAACAAAGCGATGATCTTATCCCTCTTGACCAAAGTCATCTGTGAACCGTTTCAGCTTCAAAAGGTCATCGTCATTGACCGTTGGTCTTGTGGTAGCTAGAGATCGCTGCATATCGACCTGGAAAGAAAGAAGAAAATTTTATGTCGTGTAAGAAAGTTGCAAAAACAAATATTGCAATCAAGAGCTTCACCCAATGTCTTCTCGTAAATTATTTCAACAATCATCACAAACTATTGTTGCTTTTCATACTTACCACTTAAAAAAAAATAAACAAACAACTGAACAACTAGAGAGTTCATAGAACACCTTTCCCACACAACTTGAGAGAGAGAAAAAAGGACATGTGCGGGGTCTGCGAGCAGCAAATTCGATTCGTCGAGATGATGTACAATGTTGTAATATTTTGTCCAAATACTGCTAAATGAAAGGGTTTTGAAATTGCCAATAAGGCGATTTTTGTTCTACAGTGTTGAAGTATAATATGGAATAGGCAAAGCCTAGAAGCGAACGTACAATTCTTCTTGCATTCGATGCTGCAATTTCCGGTTACTTCGGCCTGGATTCGGGATCAGCGATCAAATAAATTACGTCGGGGATTCGGCCGTGGATCAGCGATCAAATAATGTAAATCCGATGAAAATTATTTTTTGATGATACGGAGATATCTTTATTAAATCAGTGGAGGAAATATACACCATGTCTGATATTTGGGTCTTTCATGTCTCCGACGATGCCTTTATCTCCCGGGACGCATCATTCCCCATGACAAAAACCGGAAGCAAAAAAAACCGGAGCAAAAGGGTCGTAGCCGACGACACGGATTCCAAATTGCCAGGTATTGTGTTGTTGTTGTTTCCTATTCTCTCATGTGCATGCGTTGAGTATGAAGCTCACTACCTCGCGATGAAAAATAAATATTACTCTAACTTACCTTCACACAACTACACGCCTAGAACAGGATTTCATCTGCAAAAATAAATATTACTTAACATTACCTTCACAACAACTACACCGCTAGAACGATTCATCTGCAAAATATTTACCTAACTACTTCACAAACTACACCGCCTAGAACAGGATCATCTGAAAATTTTTTTTTCCTCAACATTACCTCACAATGACAATACACACCTAGAACAGGATCTCATCTAAAAAAATAAATATTACTCAACATTACCTCACAACGACAACTACACCGCCTATAACAGGATCTCATCTAAAAAATTAATACTAGAAACGAATGTAGAATTCTTCTTACATTCCCTTCTGACTTTACCTATAACTTGTTCACAACTGTATACGCAATTCTGGTTACTTCGGCCTGGATTCGGATCAGCTATCAAATAATGTAAATCACGAATAAAATTATTTTTTGATGATGCGGGAGATATCTTTATTAAAATCAGTGAGGGATATACACCATGGTCTGATATTTGGGTCTTTCATGTTCTCCGACGATGCCTTTATCTCCGGCATGCATCATTCCCCATGACAAAACCGGAAGCAAAAAAAAACCGGAAGCAAGGGTCATAGCCGACGACACGAGTTATCCAAATTGCCAGGGTATTGTGTTGTTGTTGTTGTTGTTTCCTATTCTCTCATGTGACAGCGTTGGAGTATGAAGCTCACTACGTTCGCGATGAAAAAAATAATATTACTTTACATTACCTTCACAACAACAACTACACCGCCTAGAACAGGATCTCATCTGCAAAAATAAATATTACCTTAACATTACTGTCACAACAACAACTACACCACTAGAACGAGGATCGCATCTGCAAAAATAAATATTACCTCAACATTACCTCACCACAACAACTACACTGCCTAGAACAGGATCTCATCTGAAAAAAAAAAATTCCTCAACATTACCTTCACAACTACACTGCCTAGAACAGGATCTCATCTAAAAAAAAAAATATTACCTCAACATTATACTCAACATTACCTTCACAACGACTACACGCCTAGACAGGATCTCATCTGAAATAAAAAAAAATCCTCAACATTACTTCACAACGACAACTACACCACTAGAACAGGATCTCATCAAAAAAATAAATACTAGAAGCGAACGTAGAATTCTTCTTACTTCGCTTCTGCTTTACTAAACTTGTTCACAACTGTATACGCAATTTTCCAGTTTACTTCGGCCTGGATCGGGATCAGCGATCAAATAATGTAAATCACGATTTAAAATTATTTTTTGATGATGCGGGAGATATCTTTATTAAAATCAGTGGAGGAAATATACACCATGTCTGATATTTGGTCTTTCATGTCTCCGACGATTGCCTTATCTCCCGGCATGCATCATTCCCCATGACAAAAATCGGAAGCAAAAAAAAACGAAGCAAAAAAAAACCGAAGCAAAGGGTCATAGCCAACCACACGGATTCCAAATTGCCAGGGTATTGTGTTGTTGTTGTTTTTCCTATTCTTCATGTGCACGCGTTAAGTATGAAGCTCACTACGTTCGCTTATAATTCAATTGAATAAATAAAGATTTTAAAGGTTGTAAGTGAACAAATTCGGAATGTTACTGCAATGATGGCAGGTCTGTTACACCACCTTATTGGAAAAAACATTGCATTATATTAGTTCTTCATGCCTGTTGTTTGTGTCGTGTATGACGTCACTAAATACAGTAAGTTTCCTGTTTGGATGACTTTCATTTACTTGACTGCCGGACAGGACAAACAGACCAAATTTTTTTTTAATCTTGCATCCTCTTGCACATGCATGATCGGGGTTAAGTTCAGAGACAAAGTACTGCTGAATTGCAGGTTCATTTTCTGATTGATGTTCCATTCATATTCAGAAACATAACATTCAATTGAATAAAGTTGTTCCTCAATCATAAACTAATGTTTCTGACAGAAAGACAGACAGGCAGACAAAACAAACTGAACCAATGCTTAACCCCGCTAGTGGCTTCCACGCATGCTGGTTAATGATGATTTCCATAAGCATGTCCACGTTTGTCGAATAGATCACAGAATGCATGGTAGTGTCACATACCAGCTCCACAATAGGTCCAAGGCTTTTCGCCTGGTACATCAATCCAGGTCATTTCATGTGCATCTGGATCACCAGGTGAGCAAGGCGTGAGCAGGTCATTGACATCACATTGGTTATCCTTGCGAGAGGGCCCACACACCTGCATGTAAAATGGAAAAGTGCAAAAAATTAAATGCAGGACATTGCACTCAATCGGCTTTTTTGGATCAATTGTACAGCATTTAAGTTCCTCACAATCAAATTACGAGATATGTTCAGTACACCAAACACGCTGGGATGCTTGCGATAGAGAAGCCTTCAATGAATCCCAGGTTTTTTGTAAACAGGCTAGTGTTTCACAAGCCCCAGGATTCAAGTGTGTTTAATTATGGGTCCTGGTAGAGAATAGAAGGTGGTGTTGAAAAATTCATTAAAGTCAATGGAGTGGAGGAAGGACAAGTATTGGAAAGAAGAGAGAAGTAAAACCATAAATAACATGTTAGTCAAGGAAGGGAAGGTTAAATATAGTACGTGCCGTAAAAATAAAAAAATAAAAAATAAAAAAGAATAAATAAATATTCCAACCGCGAGCAAGAAACAACAACACACAGGCGTTTCTTCGCTCTCGCTCCGTACGTGCGTGGCGCGGAAGTTCGCATATCACAGTTACGATGATTCGCAATTTAGGTTTTAATGGCCAATTATTCAATTAGCGCCAACGTATTTTGCCTTTTTCGCAATGTCATCGCAAGGAAAAACAAAAGAGAGAGAAGAGAAAAAAAAATTACTTCCTGGTTCGGAGCATACAGCACTCTGATGTTACGAAATTTATGCACGTCTCTATGAAAACGATCATAACTTGCGGCATTGTGTTTATCTATAAATGCGCATAAGAAATCGAGAAATTATTAGAATACACGAAGTCATCACTCTCCGGAAGCCGTACGTTTGTAACCCCGTAATGGGAACGCGGCTGAGCTTCCCTTCCCATCGGCCACGCCACGCAAACGTGTCTTGTCATTGTTTGGTAAATAAATGGCCATAACTTGGGAAGCACTTGTCGATTAATATCAACTTGAAAGGCACATCCTCAGGTCCCCAGCAATATATCTGGCAAGTTTCAATTAGATCGGACAGCGGTTGTCGGAGAAACAGGCGGTCAACCACCACACACACACACACCACCACACACACACACACACACACCACACACACACACACACACACACACACACACAAGCTGGAATTATAGATAGATTGTGTTTGCAAAGTCACTGTTCTGTTGTGTATGTCAGCTTGGCTGCTGGGTAGCTATCATTTCTTGGAAGCGTGGCTGTGGCGCTGATGCTGTGCCCCTCGACCAGTACACTGGTACTCATTTTCCGACCCGGAGGGATGACAGGCTGAGTCAACCCCACCTGGTGTTAATTCAGCAGCCAACGGGGCCAAACTCAGGACCCTAAGATCTTAAGACAACCACTCTAACCTCTAAGCAATGCCAGACTTGCAAATTCACTTAATGCATGCAATCTATTTAATAAAGTGTGTATGTGATGTCTGTGTGATGTGTGTGAGTGTGTGACTGTGTGTGACTGTGTGTGACGGTGCTGTGTGACTGTGTGTCTCCTCCATTAACTCCAAACCATAACCTAACAAGCCTGAAACTTTGTATACATTACTAAGAAAACTCCAAGGAAGTGCAAGATGGAATTGGGTGTTTGGTTTAATAAACACCCTTTTGAAAATAATTATCAGCCTTATTTAATTATATCCTTCATCAGGCGATCCCAGCCACCTCGCTCTTCTTCTTAAGGTGCTTCCTGGGTAACCTCGCTAGGTTGAAGCTGCCATGTTTTCTGGCCTGCTCAACCAGACTAGACTTGGAACAGGCCGCAACGATTTCTTCTACTAAAAGTTATGTTTTCACTTTCCTACCACATATTAATTGAATGCCATTATCGTAGCTACAATTCGGCACTACATGACATTTTCATGCGTCTCGGGAGGTAAAAATAACGTACACGTCACATCGACGAGCTGCGCGATGGCACACTAGTGTTGTCTGTGCAAGATTGATGTTGCCTGCTATCCCACATGTGGTCGGTGTCAGGAGAGTGAACTGAGACCTACCAGGGTGTGTGTGTGTGTGTGTGTGTGTGTGTTGTGTGTGTGTGTGTGTGTGATATTGGTATCTTCATATGCGAGTTTCAGAATGTGGAATTGGAGTCCTCCAGGGTGGCTCAAAGTATCCACCTTCAATTCGTAAGGGGTCACAATTCATGGACCAAGCTGTGAAGTTTTTGTTATCAAAGTTTTGTGCTGAGGGCTCTCTTCAGGATCGGTCGCTGAGCCTGGACAGCTTCACACTCGCGGTTTGTTTGAAATAGTATTCCCAGGATGGTTATTAAATTCCTGTAGGTTCTTTGTCATCATGCCCGTCGCTCCAACTATCACTGGTACAACTTTGGCGTTCTTCAGCTTCCGACTTATTCTCTCTGG